>KK351019.1:692467-889568 GCA_000671755.1 Glossina brevipalpis
TAATAGATAATAGATAATAGATAATAGATAACAGATAATAGATAATATATAATAGATAATAGATAATAGATAATAGATAATAGATAATAGATAATAGATAATAGATAATAGATAATAGACAATAGATAATAGATACTATTATCGCGGGCAAAGTAAGTAAATCGCGGGTAATCTGCAGTCGATTGCCGATTATTATTATTCGATGATCCGATTATCTATTATTCGTATATAATTGGGATTAATAACGAGCTATAATGAAAATAAATAAAATATGGCGGTTAATAAGTGGTAAAGAAATTATTAATAACTTGCAAACAACAGTATGTAATACGATAGAAAAGTAAGGTGTTAATTGGAGGCACTATACCAAAATGTAATAAACATAAAATGTATGACGCATATTAAGTAAAACAAGGTTAAGTTGGTCTCAGGAAGAAAGAGAGCAAAAAGTTTCATCAGCATTGCAATTAAGTGAAGAGCTGTTAGTCATAATTAAAAATTTATAACTAATAAATTTACCTACATGCACTCACGCTTTCCCCTCATAGAGATCTACTTCCAGCTAAAAGAAACAATTTTTATTTTACTGACAACTTTTGGTTGAAAATTTTAGTATATATTTCTATTACACATTTTCGGGGAATAAAAACCAAAATTTTAAAAAAATAATTAAAGAACATTAAATCACTTTCTACCACATACATACACCATTGCACGCCCAAACATGTTAGCAAATTAATTAAAACTGTCAATCACAACAACTACAATATCGTTTACATCAGTGGCACCACTGCTGCAGAAAAAAGCCAGTTGTTCAAGAGTAAAGTCGTATCGAATTGAAAATAGCTCCCTTTCAATGCCTTTATTGTAAATGTGCTCTGTTTGTATAGCCATATATATATACATACATGTATAAATAATGAAAAGTTTCGATATGTAAACCTTACGCAATTGTAACTTGGATCAAAAACCTGTTTTCTTCTTTTTTTTTTCTCTTTATAAGCAAATTTAGATCCCATGATTACACAGATCTGTAAATAGCTTTTTTAATGAGAACCTCTGTATCGGTTTTCAACTAATTGATGTTTAAGCTAATCACACAAAACGATACAAAAAAGTCCAGGTCGTTCATGCATAGCGTGCATGTTAAGTATTAAAAGTATTTATCGCTTTTTGACTATCTTTTGCCAGCGCTTCAGAAAAGGCATCTGCACCAAAATTAAAAAAAACTATTTACAAAATGTGAACTATGACCAACAAAATAATTAAAAGTTAAATATGAATAAGCAAAGTTCGAAAGTTTGATCATTCGATTGAATACAAGCCTACTATGGATACTGCTGTGGAACATTAAAAAACGATCTAAACTCCCATTCTAATTAAGCGATATGTAGTAGTAGATTATCAACGCACAACAACTATTGAATGGATTTTTATTTGTAACATTTAAAGAATTAAGGCCAGAGTGGTAACTATAATTGGCTTCTTCTTTCCGTATGTTTGGAAAAGGAATTAAAATGAAAAGACACGTGGCATAAGCAATTTTAATTCTAAGTCAAGACACGAGTACTTTAGATAGTGATCATGCAAGATTCATTTGAATGGAAATACTTTTTTTTTCCTTTTTTCTTATATTTAAGTCAATCATAGTGGAATCATTATTTGTTTTGCTCGACATGTAAAATTTTTTCATTCTGCAGTTGAGTTCCACTACTTCATCAAGAACACACAGTTCCTTTTGTATCATAAATGAATCCCGCTTACACATAACACACATTACTTTATTTAACAGTAGTGTACTTCTAGTGAATTTTTATAACATAATAAACCGTTATGTAAGAGAGGTCATTAATTTTCCGCATATGTACACGCATATCTCAGCATAGATAAAAAAAAAAAATGTTCCCTTCGCTGTGTTCCAGAATTTAAAATCATAAATATTTTAAGAAAAACTTAAATAAAAATTACTTTGAACGATGAAAAGCATTTCAGTGTATATGTCAAAAAAAATTAATTTATACACAGAGTTTTAAAAAAGTTTATGCGGTCTCTCTGAGATTAAAGACCAAAAAAAGACACATTATCAGTAAGCACATGCATCATGAATATTTTAAAAGTGTTTTAAATAATTTATGCAGTTAATCGTTGAAAATTTGTGTAAAATTTCGCATTAAAGACTTTTTTAAGATCAAACCTAACATGAAGAGTGAAACATCTTTATAAATCTGTGTTTTGCATAAAAGTAGGTGTATAAAATAATTTAGTTTCATTTTTTTAAAAGACGACGTAATTAGTATTTCAATGTATTAGGTGGGCTGAAAAGTTCGTAGGCTAGCACATAGTGCTACCAGTATTAAATCCATATGATTTTTAGTTAGCTCTAACCTTCAAAAGACACGTGTATAAATTTGACAACTGTTGCACTATTAGTATGTGAGTTATAGTATTTTTGGTGAAGCAACGCTTTGGAGTCGGTTGGTGCAGTCCACTCGACTGACTGTGGATTGGACTCCGGTGTGAAATGATGCAGCCATGTTTCATCCATTGTCACATATCGACGCAAAAAATCGGGTGCATTACGATTGAACAGCTCCAAACACTGCTTAGAATCATCAATTCGTTGTTGTTTTTGGTCGATTGTGAGCTCACTGCGGCGTTCACTTCGAACAGAGCTTTCGCATGTCCAAATATTCACTCACGATATGTCCAACACGTTCCTTTGATATCTTCTTTTTATCCGTTTTTTCAAACTAACAAAAGTTGCTTCACTAAAAATGCTCATAACTCACATATTAATAGTGCAACAGCTGCCAAATTTATACACGTGTTTTTTGAAGGTTAGGACTAACTAAAAATCATATACGGTTAATACTAGTAACGCCATCTATGTGTCAACTTACGAACTTTTCAGTCGACTTGTTACTCCACAGTTCTATAAGGCATACGCCTTGGACTTGCGTATGGAATTTATGACATAGCATATGGCATTTCGTTAAAATATGCAAAACACAGTCGTCTAACTTTGGGAAAGGATGAGTTATGTATCATTGAAAGGCTTAAACGAAACGAAACTATTACAATTCATGCAAATGACCCAAAATACCACATAAAACATGATAACGTGAGTTTTCATCTACGATGCCATTCAGGCATAAGATAATTTATAACGAGATAACCGTTTTCATTAGAACGTTTTGGATGCATTTCAATTACGATCTCATAGAAAAATTACTTTTCTGAAGATCTAGCGTACGTCCATTAAAAGGGGCCTATATACTATATCATGACAAACACTTGAATTTTCAATCAAAGAATCAGAAATAATTTCGAATATCAAAACAAACGGAGCAATGAAATAAATAGAAATTCTCAAGAAATAAATTGAAAAAACAATTGAAACTAAGATGAGCGAAAGCGTACAAAAATTAAACAACTAAGGCATGTGTCGGCTACATTTATTTTGGTTAGATTGTAAAAATCTCGCAGGGCGATCATATCAGCTGGATCCCTCTATGTCCTATATGGAAAGAGAAAGTCTATATCTGTAGCAGATCTGGGCGTGGTTGGTACTACATTTGTATTCGGGTTTCATGAGACAAAAGCCTTTTTGCTGAGTACTTCTTTTTATTATATTAAAACTTGTCTCGTCAACAGCTAAATACTTTTTTTCTTTTTTTATAGACAAACCCGAAATTGTTAGAATTTCTGAACATTTTAAATAGAATGTAATCTTTTCATAAATTTAGAAAACATTTTTATTTTTTATTTTGTAAATTTTTTTTTTTTTATACCCATCTCCGAAAGTTAGGGGAACATTCGTTTTGTGATATTGTTTGCATTTTGCAGAAGGAAACTCCAGAGACCACAAAGCATATTCTTGATCAGCATCGAATTTGGAATCGATTTAAGCATGTCCGTCTGTTCGTCTATCCGTCTATGTAATGTCTGTGATAAACATTCTGCTGGCCGCAAAAATGAAGGTAACAGAGTCAATGTTGGCAGAAGCATTGGAAGTTCTTAAACTCACGTTGGTATTGAAAGTGACCCAAATCGTTCGAAGGGCACCCCCACAAGTACACAGTAAACCGAGAATACCTCCGTTTTTTTGATTATTACTTAAAAATCAAAGCGCACAGATCTATAAAAATCTCCATATTTTTCGAGCTGGTTATCCTCTGATATCGGTACTAAAAATGGAAGGGATCGACAACGCCCAGTCTTTCTGCTTACCTATGTACTCTTCGCGATCGAGTTTTTGCTTGTTACTTATAACACTTATATACTCATAACAGAGAGATCTATAAAAATTCCAAAAAATATTGGCTAGCCATCCCCTAGTACCTGTGGAGAGGATCGACCACGCCTACCCGATATAATACAGTGTTGAAGTTAAATTTGTTTTATGAAAACGTTTGAAACATCAAAAAAGAAGCTTCAGACAACCCACAAAGTGTATCATCTTTTGGCCAGTATCAAATTCAGAGTCCACTTAGACGAGTCCGCTCGTCTCTCTGTCCCTCTCTTTTTGCTTATTTGCGGAATGTCTGCAGCTATCATTTTCTAATTTACAACAATCAAGATCAAATGTGGCAGAAGCATTCAGAAGATTGTACAGAAAATGAACCAAACGTACCAAAGGACACGCCTACAGTTGACAACAGCTTCACGCCTATAAGCTGACAACACCTCCGCTTTCGGCGTGTTTTACTCACTATTCATAAACTATACAATAGAAATTTTCACGATATTCCATAAAAATGGAAAAGTCTACCACGCCTGCCCAATATTATAGTATAGGTTGGTATAAAAGATTCGGCACACACGAATTTAGTTTCCTTATTTGTTTTTTCTTGTTTTTCTTTTCGAAGACTTTACTATTGTGGAACTCTATGTCAGAATTGACAAATTTGTTGTGAGTTCAGCCTACCAAAAGCAGTATTTAAAGAAATTCAATAATTAAGATTCTTCCGAAGAGTCTGCGATAATGAAATCAAAAATTAAATTAATTCTCTTCCATAATTAAGATCTTTAGTTTTTAGATGATAAAATATGTGCACTTGGGAAAAAAAATAGTCATTTTTATGAATTATTCGTTAAGAAGTTACGCAAGGCTGTTTTAATACCATTTTAACCACCAATCCTTATTAGCTTATAATAAAAATTTCGCATTTTCGCTTGTTTCCACTTTCGCATTTACTTAATCGATTGAAACTTATTCAAAGGTGTCTCTTCGCGTAGGTAATTTCATTCAAATTATTTGCATAGAGCTCGCATTTTTCATGCATTCATAATGCCACGCGCTTTCTGTTCTTTATGCTGAAATACTCTTTGTGTTATTTAAATAAGCTTTTCTTGTTCAAAGTTAAGATCAAAAATTGCTATAAAATAGTATCACTTTACCTATGAAATCCTTTTTAAGGATTTTTAAAATCTTGTAAATATTTCTATTGTAAGCATACATTCCATCCTACTTCAGTGAAGCCGACTTTAAGTATTACTGTTAAGTTCTCATAAAATTTTGCATCGCGTACGAACGAGATACAAACTAGAATTTAAAATTCAAAAATAAACAAAAAAGTGCTTTTGCACACAGCAATAGAGATTCAAAGAGAAAATGCAATTTTCATACATTAAAATGTTAAAATTGCATGAGCTTACATACACAAGCGTATACGGAAATGCGCGGGTATGCTATTGTATCTGTCTGGATAGTTTGTATATTTTAAACAACAGATTTGATAGAAAGGATGACCGTGCATATATGAATCTATGCACGAGTGCTTCATTCATTCTATGGATGGTGAAATTCAAATAAAAATCACTACACAAACAAGAGCAATAAGTTGCTATGGCAAATCGAAGCAAACTACACTACCAATTCAACACAATACATATGTGTATACGCGTGTCTTTATATTATATTTATATATATAGACGCACACATACATACACACATACATACTATATATACATACACCCCTATATATCTATATATACGTATGCAATTATGTACATATTTATATATGTATATATGTGCATATATAACGGTAAGCATATATGGGCGTTACGCAACAATGCTGCGTAGTAAGGTACCATTCCCACAAAATTTGAAAGAAAACGTTTTCCATAAAGTCCATGCTCTCGTCGATTCAGTCTTTCCCTATTCTTTCTTTGTTTGTGCTCGCCTCTCTCTACGGTCTTAGGGAACCACTTGTCAAGAGAACATCAAATTGTTTACATATATGTGTACATATACACATCCATATATGTGTATATATTTGCACAAACATAGGCACATATATATGTATATATATATATATATATATATATATATATATATATATATATAGCACGTTTAGGTGCTTACAGATGTAGGAGAATATTGCTTGACTTAGTAGTGCAGGTTGTTGTTAATGCCTAAGAAGTTGTTTTGAAATTTGCACTTGCTGCTGACGCTCTGTACAGCAGTAGGAGTGTGAGTTACAAAGCAAACAGTGTACATGCTATGGATGAGATAATGATTGTAAACAAAAGCACTTTGAAAACCTTAATGTGAACAACAAAAAGCGTTAGGCAAGTGCAATAATAACAAAGGAAAATCAAAATATCTAAACTATTGGGTTGGCAAAAAACAAATTGTAATTATTTCTTTTCTAAAGAGGGTTTCTTTTTTTATTAAAATCCGTTGCCGTAAGTATGAGTAGCAAAAAGCCGCTAACAGCTTGTATGTGAATGATACATTTTCAAATTTGAGATCATGTAAAGAGTTCTACCTTTTCATAAGGCTGGGGTTTAGCTTGAAATTCGGAACTTTTTATTCACATCTTCTTCAACACGTTGTTTAACCAAGATATCGCAACCTTTAGAAATGAGCTAAATTTGTTGTTGAAGGAATAAAACTTTTTAATCGCATTGTCTGGAACTCGAGTGCCAAGTGTGCATTTACAGGCAGATTTCTTTAAAGTTCTTTAAGTTTTTTGATGATCAGTCAGAACTGATTAGCCAAAGATCTTGGTCGCTCCGTTCCATAACAAGTCGCTTATTCCAGGAAACATTTTTTTGCTCCATTGCTTATAGAGAACAGAAATTTTACATAAAGTTGGAAAATATTGTTACAAAACTGCCTTTTGTATTTTTCGTTTAGACACAATCCGTATCGCTAGGTCGCAAAAAGCGTAGATTTTGAATTTAAAATTTCTTTATTTATGAAATAATATTTACAAACTCAATGATTTTTACAATTTATTTAAAGGAACTATTTCTTTAATGCTTAGCTAGCTTCTCCAATATTTTTAATCAACTCTTTTGTTTTAAGCAAAATCCTCTGCTTATAAACATTACGAATATCACATATCTGGCTGCTAATACTTTGATGCTGGATTCCGCGCCGTAGTATTAATCCTATTACCTACTAGATTTCGCAGGAATTCTTTGTCAATCTTTGCTTTCATTGACAGCAGCAAATGTGCCTTTTTATGACCGCGATAGATAACACATTAAAATGAATTTCCTCTTCATAGAGTTTATCAACTTTCTTACAGTTGTGTTTTATCAGTTTATGATTTTCGTAACAATATATATAACTTTCATGAAAAGTTTAGTTTTACATATTTATCTGAAATGCCAGCTGTTAAACGAATTCTAAAATTGCTTATAATGAAACATTTGTTAATTATTACGATATTTGAGAGCAGTTATTGATTCGGAAAAACATTTTCAGATATATTTTCGAAATTGTTACATAAACCATTCGTTTTTTCTAAATATAAATGAGAAGATTTAGAAAGGTATTGTGGAACGTTATTCGTATTAAATTTACATAAGTCCAACTAAAAAATGTTACCCGTTTTTTAATTTAAAAATGGATCATATTCATTCTTAAATAAAAAAAAATATTCAATTTTTATATTGACGATTTCAGAATTCTACTAAATGTGTAGAAATAAGACCTTTCTGACAGCACTGAAAAGTAAGGACTGACATGAAAAGTTGGTTTTTTGCATCGTATCTAAGCAAAATTGATAAGATATACTAGGATACGCCTATGCACTATGGTCAATTTATCATCGTTGTCAGTTTGAATGAAGTAAATCTTTACAGAAACAATTCGTGCTTTTTGCTATAAAAAACTTTCCCCCGCTGACATCGTACGAAAATGGTATATGACTTATCTGCTCAACTACACGGGGAAACGTATTTACGTATTGACAAATGATATTCTGAATTTACCAGTTCTTTTAAATTATGTAAACCTCAATGATCCTATATATCGATCCAATCCAATTCAAACCCATGCAATGGCTATTATAAAAACCCAAATAATATTTATAAACCAATCCCTGTAGACGGAATTCTTTATTTACTAGTAAATGCATTTTTTTATTATGTTTTAATTACATTTTTTTAATATATATATTTGGGCATTGCCGAGATCGTATTTAATCTAAAACCTATCATCTTTCAATATCGATCTACGACCTGATAATGTTACCCGGTTTATTTTATTTGTTTATTTTCCGTTCTCTATAACTTCCAAAAAAAAAAAAAAATACACGTCCGATTCTTTAAAATTTAAAACAACAAATTTTTTTTAAAACAAGTGGAAATTTATTTTTTTAAATCACTTTTATATTTGTGAATAACGTAATTTTGACTAATGCTGTAAGTAACATTATTATCACTATTGCTTACAGTAGTATCATTTTGACTAATGCTGTAAGTAACATTATGTTCACTATTGGTTAGAGTAACATCATTTTCAGTATTAGTTACAATAACATCATGTTCACTATTGCTTAGAGTAACATCATTTTCAGTATTAGTTACAATAACATCATGTTAACTAGTGCTGTAAGTAACATCATGTTCACTATTGCTTAGAGTAACATCATTTTCACTAGTGCTAACAGTAGCATAATTGTTTCTCGTGTCACATATAAGAAAAAAAACAGAAAGTAAATAAAAATTACAATATGTGCCGGCAGTTTGTTTATTTGCCTGTATGCAGATCGTTGTGATTTTAAAGTTTCTTTTTGAATTTTTTAATCATATATAGTTTAATTTCATTTCAGATTAATTTGTTATATTTATATAAATCAATAAATAATATAATATAACAAATAATAAAAAATATTAAAGTAAACGTTTTTGTAAAACAAATTTCTTCCATTTACACTGTAAAATTAACTACCAAGGTACGGGTTTAAGGAAACGATCACAGTTCTAAATCTTTTATACGAATACCAAATATTTTTCAAGAAGTGCTGCGGAACACAAAATCATCAAATGTCTTCTACATGCATTCTTTTGAGATAATTTTCGATGACTTATCTGCAGGCAAACCACCATAACAGCGGGGATGTTCGTTGTGAAAGTTTTGTCAAATTTCGATCACTTTTCCCTACTGAATTATACTTCTTATATTAGTTGGTCCTACCGCACTCAATCCTATTTTTATGTTTTAGTTTTGTTCCAGTAATGTGACAGAAGCCATAAATAAAAGGATCACAGTTAACGCATTGGAGGATTAAAGTTATGCCTGCTATGTCACTAAACGAAACAGCTTATGCATCACATCAGTTGTAGTACCAATGTACAGAGTTAAGAAAATTTAAATTTAATAAAAATTTTTGTGAAAGTTTTTACTTTAGCTGCCTCGTTGACAAAAAAGAACAAGCACATAAAGCAATTCAAACATGAAATACGAAAAACTCTTAAAAAGTAGAAGGAAAACCACAAACGAACTGAATGTGTATAGAAAATCAACCCTTAAAGCCTAACAAATCAACACAAGCTAAGGCTTACTTTATGCATAAGCAGACACAAACACATACACACACACACACGTATATATATATATATATATATATGTATATATTTTCGCTTACGAATTCACACTCATCGTAGCCATCGCCGCACAAAAAGCATACATATTCAGTAAAGTCATTCAATTGCAAGCAAGTGGTTGAGTACCAGGATATCGTAAAATAATTCTTTTTTTTATTTTGCTCTCTTACAATTCCATTTTCCGTTAAGTTCATTCCTTTTGGCACAGGCAGGCTTTTATATCCTGAACGGAGTAGTGTTGAATTTGATTTAGATGAACGACTTCGTTTGTTTTCGTTATGCGTTTTTATGCATTTTCCTTCGTTTTTCATTTAGAGTCTCTTACGTTTTCGCATTTTTTTTTTTCTTTTTTTTGGCATATTTTAGTTTTTCTATGTATATATGCATGCATACATGCGTGTGTATGTATGTGTTTATGATAGAAGAGGTTTTATTGAAAGTGATTGTTGTTGTTGGTGCTGCTGTTAGTATTATTACTGTTGTTATTTTTGTTGTTGTCATCGTCATCATCGTTGTTGTGTTACGCTGTACACAAGTGTATTTGTCATGCACTTTGTCAACGACATTAAAGTCAAGAATACAACAACTTCATCATATTCATGTAGGCGGATATGTGTGTATGCATACGTATTTATGTGTGTATATATCATTGCGATTTTTTCTTTTTCATTCTTTATCTTCTTGTTTTCACACTTTCGATTACAAAACAAAAAACATTAAGATATTTACAAAGCATTTTTTAAAAAAATATAAAAAATTTCTCGTCTAAATAAAATTAGTTGAAGCTAACGTTCTGTCTAATTCAATTTAAGCTACGTGGAAAACCCCAAAACCTAATCATCTAGAGAGGCAAGAGATTATAAAACAGAAAGATATTATGCCAAAGCGTATAAAATGGAGAAGCTTATGCTAATTGCAGATATTTATTTATAGTTCTTACCAGCTAAACAACCCCTTATTGTGAATGGGAACTCAAAAATATTCATAAATATTCAGAAATTCCTTTTTACATTGCAGCACTCGTGTTAAAGATTTTCTAACTTACTTATTATATGTTGTTTTCATTAAAACATTCTTTTTTAAATCTTTAAATCTAAAAATTCTTAGTATCTTTTTGATGAAGCAGAAAAGTTTTGTCAGAAATAATCTAAACACGTGATCATTTAATACAATTCAGAAATTATTATAATTGAAAGCAAACAAGATAGAATCGCAACTTATTTAAACTCAACAAATAGAACCGACCGCCTTAGAACTAACCGCCTTTTTCGAGAAGTGAGTAGGTGGCTGTGGAACTCGTCATTCGGCTTCTTATACAATGCGTATCAGACCTGTAGGTATGAAATGCGGATTTGAGAAGAAACTGAGTAACAATACATGTGCAGGTCATTCTTGTCTGAAGTTACGTTTTCTTCATAGCATTTTCTCAACGCGAAAAATTATTTTCCAGCGAAGAAGATGTGAACTATTGTGCCAAATAAAGGTCGTTTGACGAGAGTGTTTTTTTTTTTTGGCCGAACGAAAAGAAAAATAAGTGGTTTTTGCATTGTATCGTTACTGACTATGAATTAGATTGAATAGATTTACTTTAACATCTCCAGGCACGAAAATTCGTGGGTAGAACAAAGCGTATCTTCCATATCAACAATAGCATCGAACTGCTTTGGCAGGAAAACGTTTAGATGTGTTTGCTGGAATAAGAGAGAGAGAAGGGACTTGTCCATTATGAATTGATGACATCTACTGGAACTAAGCGCTACCAACAACAATTAATTACTTTGAACGCTTCGCTATTCAACATGTAAGTCAAATAGCGAAAAAAATAATAAAACGTCATTTTTTTACATGAAACCTGTTCATTCATCTGTACGAAAAATCGGTTCGCGACATATTAGAAGCATCCAACTGGAAGTACGGCGACTTCCACGTCAGACTTGAGTACTTGCGACTACAAGTCGTTTGCATCGGCACTTTGGATCAAGCACTTGCAACGTTGAGGCAAGGCAACTCTTTAATTCGCTCGAAAATAACAAAAATTATACCAATGACTGGGATGTCTTAAAGGAACAACTGTCTTTTTTTGACGTTGCATCTCCAAATTGTTAGATAACTGTATAGCTAGACATGGCCAACATTTCGAACAAAATATTTTGTATCGTTCGCATCTACTAAAGGTGTATTTTTACAAAAAAATGTCGGTTTCATATTTACGTACCTGTTAGGAAAGTTATGAATTAAAACAATATTCGAGGTTTGTATAGGATCCCATCAAGCCTTAACTGTCTTTGTATAGCCCTCCATACTTATATGAATTAAAAAAGAAAAAAAGACTCTATCAAGACTCATGTTAACATCAGCAACACGTGAACAGAGCGTGAATCTTCTTTCTTTGAAATATCAAAACAGCGCCAAGCACTAATTTGCTATTAAGGTATGATTTACGATCGTAATTGCTAATGACAGGCGATCAATGTATCTTTGTCTTTTTTTTAAAAAAAAAGTAATAAATTAAACACAACTTTCTGTTGTCGTCTTTCAAGCTCTTAAGTAATTTCATTTGCGCACTTAAACCTGTAAAGAATTTACATTAACTACTAGAATTAATTTTTCTCATTTCAAGTTGTATACTGCCTCACGTTTATCAGACAATTGCAATTCACAATTCCAAGCATGAACCGAAAGCAATATGTTTTAACATTCGCTACGTGCTAATGCTGCGCTGCTTTCTCACAATTACTATTTAAGCATTTATCAAAAGGTGTAATTTCAAGTTATTCAACCAGCTTTTGCGGGGATTATTTCAACTGCTGCTGATAGTCGTCGATGTTGAAGGAACAATCATATTAGACAACTTGAAAACTTTTCCTCCTGATAGGCTTATCAGATGGTTCTTGTTGCCAAATTTCACACTCAGAGTTTCTCTCTCTCTCTCTCTCTCTCTCTCTCTCTCTACAAGGATTAACGCAAATAGTTTCATATTTTGAATTTACTGTGAAGTTATCTCCATTTCTTTAACGCTTATAAGATCTTATATGCGATATTGATTTAACAAAAAATCGAATTTTTAAAACACATGAAAATGAGGTTGCAAATCTACGCATTCGTATTTATTGTTAAGCTCAATATTTTTTAGACTATCTAATATAAATGTGTTCCATTCTTTGAGTATTTTATTTTTAAAGAAATTTTATCAAACTTATTGGAAAATGCTGTATATGCTTAGAGTCGAATTCTTCTATCATTTCTTGCGTTAGCAGACGGACAGAAAGGCAGCCATATAAATGAAAACGATTTCACATCGACTCTTCTTTAATGAGTTTAGTGGTATAGTGAGAATGCATTAATTATTGCAGTTTCTCACACTGTGTGTGACTTCTCGAAATCGCGATATTATTTTCAATCTTTGCACGGCATGTGCACGCAGCTTATTTTACCTTTGTATATTTTATCTTACGTGCTTCTAAATTTACTATCGAACAAAAACGGTAGTAATTTAAAGAATTAGAAACACGCGAAAAAAATTAAAAAAAAAAAATTAAATTAAATTAAATTTTAAAAATATATTTTTTTTTATATTCAAATTAAGTTAAGGATATAAAGCTGCACGGAATGGGAAGCCAAGTTAATCAAGCATCTACCATGAATTTTTTCTAAATGAAGAGTCCTGCATAACGTTTACGCACATAATCTGTCTATGGAAATGCTATGAAATACATGCATATCTAACAAGACTTGCAGATGTCAATTCACGTTAAATCAGGTCAGTCAATTTGAATGGAATGGACATTGAAAGGTTCATTGTGAAAATCTGTCTCAATGGTCAATTTCACAGAGTGCTCGAATAAATGTTGTGCTCGCATACCACATTCGCATTATATGACAGAATCAACACATCGACTATGCGGCCATTCAAAAAACCTCTAATGAGTTCATTTATCACAGAAATCAAACAGCACACTAGTAGCTAAACTAAAATGTTCAATAGTGTTACACATCAAAATTTAAAAGAAAAAAAAAAAAAACAGAAAAAACGATTGATTGCAGTCCAAAGTTCTCTAATGATTTTGAACTTCAATTGTACTCAACCAATTGCAGTAATATTGTAATCGTTAGTTAGACATCAGTTTGAGTCAACGACAATTGAACAAAAAGATGTCATTAACTAACGAATGTCATGTCTAATCGTAAGTATTGAAGGAAATAAAAACTTAAATTAATATTAAGTCTTAGTTGAGTTTCTTTTTGTTTATCAACCTACCTTAACCAGTGCATTTTATGTTGAAAAATATCTTAGAAGCGTACATTTTGAGTACATCAAATTGAAATTATTTTTAAATCACAATCACAGCTATAATAGATGTTCACAAGATTTTCAAGTTAATTTAAAAAATTTCTTTTAATTTAATCCTCAATTACTGGAAACTTATATGCACTTAATTAATTAATTTATTTAATTGTACGTTGAAGTTATTCATTAGATATGTAAATATGTAAAGTTTTATTTACGGTTGAATTCATTTAAGTTATTTCTTTTAAGCGGAAATTCCCAATCAAAAAAATTAATAAAAATTTGAGAAATTTTAATATATTTACCTAAAAGGCAAATATTTGATACACTCACTCAACGTTTATTATGTTTTTCAAACAAAGAATAAATAAGAAACTCAGATACAATTTGAATCGAACGTTAGATGCCCACCACTATGAAAATCGTAAAATTATTTCTTAACAAAAAATATTTATTCTATAATTTTCAAATCGATATTAGCTATAGGGTGTCAGTTGGTTAAAGCAGTGTTTTGAAATCTTTGCTAACGTTTACATCCCCATTTTACCCAGTTTCATAGACAATTTGTTAAACTGAATTAAGGTTGTGTTTTAATTTTCTAACACAAGCGAAACGAAAGTCGTTGATATAACAAAAGAAGTGCAAAATTCCCTCGTTACATCCATCTTTTGTTAGTGATTACAAAAATTATGTCTGTCATTAATTTTTATTGCCTAAAACCATTTTGGAATATATGTGCTTTTGCAGTCATTGTGAAGATGTTTATAAAAGAATTGCTTCCATTTTTAAGCTTGATATGTGAATCTAACTAGAGAAATGTATCTCGCGTTTAAGTACTTCTCTCAATTATTGCGAATTTATCCGTCGTTATGAATGGCGATGAATGGCGATAAACGGCGATGAGAACGAAACGGGTTTGGCTTAATAAGAATATCTATTCTTTGAAATGCCTTGTGCCGGATAGCGCATCCTTTCATTCATAGGCACAAAATCAAAGCAAGTAATGAGTGAATGATCATAATATTTAAAAAAGAAACAGGTCATGATCAAGCTATAGTGTTAATCAGAAATATTTCCTCATTACTAAAGGCCACATAGTAATTGATTAAGTTAATATACCCTGATTAACGAGTTGATCAACATGTACACATGTAGTATCAATAAAAGACGTCAGTAAAAAAATTCACGTAAAAAGTCACAACTTTTATTTAATTAATTCAGTTCGCATAAGCAAAAACGTCAGTACCGCATTTCACTGCACTGCACTTCACTTCACTTCATTTTAATAACTTTTACATATGATTTCGTTTTCATTCTTATAATAACTGTTATTAAGAACTTTTCAAACGTTTATTAAAATGAATTCTATTATCTTAAATGTATGCTATCGTGTTTGAATTTTCGTTTTATTACCTTTACACACACACAAACATTGTCACCACAACCATCTTTAATTACTCACAAACTCAAACCATACTTGATTAAGTAAAATAAAAGCATTAATGTTATATCCATATGATACTATCAACTACATACACCGCTAAATCGTGGTTAACCCGTAAACGTCACTAACAAAACTGAAATATTCACCATAATAATCACAATGAAAATTATTTAATTTGGGCAATAGCAACAACAACAATAGCGACAATGGAAACAATACATAAGAAGAGCGAAGGCCCCTTTAAACTGAGTCAGAATATTTGCATTGAGCAGGCGTACATTTAAAATGATAAAGCACACCGAACAATAAAGTAAACAGACTAGCAAACCGTAAAGGGAAAGCCTATGCGTTTACCTTTGAAAAGCATCAAATTTTTAGTCACCACCACCAACCGACCACCAGCTCCATCACAACCACCCAAAACAATAGTTATTTACGCTACTTTCTCATGCTTTTTCTTACTCTCTTTATTCATCAAAATACTGAGAGCCACAGTAAGGGAGAAACATAGTGTTGATGATAAAAGAAAAAAAATGAAAGCTTTTCTCACATATGAAATTCTCTAGTTGGGTAGGCTTTAAATAATAAATGCTACTGTTGCTTACTGAATTTTTCTAATAAATTACTTATTTTCGAATAATTTTCACAGATACACACACACACACACACGCACCCAAGTACCCATCAACAACGATGTTATTTAAAAAAAAACGCGTAAAATTTAGTTTATTTCGCATCTTCTTATAGTAACAATAAAGAACACTCTAACGCGTATATTTAAATATCGTAATTTCTCTCCCATTGCTTTACCTGAATCATTCGAAAAGATAAATTAGTGAGCATAACCGTTACGGAACTCAGAGAGCATTACAATAAAGCACATTTACTGAGGGAGTAACGGTGGCGTGGTGTGATATCATACAATAGTTATATGTTACGCATCGTTAGGTGTTTTGTAAGGAAATTACAAAAAACAACAAAAAAAAAAGTAGCAGTAATAACTTCAAAAACACCAACAAAAAAGAGAAAGACTTCACATACCATTAAATCGTCAAAAGAATGTGAGCACAATTACGTAATGAGCATGCGCTAAAAGTGTTTCTTTTCGTTTTTTCGGTCTGTAATTGAAAATAATAACAATACGCGCGCTAGCACACACATTAACAATCAAACAAATTAAATATAATATATAAGTACACACTGCAAGCGGTGGAGCAAAGCTTAGCCTAGCGCAGTATGCATGTAAACGATTTATTCACATCTCATCATATTCAATCAACTAACAGTTGTATACGTACGCATATATATATATATATATATAGTGTAAGAAATCTCTTTTCTGCATACTTGAGGTCAGTGATATTTCACAATAGCTTTATTCAACAACAACAATAAATTTATTATTTTTATTTTTGTATTTGAACTTATATTGCAATCGATATGACTTTATGCACTTACAGTTGAATATCATCATTTTGAAGTTTTGTTATTACATTGTCTGTAAATTTGATGGACAGAGTTCAATCTCCTGAAAATCTCTGACTATAACTTGCACACTTATCGTTGCAAGTTGTTAACTTGATAATAAACTTTGGTAATGTGCCTTTATTGGTTTTTGTTTTTCTTTTATCTTTTCTTTTTTTTTTTTTTTTTTTTGTATTTAATGTTTTCATCCAGAAAATCTCTTTGAAAACTTTCAATAAATACAAATAAATATAAATACGTATGATTGACTGACTGGAAATGTGATATATTTTGTTGTGATAAATGTATTTACAGAAACAACATAAAAAAACGTATATATTGATAGATTGAATACATATATATATATAGATAAGTAATCTTAAGTTAGTAAGATAATCAGACCATTGTCAAATAGTTACGTTAGTTATAAAATTTGTAGGTTTGATGATGAGTGAATGATTAGGAGAAAAAGTTTAAAACAAAAGATAAAACTTCTTTTATTAACCATCAAAAGTTTATTTGGAACTTTGTTCTAATTTATTTCGATCTATATATAAAGAGCATTTAGCCTGTTAGTAATGAGACCACATTAGCATTCTAAATGCTGTCATATATACGAGTAGCAATAAGTTAAGGCGGTTTCCATTCGCCATGCGAAGCTAACAATGGTGCACAAAACACTTTTCGAAGGTAAGTCAACTTTATTTTCATCGCAATAATTGAACTTTATTTTCATGAAGAGTAACTGCACTATGTTTTACAATCCCACGCCAATGACTATATGCAGCGTTTCGCAAAACTAGGCTATTTATTAGCAAAATGCTTTACCAAAAGCAAAAGATAAAAAGTTCAAATATATTGGTGTTTCAATAATGAATGTTAAAGACGCTTCTTCGAGTTGAATACCAAAAGGTCAAGTTTTTAAAATTTAGTGTATAAGCGCTAATGATGCCCTTAAGAATGGTAGAGTTAGGAGTGATACGATTAATTTTTTGAAAAATACTAACAGAATTGATGAAAAGTAAAAAATTTTCTCTGCAGCTCTTCTTACGAATCTGATGAGCATAATTTTCCAGTACTTTATTCAATAAATCTGGACTAATTTCATCATTAGTGCTTTCAATGTTGGTTTTTAGCGCATGAATACGATCATACTTGTTGTTGTAGATCAACTATTTCAAAAAAAACCTCACAAGATAAAGTTTCGAATTCAGTTTGCTATCGGATTTCCTTGAAATAATGTGATCACCAAACTTATTATATTAATAAATCGATTATTTGGCGCAACCATATTTTCTTAATTTCATACTTTATTTAGGTCAACGCATTCTAATTTATTTACATCAACATATTCGAATGCAAACAAAAACTCCGCAAGATGAAGTGTCGCATTCAATTTCCTATCAAGATTCCTTGAAATAATCTCAGTATCAAACATATCACTTAATAACTCGATTATTTGATGCAATTATGTGACAGGTCCAGCCTCGTCTTCTTGATATCAGACTTTATTTAGATCAATCTATTCGAATGCAGTTTATCGTTGTAGATCTATAACTTCAAAAAAAAACCTTAGAAGATGAAGTGCCGAATTTAGTTTTCTATCGGAATTGCTTGAAATCTCATGTCGGGCCAATGATGCTAACAGCCTAAAATCCGCAGCACACGTTTACTTTTTTATGGAACTGAATAACTTGTTATTGTTGTTGTAAGAAACTTATATTTTATACTCGCTGAGAAAAGAAGATCACCCTGAGAATTGCTAATACCGAACAATTTAGGAAATTTAGACAACAGCTTCGGACGATTGAAGCATAAAGATGTTGAACTCGGAACACGTAAATAAAAATCCATGCTGATGCATGACAATAGACATTCCTAATGGCTCTTTAGAACTTGCAACAATTTAATAGGGAGACCTGCCGATGCTTAAACCAGTGATTTTTTTTAGCACAAACCAATTTCTAATCAAGAATTTATTCCATAAAACATTGTATGCATGAAGAAATATCGGAAAAAGATTTGTAGTTTAATGGTGGATGCGATGATATGCTGTAGGCACTTCTAGTATTTTATAATAAATGATAGGCCGATAATTTTGATTACCATGGCAACGATATTTATACAGAAGCTATATTTCCGGCCCCTTTATTGTTAATTATAAAGGCGGGCAGACACAGGAATTTGCCGAATTTTTTAAAAAATTTTTTAATGAAAAAAAGACTTGGTTTAAATTTCCGAATAAAGTTAATTTTAAACGTCAATTCCTTAGACTCTTAATGTTATAATTGAAGCTCAAAAGGCTTAATATTTTTTAGATAGATAGTCTATTTACCTTCGAAAAATTTCATTACAAACTTCACGGTCTTTAAAAAAATTACATAGAATTTATTTAAAATAAATAAAGCAACACGGTTACATGACGTTACAATATCTTTCACCCTTTTTCTAATGTATGGGTGAAAAAATTACCATTGACTCCCTTTTTAGTAAATGTATGAAAGTAACCCTTTCAATCGCCACAACAATACAGCATTTGAACAAAAGATTTCGATTGAAAGCTAAACAAAAATTCGCTAAATTAAATACTTCACCATTTATATCAAGCACGTTTTCGTTTGATTTAAATACCATTTTCTGGCAAGTACTACAGTGAAGTGTGAAATCACTTCTTTTGCTTTCCATGCTATTTTCGATTCTATAGGCAATCCTGCAAGAAGATTAACAATTACATAGAAGTGTAATGGGGAGTGCGTATGAGAAACACTTTGAAGGGTTATTTATACAAAAATAAAAAAAAAAAAGAAAAAAAAAGAAGGAAAAAGAAAGAGGATTTCTAGAATCTTTCTAGTTACTGTTTTTGAAAGCGAGTTTCATTTGCATTTTTAATTATTGCGATAAAATGTAGTATACATGATATTTGAAACATGTTTTCTAAATATAGCAGTAAATATAATAATAACAAAAGCAAGGATAACGGCTAAAACATGTAGCACGTGATTGCTTCTAATTACAAAAGTTCACCAACAACAAAGTGCATAAATAATAAATATAGAAAGTATATATGTAACACCTAAAGGCAGATTAGTGTGTGTAAATTTGAATAATAGAGAGCAAACGACAAATTATTTTATAGTGAAATATGTTTTAAAAAAAGCTTCGAAAAAGTGTTTAATATGAAATTTTTAAATAATTGTTTGAAATTTTTATTCTTTTGTTTTTTCCTGGATATGAAAAATTTGAGAAAAATATTTTCTCTCTACAATACACAAAAGCACAAGAATTTTCTTTTACAAACATTTTTAGCTTTTATTAAATTTTTCATTTTTATTTATTATCTACTTTTTTTTCCGTTGTTTTGTCAATCGTGCATGTCAAATTGAAAACTAAAAAGAATATTGATTTCATGTTCAATGCATTCGCACAGCCTAGAGCATAGCAACGTCTATCGTACCGTATGCATTATGCTACCATGATATTCGTGCACATGCATGAATATATTCGCACATATACATATATGTTATGTGCATTTTTTCTACATCCTACAGACAAACTAAAAACTGAAGCCAATTTCCAGCGGAAGTTCTGCCATAAATGTTTACTACTACAACAACAACAACAAACAGGCAAAAAAAAAAAAAGACTACAAATACTCCATAAAAGACAGATGCATTAAAATATCGTCTCCTTCTATAACGACCGACGACGTTTGACTATACGGAGATCCATCAGATAAATAAACTGAAATTGATGTGCTTATGTTCAAGCGAGTAAGCGCATATGGCTGTATGCGCTCACTTCTATGTTTTCTATAAGAAGATTTTGTTGATATATTTATTTGAAACTGCTGCCATCATTATGTCTATTGATTCCTACACTGAGGTTTAAAGGCGATTCTAATACAAAAAAGCTTAAAAAACGAATACTTCACACAATATATGCACTAAACTATTGCTTTTGAATGCATAATAAAAAAATGTTGCAAGGTTTGTTGGGAAAATTCGCTTAATGCGCTTTATGTAGTTAGATCAATATAAATAAAAAAGAATAAATAGAAGCTCGATACAGATTCTAAAAAATATTGTTTAAGCTTTTTTATCTGTTTTATCTTTTTTCTTACTTTTTTTTCTCGGGATTCGTGTTTTTCTATGTATTATTCAAGTAGTTGTTGTCATTCACAGATAGAAGTTGAACAAAAATCGTATCAGGACAATACTTCAAATCAATATTTTGATCCGGATGTATAGTCAAAAAAATATTCAAACTCATGCGTTGTTTCTTTTTTGTTTCGTAAGATTTATTTCAAGCAAAAAATTTTATGCAAATCAAAATTGGCCGATGTATGATTGCCTAGCTTTGTTGTACAGTTTCCCCAAAAACATGAGCCCATCTTTGCTTTCAAGAATGTATGGTTAATTTTGAAAGACGCTCAATTGACTGCTGTTCATTTTTCTTTTCGTATACTTAAATGCAATAATGGACCTTCGAAATACGACGATGGATTTTCTAAAAAATTTCCATCGAGCAATTGATGAGTTGGTTAAAACAAACTTGTCTAATTTTTTCTATTTTTGCATGGCTCTTAGAAGATCATTCATAGAATATACCTAAACAATTTTGTAGTTGTATCAACTGCGGTTTATGAATAATTAGCAAAAACTTTTAAATAAGCCGAATACGATAAGCAGAGCCTGTAGCTTAACGCAAAACTAGGAACAAGAAACATGACTGATACAAATAGATTTTGCTTTTACTTTGCTCCATTTTAGATGTGTCGTCTTGGGGTACATGAATTTCATTATAATGTGAACGCATAAACACTTAAACGAAAACAAGTTCGTCATGGCCCAAATCAATTTAAGCTACGAAAAGAAAGAACAAATAACATATTAGTTAAAATAAAATTTATTAGACTTTTAAGTGGTTGGAATGCATGATTTATAACTAAACGTGTCACATTCTAAAATATTTCTGAGTATCCGCATGTTCGTCGCAGTAAAGTTCACGGTCGAAAATATTGGGAAAAATAATCAAAGATTATCTCATATATATTTCTAGGTGAGCAATGCAAATTGAAATTAAAAATACGAATATGTGCTCAGTTACCGAAAGTATCTGAAAATCTATCACTTAACTCAGATAAATATTGGATTCGTTTAAAACTTCTATATATGATACATTCCTGAATCCTTAAAAGACAACTTCACATATAAAAAACAAACCTTTTCTAATGATCAATCTAAGCGAACATATTAATAATCTCTTTCTTTATATTATTACAGTTAATTCGCTTGGGCCAAAACCTTTCTTTATTAGACTTACCATAGCCTTTACACCATGAAATACGTATCGAACTGTAGCACAATGCATATGTGTTGGTTTTATAATCTAGATCAGAAGCGAAACCGTTTTAGAAACTCGAATCTGTTTATCTAAAAATTTCTTTTCGTTCAAATTGCGATTGCGTTTGGATAATTTTGTCTAGAAGAACATATTTATTTTTAAATATTGTCTCAAGATACTTGTTTCAAGTTAAGTTTTAAAAAAGAAGAAACTGAATTTAGAGCTCGACCACAATTTGTTTTCTAAGCTACTGCCGCAGAGAACAAGCTAGCTTTGAGTTTTCAACTTAATTTTAGTATATCTTTTAAGTTAAATTTTTTTAAATCTATTCATGATGACCAAAAAAAAAAACGCATAGAACTAAGTGGGTTTGAAAACGATATGTTTATTTAGTAAATTCATATTTTTTTCGTGTTTTCTTCGAAACTGAACTGTTTACGCTTTAATAAGGCAAATGTGCGGCAGCAATATAATCGTAACTTGATATGTAAGCTTGATTCACTACATCGTAGATGAGACTATTATTTTCTTATCCTTATTTCTTTTATCTATTCTTTCTGATATTACTTATCCTTATCCTGAATACTCAACAACCACAATTGTAGACAATTAAAAATAAACGCTCCTACAAACTTATTAAGTGATGTGTTATATGTGTTACGATATGCCGTGTATTTACATAAAATGTACATTAAAAATATATCTCTGCATCGTTAAAATATTACTTTTTTTCTAATATTTTATTATTTTCTATTAAAAACTATTCCCACACACTATATCGTCTACAAAGTACATATTGTTATAAACCTACCTTTCGTATCTTTCCTGTAGACAAAGTCGGTATTGCTATATCGCGAAAAGCTTAGATTTTGTATTTAAAATTTCTTTATTTACGAAGTAATATTTACAATCTCAATGATTTTTGCATAATTTATTGAAAGGAACTATTTCTTTAATGCTTAGCTAGCTTCTCCAACATTCTTAATCAACTCCCATGTTTTAAACAAAATCGTCTGCTTATAAACCTTACGAATATCACAGACTCTGCGTCTCTTTCTGCTATGCCTGCTAATATTGTGCTGCTGCAGTTCCCGGCGTAGTTTCATTAATCCCATTACCTGTTAAATTTCGCTGGAATTCTTTGTCAATCTTTGCTTTTATTGACCGCTGCAAATGTGCTTTTTTATGACCTCGACAGATAGCAAATTAAAAGGAATTTCCTCTTACTCATGGATTTTATCAAATTTCTTTCAGTTGTATTTTATCAGTTTGTGATTTTCGTAACAATATTTTAATCGCCTTTTGGATGATATTGAAGAAAAATACTTCATTGCTTGATACTTTTTCATTTTAATTTCGTTACGTCGGGTAGCGAAATATGAGAAATCGGATGAAATAAAATTAATTTTCAAACAGCAATTGCTCAGTTGCAAACTTTTAATTTGTGCAGTTTACTAAGTTACTCACAGGTCTCTTTCATTGATTATTTGTTTCGCAATTCAAAGTGAAGAAAAAGAATTTAATTTTTTTAAATTTTATAGTAGATCTTTTCATTCGTTTAAGAAATCTAAAAGAACATATATATTCTCGTTTTCCCTTCGTCCATCTCTTTAGCTATGCGACAGCCACCAATATACCTGAAACTGTAAAGTATAAGATATGAGAGTTAAACATTTTATTTTAATCTAATATTTAGTACTACAGATGAAATCTAAAAGTAGTAATTACTAATCTACAAATACGGAATTACATCTTTTCTCTCAATTGCTAACACCGTGAATGCATCAGCCAACGAAACAACGAGAAAAATGTGGCCTAAAATTTAGGAGCGAAGGGTGTCCAATTCGAGGATAGATAAACTAAATGGGCGCAGAATCTTAAGTTGATCAAGAGCACTTCGTGTGCTTTCTCAAGCGCAGATCGACCATCAACCAAGATCATAAATTTTGAGGTTTGTATTTTTGCTAAAAGACTTTGTTTATCCCAAATTATACTTTAGCGCGAAGTAAAAAAAAATTAACAAAAAAGCTACAAAAATCATATATTATTAGACAACATATCGCTATAAAAAAAATTCTAAACTTATATTTTGATTACAAAAGAATTAATTATCACAAACGTTCGTATGTAAACACTTACTGAAAACAATTCAAATGGAATAAGTATACTCTAGATATTCGATACGTTATAATACAAGGTGGAGGATATCAGAAAAAGTAAATTTCATTGCAATGTTTCGGCTTCGCAAACATACATGTATATCGTATGCGATTTAACATCCTTTACGATATATCAATAAACCGAAATGTACCACTTGCTTTAAAATTTTTCTATATATATTTTTTCTAATTACATACACACACTGCACGATATACAGTAACAATAAATTCGTCTTTGTTTTAGTGCTTTTGCAAACATATCGCATAATTGAATTTTCATAATTTTATAACCTACACCACATGAAGTTCAGGATATATAGGCTTTCTGTGGACGTCTTTAACACCCAGAAAGACTTAAAATGCAATCATCTTTAATTATACCTATCGTTTGAGTATCGTCCATCTGTCTGATGCCTGTCCCTTTGTTCTTACGCTCAAACTGGAGTCCGCAAATTTTTGACATATTTTGAAGAAATTTGTTCTGCTGACCTGTCCTTGCCCAAGCATTAATGCTATTAAAAACTCGATCGGATCAATTTTACGACCCCACCCTATATAATGCCGCATTTTAAAAAAGGTCTTTATATATATAAAAAAAGCGTAAGGACTTAGTATTTTCGTATATAAAATAAATATGAAAAATTTAGATCGCATTGAACCGTTTTTTGAACTATTTGAAATTGAAATTTGATGCTCCGACTTGTTTTAGCACAAGGAGGAACATTATTAAAAATGGATTGGATAAAACCTCTTTTACAAGCACTCCTCAATTGGTGTTGAATAGGCCAATCTACTACGAAGAGTAAGCCGAATATGTCTACTTTTCATTATTTCATGTTAAAAACGGATCCATGGTAACTATTTAATTCAATAAATAAAGTTTGCACATTTTTATTAAATGGGTCTGCTTTTGGACCTTATTCTATACAAAGATTCTAATGAAAAAAGACTTGTATTGCAAAAAATGGTCTAATTATTAATATTTTATGGTCTATAACAGTAGTTTGGCATAAAATTGAAGCGTAATATATTTGGACCAAGCAGGTCGTTGTTTTTGAAATTTTTCGTATGAAAAACAGGCCTTCCAACGAAGGAGAGGTATAAATTTTTGTATGTTAGGTTATGTAATGGTCGACTTTTATTTTTCGAATGCCGCATAGTTGTAAAAGAAGCGTCCACCTTTCAGCCAAGACAAAAAGTGATCTGCACACTGTGGATTTATTTCACGCAAGAATAAACTTTATATGCCCTCTGATAAATATTTCGGAGGACTTTGCCCATACTTCTCGTTCATGGAGTGTTCATGTACTTTTAATTAGCTTATAGGGTGAGCAATAAAAATTCAATACAAAACGAGTATATTTTTTTTTTTAGCTTTTTTTTTTTGAAAGTTTGTAAAGGCTACCGTCGCTTTCAGTTTTACTACATTGAATTATTCGGATACCAAACAAACGTAATTGAAATCGTAACTACTGTTCAATCTATTGAACTGAAGTAAATGAAAACCTATCGTCTTCAACACTTTTTGTTAAATCCGTCGAAATGGTTCAGCGATTTCATTCGGTCTTTATCAATTTGGTTTTAACGCGCGATTATTTTCAAACTTAAACGAGAAACAAAATATTTTTATATAAAATTGTTCAAATGACTTAAAAACTCAATATCGGAAAAATGTCATTTCCGACGGATCAATAAAAAATACTGAAAATTTAATGTTAAACTATGCTTTTACTCTTATATATATACATTCTTGCGTATCCTCGACGTTTATGTACTTTGTATTGTATGGATTTACATGTGCTTACCCACATACATGCACATTTACATGAGAAACAATACTCGACCGCACACAAATGGCAGCCTAATGAACTACATTGTAAAAATTTCATTGATATCCATTGTGAACGTGAGTGTACTGCCATATGTTGTTGCTTTAGTTGAAACTGTTTTTTTTTTCTTCTTTCAGGATATGAGTATTCAATTTGTTTTTTCTCTTCCTCTTCATTTTTTGTTTTATTATAACGTTACGCAAATATAGCAATGAAAACGTTAGCGAGCAGAAAAACTTTTTATAAAAGAAAATAAAAATCTGTGTAAAATATAAACTCTAGAATGGCCTGTGGTGGTTAATGCTAATATATTCAACAGGAAAATCCAGATATATAGGATTTACATATAAGCATGTATGTAGATACAAAAAATAACTTACTGTATTTATTTTTACCTTTATATATACATTTATATATATATATATATATTTATATATCCATATATATATAGCAGAATTTTTAATAAATTATCTGACTAACATAACATCGATAATGTGGAAAACATTTTGCTCTTTTCCTTTTATGACTTAACTGTTTCTAATTAATTGTTAATAAATTTTTTTGCCTGCATTCCTTTATGATGTGTACAAATTGTACTTCGGAAATCCCCGTATAGTAATTAGCTACGCAGGATCTTTTTGGATCCTTTCTTGCAGAAGGAGCTGAAGAGTCAAAAAAACTAATTGCTCATATAGTTATCTCGAAAAGTTTACGAGAAAATAGTTTTTATTACTTATTAGTTCACAGAGTGAATATTCTTTATTAGTTCACAGTGAATAGAAGAAAGAAGTTATTTTTATGTTGTTGAAGAACGGGCAAAAGTAAAAGCTCTCAAGATAGCTGTCTACAATAATTATAGTAAGAAATTATGCATTATATATATTTACATATATACATATATATATATATATATATATATATATATTTATAATATCGTCTTGCATTTTCTTACTTATTAATTTTTACATGAAAATTACAATTGATGCGCCAGCTTACTTTTCGTAATATTTAAGAATAAGATTACACTTAACAGATTTGCTAAAAGCTTATAAGGCTTTGAAATGCGCAGCTGGACGGTGAAGTCTATCAGTCTGTCAGAATTTCCTATTGATCCATAATTGAAAAACTCGATCTTAAATATTTTCTGACCATTTCAGTCTGGAAGCCACGAATATAGTGCCATCAATACCCAACCACAACTACTTAAAACTATTAATTCTCTATTTTGGTTTTGTAAGTAGTGGACTTAAGGAACTTTTCATTGAATTTTTCCTTAGAAAAATCTCGTTGTCCTACTTGAAAGTCAAAGAAATCTGATCAGCGTTCCGACTACAATCGATAAAACACTGTCTGCCTATAAAGTGAATATTAATTTAGAGTAAACAAACTACTAGGTACTTACATTGTGATCTCATATAAATGATCAAACTATCGTTATCGACTTTTTCGTTTAACTCCCTTCTTGTTTTAATTGCAAAAAAAGGCAACAAGTGATGTATTGTCTCGACCAAAAAATGAATGAAATATTAGAAAATTATGATTTTAAATTTTACATTACAGGTACGATAGATGATAAAGTATACGTGCGTAAAAGCGAATTTTCACTCTATCTTAGGCTTAAATTTTTTACGAAACCTAGTAAATTAGTATGAAATAATTCGAGCAACACCGCAAATAACTTTTCCTTTGTTTGTGAATTTTCCACTATTCTTTTCTTTGAGGACTGAAGTATTCGTTGGAGCACCGATTCTACTATCACTATATGTAAATATGATTTCAGAAAGTTTATATAAAAAATATGCGCTTAACGTATTAAAATGATAAAAAAAAGTATTGCCCATCCGTCGGCTAAACATTTTTCCCACTTATGTGACAATTTATGGATGCCATGCCAAAATACTGTTGCTTGTTTAAGGCAAATTAATCATCAAATTCTTTTCGCACAATTAAAGCTTGCTCAGCAAATTCGCGTCCCATCGATGCATGATAGTGATAATCAAAATGATTCGAGTCTGGTGGGTAAACCGCTTGAGCTATTAGTTGCTAGTAGAGTGCTTTCAACCCGTCGTGAATCAATTTCACTGTATGAATAGAGGAGGGATGTCCTTGGGTCGGTTTTTTTTTTTTTGACATTCCGACCGATTTTTGATCAGGGAAGAATATATTGATATCAATTGCGTTTACGGTCATTTCAGGAGACCTTATTAGTTAATAACAAACCAAACATTTCTGATCCAACCAAAAGCACAACATCGTGTCCGTAATAAAGTGACTCCATCTATCGACCGATTTGCATTAGTGGCCATGAATTTTTATGCCTTTGTTTTTTAAAATAGATCTGCTTTTCATCTCTAATAACAATGGAATAAAAAAAAGAGTTTCTTTCATATCGTTCGAGAAAAAAGTGAACTGTCCAAATATTTTTTATTTGCCTCAAAACTCGACATATTCAATACTATTACAGGTGGTGCTTGTCGTATTTTAGTGAATTGAAAATCTTTATCAGACGTCAAAGAAATAAAATGACGCTAATGACGCGGTTTGCTAATTACATTGACAGTTGAAACCATATATGGGCAAATTCTTGTTTCATATTTAACTAACATAACTATTATGTATGCTTGGCTACAGATTTTCATTTTAAATTTTGAAAGCAAACGACAAACGTGTAAATGGACTGAAGATTATATAATAGATGAGCTATATTATTTAGAACCTCAAGCTGACCGTAAATACTGAAACATGCTATATACTCAAATGTTTTTATTAAATATTTTTTATCATTATGCATGGAGAAGCAATGCTTGTATGACGCCATTCATCGAAAGTGATGCACGTAACGCGAATTATTTTTAAAATACTTTTTTATGGTAAAAAGATTTATCTTTTCTTTGTTATAATTGCTCTCTCTCTCTCTTTTCTCTTGTATCGTAACGTGAACGTGAATGTTCAGGTACGGACATGCAATTATTTACCGTAAATGCATTTGAGTAATCAAAAGAAATCAGCTTCATTTCATTTGCATACTTTGCGATGAGTTTATATACAGAACATATGTATATGTGGGTATCAAACCAACAAACCCCCTTAAGATCAGTTTTCTTTGTGCTTAATATACAAGACCCTGCACACAAGAGCGCATAAAAATAAATGAAAACAATTTTTTTTTTTTTTTATTAATTTTACTTTTTGGAGAATATGACGATTTTTTTGTTTTGATTATTAATTATATTTAATTGTATTTATTGCATTCATTTAAAATCATTGGTATTATTGAAGGTTTTCGAAAATTCACAAAAGGCTAAATAACTTTACATTATCTGCTTATTTCCGTTTGAGAAGCTTCCGTTCGTGCTTGCTAACCACAACATGAATGACTGGGAGGTATAGCTGTCTCTTCACTTCATTTGTTACATACACGTAGAATGGACTTTAAATGTTTTATGTACTACGCAGTCTTGCTAAACGTAAAATATTGACGAGTAACTTCTGTCCATCCATAGTTTTCGCGTATCCGCAACTTTTACCCACCAACCAAATATGAAAAAAGGGGCATGATTTTTTCACAAAACTGAAAACGCAAGCAGAGAAGAAAACTTAAATGTTCTATTTAAGAATTTAAGATCCAGTGTATGAATTGGATATTAATCTAAATGTGTAGTACTAATGTCACAGCGCTAAAACTATTTACGAAAACTAATGTCACAGCGCTAAAACTATTTACGAAAAACTTTGAGAGATCACTATATATATAAGACATTGAAGTATCAACCAGAGGTTATTAGCCAAATGCTAAACAAATCTTTTTTGTTATACAAATCACGTCTTTTCACACTCACCAGTTGCTTGTTTTTGTTATTTTCTAATCAATACCAATACAGACGAGCAAGACTGACCGTTGAATACCCTGCACAATTTTCGTGAAAAACCACCAAACATGATACCATGTTTCAATCTAATGGATGTAACACTTTTCTTGGAAGCCCTTATGCGGAAAAAAATCTAAACCGTGAACTGATGTGGTCCAAATTTAATAAATTTGATTTTTCTGTTAAAGATCATTATTCTTCAACTATTTCTATCAGAAAGTTCTAAAAATTAGATTCTGTTACACTAAAAAGACTTACTTCGCATGAGATAAGTAAGTCAAATTATTTTTAATTTTTATGTCAAATTAGTACTATGGATGAATTTTCATTATGAAATATTAAATGCTGGCGTTATAAAGGCATAATTTCATCACAACCTTTTTATGGGGTAGAATTCAATAAATAGATCTACGTGGCTCAAATCTTGTGTAGTTCATTTCTGTGTTAAATCACATATAGACCTTTTTATCATATGAAGACTTGTTTTTCATAGGAGCGGTTATATGAGAAGTGATTCAAAAAACGGCCCCATCAGATCCAAATTTTTCATTTTCTTTCTTTTTACCCTATAAATATTAAAAATTATTATATTTTCCGTGTAAGAACCTTCTTCAAAAATAGAGCCTTATACGGAGAGCAGCCTGTTTTGAATAGCGTCCGTCCTTGGCTCAAAATATGCCAGTATATCAAATTGTATTTAAATTTTATTCAAAAAGATTTCGACTAGCAGACTGCATAAAAAATACGTATACAGACATCAAAGGGAGACAGACGCACCGACAAGCTTAAATTGATTCAGAAAGTGATTCTGAATCGATCGGTATAACAAAAAAATGGGCTTACCTTCGGTCCTTTTGACTGTTATTTGTAACAGGTAGAGCATATAATAAATTTTAACAACATTTTCTAAGTTTAAATACAGTACTGACATAAATTATTACACCTCTGCATAATTCCTGAGAAAAGCTTCTTTCGAAGAAATGTTAAATTATAGAAAAACTCAACAAAAATAAACATTTGCTGCTCAGAGAACGATAGAAATTAGATTGACCGTTATATAGCTTCAACGCATCGGTAATTAACGCTAAGTAACTTGAAAGCATTAATTTTTTTTCTAACACCCACCGTGTTTTTTTTCTACGTATGGTGCATGACTTTAAGTGGCAATTAGCATATAGATAATGAACGAAATGTTCATTTTATATATGAGCGCAGGAACGCGCTCAACTAACAGAATGAAAAAAAAAAGAAAACCTTAAAAAATAATAATAACAGTTAAGCGAATTGTATTCACTTTGCAGTGAATCTCTAATACCCAACATCAACCGATTTACTATAATTGTAAAATATTTTATCAAACATTGGTACGTTGGTGAAACAGAAAGCATAAGAATAATTTTTCTGTCGCCATTTTTTATAGATTGTAACCGTGTTTGCGATTGACGCGTGACCCATGTTTCTACTTAAGGTTTTCGTGGTGTATAAACCAAATTTCAAACTAATGAATGAGAGTAGCTGTACGCGAGTTGACCTCACCAAACTACAATCTTAACTTAACACTTAACTACAAGTGTACGTACTAAATCATTTTTTGCTATCATTATCGACCCGACAATTGTGCGGACGCTTAAAAGGGAAAAATTGCATCTATTCCAAATGGTGTTCCAAATTTCCCGCTGATTAACAATATGTGTATCTTATAGAGCTTTTGAGACGCATAACTGGGTGTTACAAAGCAAATGATAGATTTTGTAAATCCTTACCTTCAGTGATGAAAATAAAAAACAAGTAACGACAATAATTTCTCACTTGTGCAAGTACATGTGTATCAAACATTAACTGGCTGTCAATTAACATTGCGTGTGCTTGCATACACGTCCACCATAATTACAAAAGCGCATAACATTATACGGTCATAACTAAGAAGCCTTCAATATAAACAGCTAAACAACCTTAATTACTTTTTATATACACGAGTCAAACGTAGAAGAGACGTGCATATCAAATTTATCATCACTTTTGTAACGTCGAAAATATTCCCTAGAATATGTAACAAGTAAGAAAGTTATATTCGGCTGTGTCGAATCTTTTATATCCCCCAACCTTCTCTTTAAAAAAGGGGAAAAAACTAATTTATAATAGGTGGGCGTGGCAATGAAAGAAATACCAATGTTTCTAACAAATTTGAAGCCGACATCTTAATTTTTGCTTCGAGGATAATGTTTACCACAGACATTACACAGACGGACAGATGGACATTCCACGTAAGAAACTGACTCCATGCCCGTATTATACTTAATGTATTATCCCGATAAAAAACAAAAAATTTTTTCCGTGTACTTTTCACAATAATACTTATATAAGATCGGATTTAAAACATGACCTGATGTTTTATAAATTTAGCGAAATCAATTTTAAAAGATTTTATTATTCTTCATAAATTTTCATTATAAAATATTAATAATTATACTTTTTTTGCATACAAAAGCTTACTTTTCATATGTAGTTGAGCCGAAAATATTGATGCACATGGTCTAAATTTGACACAAAAAATTTCTTTGTTAAATTAGTCTTATTAGTCTTAATAGTGGTCGCATCGTAAGGAAAATGAAGAGAGAGGCTTATAAGAAAAGAAGAGTGTATTTTGGTTGTTACATAAATCCGCACAAACAAAAAGTTCCAAAATAGTGCTATTTTAACTATATTTGATATAAATCCTTTCAAGACTTTGGTTAACAGGATTCTGTTAGTAACTTAACAGACCTCTGTTAACAGTTTTGGTTTGTGACTTTGCTAATTATATTTGAATATAACTTCACACTCTTACTTTTATTAGGAGTTGCCTCCTCGGAGCTACTGTAACTTGAATAGAAAATTTATTAAACAACTGACCAGCTCAGCCATATATGTTTTCAATTTGTTCGCCCTTTTATCACAATTGCGTTCGTTTCGTTTGGCTTAGGACAAGACATTTCTCCATGCATATTGCACATTTATGATATATATTGCCTTTAAAAATCTAAGGAAAGTATGCGCTGTTTAGTCTGAAATTCAAATTAAAAGTATCAAAGAAGTATTAAACTTAAATAGCGCTTCGTCACAAAATGATGCACATATTGAAAAAAACACGTTACTATTAATTCATCAACTTATTCATAAAATCTATAAACGAAAGCAAACTATTTGTGTATGACTGAATACACCCATAATGATTGTGCGTTGACGAAAAGCAATCAAACGATGCATGCGTAGTCTTCCATGCATTGATACGTAGTATAGTAAAATTTCTCTAACGAAAAACAACAGCGTCCGTATACGTTGCAATCAGTAAGAAAAAGAAAAAAAGACTTCTTTTAACAATGAGTCTCTAACAAGTAAAACTATCGAGTGGCTTCTCTTTCATTCTCTTTCAATTAACTATATTCAGTGTTTTTTCAATGTAGTTTAGTATATTATACAGCTAAATCTCTTTTTGTGCGGTAAAGAAGGAACGTAGAAAAAACCTCAAATAAATATTTTGGAACTTCATAAACAGCCTGTAATCGATTTGGGCCATTTTCAATACCAAAGTATATAAAAGGATCTCCAAGCGGCTTTCTAGCATGAAGTAAAGTGTGTTCTATATGAGCGATTGCTAGATAGGAGTAGTTTATACGGTCTAAAATCAAAAACTTTTCCCAAATTTCAATTACGTTTATTCCAACAATAGTTATATAAGGCTAGTCGTGTTGATTGGTAAAAATATTATTCGTATATTTAGCATGCTCTTTAGAAGTATGGCCGCGTGCATTGTCAATAACTAGCAACGATTCAAAGGTAACACTAATCTCTTTCATATATCTTTCAACTTTTGGTACGAAGCAATCCTTGAACCGTGTTGTAAAAGCAACTTACATTTTATTCGGCATTAAATGTACTAGAGATTCTGCTAATCTCGGATTTTCGACTAGGCAACTTTTTTCCAAAATAAACCCATTTCATCTGTATTAGATACTTGATCACCGCCATCAATAACTTTTACTAGTATTATATATGCACATGTACAATCCTTAGCTCGTACTTCGTTGGCGGAGGCGATATCGCCTTGAATATTGACTTACGTAAAATGTCAAAACTTAAATTTTCACACATCGTATAAAAAAAAGTTGCTCAAAATAAACGCATAAAATGAGTAGCATAATTGAAAAGTTCATAAAAAAGCACCGCACAAAAACAGGTTTAACTGTATATTGAAATGTAGGCACAATCATCACCTTATGTGAACGAAGAAAGAAGAAATTTATACGCCGAATTCATAATTTGAATTCTGCTATAAGTAAAACAACAACACAAAAATTCAACGCTTATTTGAGATTTTGCCGTTTTTGCGTTCCTCACTTATATCTGCCACACATACAGTGTGAGCTGTATTCAACGGAAATTGTTGCAGATAAATTAAGTCAAGTATACGTGACTTACCGGATTTCTGTACGCGTTCGGCAGCATTTCTAATACAAATGAAATTTCATAGGAAATTAGATAAAAATTAGAAATTAGATTTTTCCTATGCATTGAGAGTATCTCCATCCATTTTTAATTAAAATTTACAATTTTTTGATTTATGCAGTTTAAAAAAACAATTACTAGATCCATTGAGATAAGTAGGTTTTTAAGACGAAAGAAGAAACTAATAGCTTTATTGTGAACAACATCATTGACACATCATTAATGACATGTTTTTGTTAAACGAATGTTAAATTCACATTATGACTTTTCGCCCCGTACATTGACGTACGAACACAACTCTGTGATATGCTTTAGAGCAACTCACTATTTATATATTGTAACAGAGTAAACTAAAAAAAGAAAATTTATAAACATTTGAGAAAATATAAAAGTCTGTAAAAAATGGAGGAAATAAAAATGGAAAATAAGCATATATACATATAAAATATATATATTTATATAAATCGTTTATTTTTCTAAATTATTTATTTATTACTCAATTTAAGCAGGTAGCACCTGTTGTTGAAAAATTACTGGAACATTTGAGAGATAAGAACGACTCGTTCCGGATTGGCGATTCGCTCTTCAAGCTATGTTTTAGATATCTAGAAATCACCATCACTATCAGTTCAATTGACTCCCAAACAGAAAGGAAAAAATGAGAACAATTTGTATTTATAAATATATGGGACTTTTATGTAAAATAGAATATGTATTTGCTATAAAAAATAAGTAGAGAAAACATTTTAACAACTTTGAGGTCATCTTTACTTATGTTGTATTGAGTTGTTTGTGCGATATGCTCCATTATTTGCGCCTTCTTCTTTATCCATACAGCGTTGTGATTATAAATTTAAGACAGGGATGACAATTGCTTCCAATTTTGTCCTAGATGAGTTTTGCTAAAATAGATATCACTACAGGTTTCTACCTGTCTTGTAGTCTTTAAATTTTTTGTGAAATTCTTTCTCATCTTTTGTAAAAAATCTGTTTTCTGTATCAAGCTGGAGGTCTTCATTCCCGATATCTTAATTGTAGTCATTGCATTGCTATAGATTAAGCAAATAAGTTCTAAATATTGGATTTCATTAACTTTAGCTGTTAATATCTTTTCATTCAAAATTCTTAGGATGTCTTGCAGTTTATTCGAGTTGTAAATCATAAGTATTTTTGTCCTAAGTGCTGGGTCTATTCATTTTTATTATGTTATTGTTAATACTAAAGGTTCTTTTAGCTCTTGATACGATGCACTTTCTTCTGTAATTTCCACATTGTTTTGTTCACCCGTACAATTTACGTTTAATTCGTTCATTTGTATACTGAGTTGAGTTATTATCTCAGTTATATCAATGGATGTGTTAACATTCTTGTTAGTAGGACCATCTATTAAATCATCTTCGTTATCTAATATGTTGTATAATTATTTTTGGATTTCATCTTTAATTAATTCAATTCGGGATATTGACACAAGATTTCTTCTTACAATTACATGACATTGATCTGGCAATCTTTGCTGGGTTTCAATTGCTGGGTAGTAATAAATTCGTACCTTATTTTCAGTCGGTCTTCTGTTCGCACCTTTTCCATTTCGGTCGCAATAAGGAAACTGTGTACGATATTTTCGTTCATTGCTGTTGTATATTTCATACCTCTTTTGGGCAGTCAAAGTTCTTAAACAATATTATCAACAACTATATGTGTTGTGTGGTTTCTTTCTTCTATGAGCTGTGTTCTTGGTCAAATTATTATTTATTTCTTGATCTCAAGTCGTTTGTAATAATCGCCCTCCTATCTCTAATTGGAGATACATTTGCTGGTAAACGAATTTCAGCTGTTGGTTTATCTGATAAATCTATTTCAAGTAAAACATCTTTTCCATTTACAGTATTATTCTCATCTGGTTGTACTTATTTTTTTTGTCCCTGAAAAATAAAGTTTACGTATAGAAGTGATATTTTTAGACTGGCTATTGATATTAATTCTTTTTGGAACATTTTTTTTTTTAACTCTATTTGAGAACTGCTGTTATTCTTTGTTAATTGTTAATTCTAATTAAGTCCAAAAAATTAATTTTAGTTATTATTATTATCATTATTATTATTATTATTTAAGCAGACTGTGCTATAATAAATAATAAATTAATAATATAAAATATAAAATAATAATAAAGAAATAAATAAAAAGGAAATAAACCTCACACACAGTTCAGAAGATTGAAGAAATTGTAAGCCAATCAAGAATATATTTGTACTTGGTTAACGTTGAAATTTTCCAAAAAAAAAGAGAGAACTTTTGTAAAAGTTTATACAAAAATTAATAATCAATTTGCAAACTTAACTAAAAGTAGGTAATGAAAACTTTCAAATTCTATAATTAAAAAGAGAAAGGAAATTTTTTCAATTAATTATTACATAGTAAATGGATAAATAGATGTAAAAGAATGAATTACTTTCAATTAAGATTTTGAAATTCACTATAATTTCACTGTTTCAAACCAGAACAGAATATGGCCTGAATCAGTTTTCTAAAAAAGTCATTAATTTCATTTCAAGTCATAAATATAATAACGGTTCTTCGTCAGAACTATATTGATTGTAGGAAATTCCTTATTATTGCAATTTAAATTCTATGTCTTCATTGTGTGAAATCCAAGCTTATAAATAAGGACGTACAAGTACAAATACGAGTATGTGTTTATTTAATATCCAAACACAGGAAGGAAAATAAATTCAATTTATTCATGGAGAACAAAGAGAGAGAAAGAGAGAGAGAGAGAGAGAGAGAGAGAGAGAGAGAGAGAGGAATAAGAAATGTGCATTTACATTATGGTAAATGTGAGATGCGTAGCGCTTGTATACCCTACTCTATTATTATTATTACACTAGATAGTCTAAAAAATATTAAGCTTCTAAGAGATCAAGTATTGCTATCATTCATTTAGTTAAATGGATCATATGCGAATACGTATTCCAAATGAGTTAACTAACGAAATGTTTACTATTAGGCTTAATACATTTTAGGCTTCCTTTTTTGATTCAAATAATTATTTTAGAAAGACGTTGGCACAGAAAAGCAAAGGCATGCATAAACGCAATTCTATTCATCTAAGGAGGCATAACCACTTAAGATTGTAGATCATGACGATAATGATGATGATGATGATGATGATGAACTGAAATGAAATTATTTCTATAAGGTATAGAATTACACGATAAAATAGTTCGAAGGAGCAAATTTCATTTCCTTCAAAAAACTATATCCATGTATGGGTACATGTTTACGCAATAATTTTTGTTTAAACTGTTTGTAATTTTCAACAGAAATAACGCTAGAGAAAGTATTACTCTGATGAGTTTTTTTAAATCCCAAGAACTTTAATGGGTCTACATAAGGACAATAGCACTTAGCATACAGCACAATGCAATCAAATACAATTGCAAACATCCACATAATTCCCATATATGTATGTATATAAGTATGCTTGCGTAGGCACGTATGCATGACATACACCTAAAAAGCAGACCAGCATTTCTGCCAGCAACATGAAAAAATGAGAAATCCCGTATATATATATATATCTATTTTGCAGAAACTTTCAATGTGTGTGTGTGTCTCTTCACGTAAACGGACAGTTTTTTTCTTTACGTTCATCCACGCATATGTACATAAGTACATAGATGTAAACAAACAACTGCAATGTTCCATTTTTGGTTATGTCTTTACACGTTTGTATAACTGCATTTACATATACGTGTTCGCTTTGCATTCTCTAGTCAGTAAGAGCTCTACATACGTACGATACGACGTTAAAACTAATGCAACGGCATTTTTCCATAGAATCGTACATAACAAACACTAAGTGCAAAATTGTTCTCAGTAAATCATGTTTTACGCTTTGAATATTTGAATGTGTGCATTGACAAACAAACATTTGTGCATACGGATGCGTGTATTGTTATGTGCGTATGTGCATAGGCGATATGCATTCATTTTAGTTGATTTACATACAAAATCGAAAAAAAAGGGAAATTTTCAAAATGTCCACTTTACGACTCAAATGAGGGTCTGTGCTTTTTGTACAAAGTTAATAACGATATACCACCAGCATGCATTCAAATACATATCTGCATTCACACTGCTATTGACTATTTGGTTTACCAGGTTTAATTATATAATTTGGGCCAAAACGAAAAAAAAGTTTTCTTTTCTCTTGTCATATCATATAACCCTTAAAAGAAAAATGTATTCTCAGGCTTTTCCTTTACACTTTTTACTTACGCATAATTTTATTCATACGATAAGTACTTGCAAATAGTTCACGAAATCTTTTGGTAATGTAGTTGGCTGAGTTGCCTAAGTTAAGGCAAACAATGATTGCATAAATCGTTGCCCAAAAGTTTAGGCAAAATGTAATGTTAAGCTATCATCACTTTATGATCACTTTAGCTGAATCACTACAAAATTAAGCAAAAGCGAGAAAAAAAATTGGAATCAAAATATTCCAGCTCAACAAGTAACAAAACTATTCAACGCAGCAATAAGTGAAATAGAAAACTTTTTTTTTGAAGGAAATCAAATGGAAGTAATGTTTATATAACGATAAAAAAAATCCTACTACCAGCAACGATAATAAGCAAGAACAGTTCATGAAAGTTATTTTATTGGAAACGTCCAATAGACACTAATTTCCAGTTTGAATAACTGAGTACCTGATTGGCAAGGGAGAAATAAATTGAATCATTCTGTTATCGTCAGATAAAATTGCTTAAAAAATACTTGTAGAACATAGAAAGGTTAGTATTGGTTGTCAGCCTATTAGCACTGAGTGACAATATTTATATATTAATATTTTCACTTGAAAATATATTTTATTTACTTTTGCGTAACGCAAAACAATGATCAAATCGAATTCAATTACAATAGTATTCGTCCGTATCTCTATACTAGATTTCATCAAAATATCTTAAAAATTGCGACCTATAAATTGAACACAAAGGTATATGGGCAAACATCAGACGGAGAAGTGGATATTAAATATGTTCAGAAAATGATTCTGAATCGATCGGTATATTAAAGGTTGAGTTCTAAATTTTACATACATCTGCGCACACTCAATACAAGTGGCTTAGGGTGTAAAGTAAGCATGTATTTTATTCATAATATATAAAAAAAAAACAATAAATAAATGCAAGTAACTGCTTTTTCAATTTAATAACATTTTCATTCATGATTTCTAATTTTTAATCTAACACAGGTCTGCTATCGTACGTAGACTACTGAAGTTTATGCAAAATTATTCCAGCCCGCTGCTGAATCTGATTTAATAAAATAAAATCATTTTTTAAACATGTATAATCCCGGTATCAAAACAAAATATGCATGGCTTAGTAATTCTATTCCGCTTATTTTTATTTTTGCTTGGCTTTGTACATTTATATAAGTATATAGTGGTAAGCCTTCTGGGGTAGCAACCATACTAAATAAATGCTAACGCGCCTAACGCTATACCTCAGTGATGATCTGGACAATTGTACGATATACGTCTTATTTTCTTTATAAGAAATGCAGCTTCTATTGAATTTTATACATTGATAGAATGACGGTATCGAGCTCACCATAAGACATTGAATAATGTACTTCAATATTTAAAAAACAAATTTCAAATTTCAATTTCTACGTATCAAACACAATCTTCCATTGTCTACATGAGTCAGAATGATTACTTCCCTGGTGAAGGCAAGTTCTACAAATAGAAAAGAAAGAATGCTCGTTTTTAAGTCGATTTTATTTAATTTCGAATTCTGACAACACATGTTTTTCCTTTCGCCTGTAGATTTTTTAATTTTTTTGGAATTTTAAAAATATTTAAATATTTTCTCTATTACGATTGTTATGCGAAAACTTGGCATAATGTTATGTAAATTAAACGGAATGGAAATTTGTACTTAGGATGCTATACAGAGTGCGAAGAAAATACTATTTACTGTTAGTGTTTATTAGGGTAAATTAAACAACTGTCATTAATCCTACTAAATGTTTCTCGTTGCTTCCACCTAAATAATCAAAAGTTCAATTTTAAATATTGATGTGTTTACACCATAAGCGTATGTCGTAGTTATATTTGTAAAAAGTGCAAAAAGTTTACCAAATTTATTCACGAAATAAAAGATAGCAAAATGCCAAAATATTCAACGTGTATGTATTTCATATATTAAAAGAGATTTTGCATTAATTATTATATTAACGAAACACATAACAACAACGATGGAAATTACGTTATGCCGGCGTTCTCTTTCACACTTAAAAATTATTCATAATTTATTTGTTGCTACCGAGCAAAGTTAATAACTGCAATATGTACGTGTTTACCGACGAATTGTGTGCACATATGTTAATAATATTTCCCAAAAGCTTTAATATACATAAATTATGTTTACCGTTGTATGCATTCTCTTAAATATGCACACATCACACACGTTGTGTATGTATGAGCATACACTCTCTAATTACTAACATTCCTGCGGTTTTTTAAAAATAAATTTTAACATACATTTCTCTCTCTCTCTCTCTCTCTCTCTCTCTCTCTGTCTCTCTATCTCTCTTGTTGTCTGTCTATTTTTATGTTTATTTTCATTTTTTCCAATGACAAACACAATTCTTCTTCACTACGTTTTCGTTTCTCTACTTATGTAGTATAATTTTACTACAAAAAGTCAAGTAAAGTAAACGTGACGGTACGTGGCTGAGGGATAGACAAAAATATATTTCATAGATATTTCCTGTTTCCTATAATTGTTGTTAACAATGTTTTCGTTATTATTCCTCAGGTGCTGTATCGCATCCGTTCTAAGCTTTCTTAAATTTTCTTTCGAGTGTTTATAATTCATGGTTGAGTGAGTACTTCAATGCTTCTGAAGTTTCCTAGAGGCCTTTCCATCACTTGTATATATCGTGGTTTGAGTTCAACGTTGATAGTTTCTTTTTTTTCTTTTTTTCTTTTTTCTTTTAACCCATTAGAGATCGTTTGCACATCGTATATGCAATAATATGAAGTTATCGCCAAGTATATATGGAAAAAGTAACCGTTTCAAATAAAAATTTGATATTAGCCCGAATTTCGTCCTTAAAACTAGTGACTCAAAGCCGAAACCATCAAGAATCAATATAAAACAAACTAAAAGTGCCGCGTCTCGAACGGGTTATGCGAGAACACTTCAGTTACAAATACAAGTTATATGTAGAACAAACAAATCTATATATATGTTTAACTCAATAATCGATTACTGGTGTTTAAAACAATTTTTATAACTCTCTTTCTGTAACATCTAAAGTACAGACTTTGAGTGCAATAACTTCCTCTTTATATAATCTTACGTACGGTCCGTGAATTTTGTACTTTAAGTGCTAAAAAAAAATGAATTATTTGTGATGCAACGTTTTCAAACGCAAATGATATGAGATATCGCGTTGTTTTTATACCCTACACCTATATGCATACAACATCCACAAAAGCGTCAGCAACAATTGATTTAGACTCAGTTCGTGAAAATATATCAGAATTGATGGCCATATAATCCTTTAAGCGAAGCGTTTTTAGCAAGAAGAAGTAATACAAGCAAGAAGAAGAAGCAAGCGACGATAATTGCGAGAAGCAATGAAATTTTCGTGATATTTCTTTCAACTAAACCATCACTATCGACTATTGGCGATCGCCTTAACATACCAAAGGATGTAAAGTTCAAATACAAAAAAATATATTTTTAATTATTGCGCTTATATCTCGTTGCTTGGTACTGCTTGTGCGCAGATATTCACTTGTTTACATGCCTATGCAACATGTGCTTATAGAATGGAAACAAGAGATACTTGTAGGTTTAAATTTATTCAAGGGATTTAATTAGTTTCAATATTGCAATTTTGTAGCTACTGATAGCATTATTCATCAAAAACACATACATACACGATACGGCAAAGCGATTTCGTTGCTAGAGGATTCTAGCCACGTTTCAAGCCTAACAAAAGCATACATTTCTGTTTATTCATGTGAATAATCATATGTGAATATTCTAAAAGGATTTAGTAATTTTTGTATGAAAAAAAAAAAAAGAAAATGAGGAAAGCACACACAAATTCGAAATAAAGAAGACATAGAAAAATGTTCGTTTCTCTGTTTTCGTCCATATGTTAAGTTCGAAACGTTTCTGCTGATAATTTTTGTGTTCATATTTATGGACGATTTTCGCTTAAGTCAACCTTTAGTTCTAATTAATGGAATATTAATGTGTCCTCTCTCTTTTCAATTTTCACATCACCGAAAATTCCAATAAAAAACGATTGGACAAAGATTTGTTATATTAATTGAGAATTCCATATCGAAATCAAATCAAATATATACTGGAATCTCGCCTCAAAAAATAGTTTCCAAAATCCCACCAGCTCTTCTTTTCTATAAAAGCATTAAAATTTTGTATTTTTCGTTATGATCAATTTAAGCGAAAAAAAAACAGAGAAATCGTCAACAATTATCCAATGCGACGTTTCCCTCAAGGATGATTTCAATAAAGTCTATGGATGTCACTTAGGATCACTCACATTTACAACGTACTCAAGAGTATGAAATGATTAACTTTTTTGAATAAAACTCCAAAAAAAGCGAAGAAGAAAAATTTCAACGATCTATAATATCGAATGTGCCTGATTACTTATCTCCATATTAGTGCAAAATTACTTCCACTAAATAAAAGACTAATATGAGAAATTATTGTTCTTTTTTTCATTTAAATAATTTTTTAGTCAGGCAAGCAGCCAAGTTTTTCTTTATCTCTTTCTAATTATCTTTTCATGAGTTCTTCAAGTGCTTTTTTTCTCCGCCCCTTCTTTTATAATAACACATGTGTTTCCTTTACTATTGGCACAATTGTATTTATCCACAAAGCAAAATCTTGGCATCCCTCTGTAAATTCTGCATAAGTTAAAACAGAATTGATTCAATTCTATATAGAATTGCATTTGCACGGCTAATTCTATATAGAGCGAAACAAAAACACTACTTTTATAAACATACGTTAGATACAGGAACGGTATATAGATTTTCTGAACTATTTGATAATAATTATTGTTCATCAAATAATGATTTATTATTTACTCATCCTTGATGATGAATTTGTTGAGTTCTATATAGAAACCGAATAAAGAAATCGAGAAAATTCTTATAGAACTTACGCAGTCCAGCGTTTCTAATATCGCTTCGCTATTATAAAACATGATTTCTGCAGTTTCAAAACAAGTAAATCAAATTTCTCCAAAGAAAATTCTACTTTTTACACTCTAGAGCACATGTGGTACAAGGTATGTTAAGTATGTAACATCCAGAAGGGCTTAAGACAGATCTATCTTTTTTTATACCGAATGTAACAACCAGACACATCCTTTGTAGAACTATTCAAAATCATTTTGTGTATTGTGAACCACCTACTGATCGCAAATTTTTGAGATATTTTGACGAAATTCGGTATACTGGCGTTTTTGGCTCAAGCACGAACGGTGTTGTGAATGGTTTCGACTGGACTCCATATAGCTTCCAATTTCAAATAGTCTTTATACGACAAAAATTGCAATTTGTGATATTTGTCAACAAAAATTATTAGGAACTGGTATTTAAGCCTAAAAGATAAATGTGAAGAATTTGTATCGCATGGGACCATTTGTTGAAGCACCTCTCATATAATGTAAAACTTTATATGGTAAAAAGTCTTATTTTAATATTATCCGACGCTAATGAGTTCCTAATAGTAATTTGAGACAAGAATTATCTGTACTAAGTCTGGAACACCTGTGTCAATTTGTTGAAATTAAGGTAGTCATGAAAAGTAAGCTTTTATATAACAAAAATGCCTGGTCCTTAATATTATGATGATAAAAAAAATGGTTAATAATGCTAATTTGACATAAAAATTCACTGCACCAAGTTAACGAAACCTAAGCCTTTATATGAAAACAAAGTCTGATTTTTAGTTCTTTATGGCAAACATAGTAAAAGAATGTGAAAAGATCTTTAACTGAAAAATTAATTCATTAAATATGCTGTAATAATTTTGGAGCTCTAAGCTCCTTTCTAAGAGTTCCCACGGAAAATATACCTTTATGTAGTAACAAGATAATAATTCGTATCAATTTTTTACGAGAATAAAGAATTGTTTACTAGACAAATTGGTGGTGTAAGCTTTGCTCTACCATTATGTTTTGACTTGTTTTTAATTAAAACAAATCTAAATTCATTGAATAAATTACTAACATAAAAATTTATTGTTTTTTTTTTATTTTTTATATATAATCTATATATTTTTTAATAAGGCAAATGCTTCTTTATTTTGTTCTAGTCTTCCTTTTAAGAGTTTTTTCATATTTCCATAATTTTCCTTTTTTTCTCCGTTTCTGCTTTCATAATATATCACCTGTCTTTTGTTTAGACATTGGCATTTTCCCTTTTATCCATAAAACAAAAAATTTGGCATCATTCAGAAATTCTGCATATGAAATAATTCTATTGCTTGTAATTCTAATCTATGGAGAATTGTTTCAATTCTATGTAGAATTGAAGTTGCACCGACAAGAATGTCACTCTTGTCCTCAAATAACTTAAAATAAATAAATGCGGTGATAGAAATATCTCGCATGACATAAATAATATGCGAGTGATATATATGATATTATTTTGTGTTTGTGTTATAATCTATAAAACAAAACATAAAGAGCAATAATTTGTTAGAAATAAATTTTTTCTTTAATTTCGAAATGTATTTATTTAAAAAAATCACTTTAAGCTGGATCTTATTACTTCTTTATTTCCATTTATTCCGATTTGTTTTTTCAAAATTTGTTTATTCTCTGTATTGATTAAATATATTTGCATGGATTTATCAATTTAATCAGAGAACTACGAGTGTTATCATAAAATTTCGCAAACATTTTTTTCCACAATTTGTATAAGTTTTTCTCAAACAGCAACAAAAACTTTGTTCTTATTTCCGTTGCATAGAGATTCTGTTGTTTTGTTTTTTCTTTCTTTTTTTTTTGCTATTAATGCTTTACGAAAAAGTTTTCTATCAACAGACAAAAGTTTTATTGGAAATGCAGAGAAAAAACAACTATAATGCCATGGCTAGTACAGCTTTGTACATTCCTCTTTACTTCGCTTGGTTTAATTTCAATTTCAATTTAAAATATTTTTCTGGGTTTTCTCTTATTATAATACCATTACTAAACAATGGAAGAGTATTAAATTTATCTTTTCCTTTGAAACCAACATCTACATCAACATGTAAAAAAGCATAGGTGTCGTCTGATTGTCCGTCCCTTTAATAAGAAAGATCAAAATCTTAAAACTTAAAATAAAACATGTAAATACTAGATGTGTTCTATAACTTATTCTGCAGATTAGATATGAAGAAACTTAAAAGCCATCACAGCTAAGAAAAACAAACAAAGCTTTTTCTTTTTAGCTTATGGCCCGTTCGATACTTTTCACAATAGTTGTCTAAAAAGTTTGGACAAAACTACCATCTTGAACGCTTATTATTAATGGAAAACTGTTCATTTACTTCTAATTATGTAAGTAATGTACATCTAAAATTCCTACTAAAGCGAAAGTAGTTGTTCTACTAATACGGCATACTTGAACATACGTACTTTTATAAAAAGAAAAAAAAAAGAAAAAAGTTATAAAACAGAAACAACAACGTAATCACTGATGCCCACAATAAAGTCTTTAATAACAATTCATAGAAATGTTAAGCCATATTCCTATTCGTGCTGAAGTTATATAAGTCTGCATTTGCATCTCTGTTTGAAATTCAAAAATTTCTTTCGAGAAAAGCTCATTTTAAACACATACAGAATTCCAAAAAATTCTATGATGCATTGTGAGTTTACCTGCGTGCGATGGTTTTGATTGTATGATTTGATAATAATATAATGCACTTTAGAGAATTAATGTAACCGTGCAATGCTTCATAGGTTGTGAATCGTTTTTAAGCAACAACAATACATACACACACACACCCGTTTTGAATCACATTCACGATTATGTTCTTAATTAAGAGAAGTGTACGCAATGCTGCGATATAAGAGATATATATCTGTACAAACAACTACCTTTTAAAAAGTAAAGCTCGAACGAATTGAATCAAATTTGATAAAAAATATTCGTAAATCACTATTAACTAATTGACTTGAGTTTATTATTCGCGCCCTTTTGCCAGAAAAAATTCAAAAGCTTTTAATAATTGGAATATAATGGATTAAGTAACTTCAATTTCTCATATTAATAGGCCTATTTATGTATACCTTGAGTATTTCAAAGGATATCCCTATTGGAACTGCATCTACATTTAAAAAAAAAAAATTTTTCGCATCAAATTTTTCATTTTAACTTTCCAGTCAGGTAGTAAAATCACTTCAATCGATGCATGGATTCGCTTACAATTATCAAAACACTTTATTTTCCTTCAATTAAATTAAATTAAATTTGTTTTTCTTAAAAAATATATGTTTCCTATTAATTTACAGCATGAAAATTGTCAAACTTTGATTCGAAAATCAACTAAATCCGACCAATAAAAATCAATTATTTCTCTTATAGCGTAGTTATCCATTTTATAGTTCGGAAAGTAAACGTAAATGAAACAGACTTCTGATTGAAATTTGGATTAAATTTTTTCTTCAGTAAATTTCTTAAACTTTGCCATTATTGTATACAGCACCATTCAAATGTCTTATATGATAAATTTAATAGAATTTTTTTGAGATAATTTTCAACACTTAGCAGACAATAGCTCAGCCATAACTTAGCGGATATTCATTCTCAAAGTAGCAATAGTTGAAAAATTGCTCGCGTAAACACGATACTTTGCGCAATCCCATAAAAAAGGTTTAGCAGTGAAGAATCGCTTCATATTTGTGGAAAATTTTGCGCTCGACAATGCCAGAACGCCGTTGTGTGATTTTTGGCAGAGTCCTGTTGAAACCACAAATTTTTAATATTCATATCGTCAATTTCACACAAAAAAAAAGATGGTGATCATATAGCTTTAGCGATCAGAATTATCCCTCGTTATTTTCAGAAAAATACGGGCCTATTACACTTCCAGACCAAATGTCATACCGTACACCGACTTTTTGATAATGCAACGCTTTTTCGGCAGTTACTTGTGTATTTTCATTGTTGCCTGTGGGCATATTTAACAAGCGAAAAATGAAACTCATCACTAAAAAAAATTGAGGCGAAAAATCGTCATCCAAACGCTGTTGTTCGAGTAGCCAATCAGCGCATTTTCTACGCATTGCAGGGCAGCTTGAATTTTTGTGTCAAATAAATTTGTAAACATACAGGCACAAATCCAGATGGAAAATACGCCATCATGTACCGTAAGATAGGTCCAAACGCTCTTCGTGCCCCCTAATAAGGAAATATTGATATTCTTCGACTAATAATGTCAAATCCTTCCGTTGAGAATGCGTTTCGATAAAGTGTATGCCTAAAGAATTCTATTATACATCCAGTTCCTTCAAACTTCTTTACAGTTTTGGATATAGTGCGTTCAGATGGACGATTATATCGACCACAAACTGGTTGTAATCCACGAAATGTACCCAGTACAGGACCAGCATTTTTGTAGTAAATTTTTATTACTTTAACATCGTGTTTAAGGTGTTAAACGTCCCATATTGCAAAAAACTGTTACAAAACATTATAAATGTTTTTGAAGGTTAAACTGGTGCATTGTAGGCTGCGTAGTGCTAATGTGCTTCTTGTTTTTCTCGTTCTAGTCCTTTGCCTATATTTATGAATGATTCCCTAAACTTCCACCGATAATTTATTTATTTCTACTCGGTATAGTAACATAATTTATAGCCCCATGACATGGACAGCAATAACAATGATTTCCAATTTACGTTAAAATATTCCTAATATAGTTAAAATATTGATAATTAACTGTATATCGAAACAATCTTAAGTCCATCCTTTTAAATGTTTGCTCTATAAACCACTTAATGAACCAGGCACGAATATGCTCAATAGTTCCCTGCTTTTCACAAATAGTTTTAATTTAGAACTAAGTGATCACTCACTTTTATGTCATATAATGCAATATCGTCACCAATCACGTATCCTCTTATATTACGATTGGTATAACAATCATAGTTTATTTAAATATATTCATACTAATATTTTTTCCGTGAATCTATACAAATATATGTGAAGTCGTAAAATATAAACAACAAAAGGAACTATTTTACTCATATGATGCAAATGCGAAGAGCCGAACTCTTCAATAAACACAAATCAAATAATGCATATAACGCATACTGGCGGCACTACAAAACTATCGAAAAATTCACTTGAAATCTCTTACGCATACGAATGAACTAAAAACTATAAAAATAAAAAAAAAATTAGAATATAATAAAATAAAAAGATTTCTATACGATTTTTATCTGCAGGTATTTGCATTTTTATACACATAAGTGTACAAAATTAGGCACAATAGAGGGGGAAAAAAGGAATTTTTATGCATATGTTCGAGACTTAAGTTCATTTCATCAGCTCATATGCAATTTATAAAAAGTGACGAAGTATTAAGGGAACAACCTGTACAAATATATAAAAATTGTGCATATCCTGACTTAATACTGTGTATTAATGGGCTGCTTAGAAATATATTTATAAAGTAATGTAAATTGAGAAACGGATAATGCTGATATAAACGTTGTTTAATTTATTAATTCGTTTAGTTAAAAGTTCAATCACATATAGTAATAAACAACTAAGAGAAATGGTATAATATATTGACTCTGAATAAACGTCCGCGTTATCATATCTCCTGCTTTTCGCATTTTGAACTTTCTTAGTAGGGCTACGTGACCTTGGACCGCTACCTTTTAAAAGTTCAAATTTTCGCCCTTTTCATTTATGCTATCACTATGACTCGCAACGCCAGCCAAGGGCAAGGTTAAGGTAACTTACTCTTATCGTGCTTTCGTGGCCGTATGGCCCTGATTTATTCTTAGCTTAACCTAGCACTCCCACTCTAACACAGGACGTGTAAGTTTAAAATGGTGGACATTTTCGAATCCTTATGATATAAAACAGAACTCACCGAATATGATTCCTAAAGAAATAATATCTTTTATTTTCATAAAGACACAATTGTTAAATAAATTTTTGAATGCTGTGCTAAGGTTAAACCCGTTTCTAAACGCTGCTGACTGTTCAGTCTTTTCAACTCAAAAAATTTCGATTCTCAAGTTCCTCATCGCTTCATGAGCTTCATAGATTTGTTTAAATTGCTTATTGGATTAAAAGAATAATCACAGAAATAGGGACTCAGCCTTCGATTAAAAACCGAGGAAAGTCAAAGTGATGGCCGACGCATCCGAAAGTCTTTAAGCATTTTTCGCCAAATAACGTTAAGGTCTTTGGAGCCAATCTAACTGAAAATCATTTGGTTTTTGCCAAACTTCCTAAATGACTGACAAAAGTTTTTGAAGAAAATGTTTGTAAAATATCGCGTCATTTTTTTTCCAAATTAATTTCCATGATATGATTGCTGCCAAATAACGACGAACAGGGTGAAAGGGTGGATTTTCAATTCAAGCAATCAATAGCACTTAAAAATCTATTATTATATAATATCTAAGCTTTTATTGGGTAAAAAGTCTTTAAAAATCAACGAAAAGCATTCATTTCATTAAATGCTAGCTCCTCAAAGTGTGTTCTAATCTGATTATAATTTTCTTATTTAACAATGGTAGGATGTATTTTTAAAAAACATATAATCTTTGTCTGTGTTTTTTGCGTATACACAACAATTTTGCTCCAACATAAGTTCACTTGACAAAAGTACGGAAAATTAAAACAAAAAAAAAGTAAAATTTTTTCCATTATGAAGTTTTGGGGCGTATCCTTTTCGTTTGTTTTCTTTATCATTTCTTTCGTAAGCTTATAGTACTGAATATTGATGGGTATCAAAAGATTCGAACATAACCAAACATAACTCTTGACTTTTATTTAAGTATAACTTTTTTATTCTCCTCTATTCACAAAGCTCTAGATATGCATACACACACACACACATATATATATATATATATATATATTTATATATATATATATATTTATATATATATATATATTTATATATATATATATATATTTATATATATATATGTATATATGTATATATATTCCATTTTAAATAAAACACGTCCCGTTTTTCTACAATACGAGTTTATCATACCAAAATTCTATTTAACGCTTTATGAAAAAATAAATCAAAATGTTTTAATGTATATATGAGTACATGCGTCGGTCTATACATATCATTCTCTATTGCTTTATATGTACTTAAATGTATATGTACCCAAATATAAATACGAATATATAAACACTCGTGAGATAGTATAAAATTTTTGTTTTATATTGTATTCAAGGATATGAACGCACAACCGTTTCTCTCATAACCATTACCTACACTACTAACTAGTAAAGTAAAAACAATAATAACAACAAAAACTAAATAAACATATATATATAAACATATTATAAAAAAAATTCTGCTGGTTTAAAGGAAATAACTAGAGCGTAATGCAAACAGAGGAAATAGTTACGGACATATTTGCTGAAAATGTGTGAATGTATTGTATATAAATATACACTTAAAGCAAAACTTTCATATAAAAGTCTGCAAAGAAATAGGTTAATGTGCTTTAATTTATAAATATTTATTATTTAATAAATTAAATAATTGTTATTAATCTAATAAAAATTCTAGTAAATTACATATTTAATAATATAATTTATTAGACTGATAAAATTGAAGATTTTGATTGTTATTATAACAAACTTTTTTTATACTAAAGGTAAAGAGTGCTAGAATTTGTAGTAAAATATTAATTTTTTTTTATATATATTTTTAAAAGCATATATTCCATTTTATTATTATTTTCAATATATAATTTTTGCTTATGTAAAACGAAAATATTATGAGGAATTCCTCTCTTGACTTCTTTCTAGGAAGTCAAATATTATGAACTAATTACTAAGGTATAGCAGCGTTTGATGAGCTATATGATATATATTGCTTGAGGTTGTTTGTTTTATGTAATTTCTACAATTCAACAATTTCTCAAAAGATAAACTAAAAATTTCGTATTATTGCACGATCTGCACGGTTCATTTCATATGATAACATAATCAATAAATTATTCTATACAATGGCTACATAACTCCTTTGGTACTAATACTAAGTTCATGTAATGAAAAATTTACTATTATCTGACGTTATAGAGATCACCGTTTCATTCCAAAATATTAATGTACCGAATGAATAACATATGAAATTTAAATATTTAATATTGTAAGATAATAATAATAAATTCTGTATAACACATATTTGCAAAACCAAATATCTTCTAAAATATATCATATCTTGAATCAGCGAATTTATTATATCCACCTCTGTACCTACTTGTGCTTGGAATTGTCAAAGGCATAACAGCTCCAATATCCTTTTTGTTATATGTAGGATGTATTGGGAAGCCTCAGCTTAAAGATTGTTTTTGATAAACGGAACCTTTTTTTCTTAATGGTGATCCGACTATTAGGTCAAATTTTATTACTTCAGATATCTAAAACATTTTAGATTACTCTTGCCTTTCATAAAAGCCTTAGAAATTCTAATCGATCTTTCCATTAAAGTAAAAATTTAAAATTCGACAGTTTGGGTCATTTCACGTGTCATTATATGCATTATAAAGAAGAGTTAAGATGGTATATGAATTATTTGTTTATGTGGGCATGGTTGAGTTGACATAATACTTCATAAGTTATATTTAAAAATGAGTCGTAATATGTTTATCTGCTCTCATAGACGTTACTGACAACTTGAATTTGGGATGTTGATAAACTGTGATCAGGAAAAACTTTTTATTTGCCAATAAGATGTGTTTGGTTTGACTGAGATGTTAAGCGCGGCAACTGTAACAGCCCAAAAAATCTCAAATTAAGAATGAGACATATAGTAGAACAGGTCCAAGTCGTACTTGACAAAAACTCATTCAAGTGAAACTTTTTAGTAACACATGTTAATAGGTTACAAAATTGATTGAGATCGATATTCAACTCTAAAGTAGCTGATCAAGACGATCAGGTCGATTAACAAAAGTTCCGCCATCAATTTTTTTTATGGAATATTAATTTTCTAATAGAACAGAAGAGTAATACTGAAAAATTTTGTATCAGTTGAATAGAAAATTGAAATAGAAAAAACTTGGCTCATTTACACGATCTGGTTGTGATTAAATTAAATCCTTTATGTATCGAAATTTCGGTGCCCCTTAAGTTTTATTTGATCAAAAACTTCGACAGCGTTTCTACGTTTCAAACACTTTTCATGAAAATTTTGTGGAGTTAAAGAAAATTATATTGAATAGCTTCCGGGATATCACTTCAGAGTTCGAGAAAATGAAAGCGGAGGTTAATGAAGTTAGTCCCGTTATATCGTATTGTTTTATTGTTGGAATATCATTCTCAATACAGAACAGGTATTATTACGTTATTATATATTATATTATATATTACAGCATTACATATATTTCCTTGTATAATATAGGTTTATGCATTTCGTGATATTGATTTAGCAAACTGATTTCAGTAATAATTGTCCGTCTAAGCGTTCTACAAAACTGTGAAAAATTTTGAAAAATGTAGACTTATAGTAGACATGTTAGAGGCCACACGTAATCGAAACGCAAGCCCGAGCGAAAATATCGATGTTGTTAGTAAAAGTTTCGAACAAGATCCAACGACATACATTACATAGCACAACGTTTTGCTCTATCTTACGATACATTCTGGCCTATTTTGCATTTGAATTTGGATCTCCATCCTTGCAAAATTCCTTATACCCAAGAAGGAGTGCATTAGGAACACCCTTCATCTTACTTATTATTTATATGATTTCTTAGCAATCATAAGTTTATTCGATTCAGCTGACTTTGAATTAAATTTGCCTAAAAAAACTTTAAAAACATCTTCTTCCGGACGTGGTCTTTCGATTAGCAGATGAAGGAACATAAGGATTTAATCGAAATGATTTATGAACTTTCCTCAGAGTAGATATTGTAAACAATTTTAATGGTGATTTGAAACTTGAAATTTCTGTAATCAATATCCTAAAGACTGATATAAACACCAAAATAAAAATTTTCGAAAACCTATCAATTAGCAGCAGCTTTCAGTATGAGATTCGATCTTTGCGTTGCAGATATGAAAGTTACTTCAAAATTATCCGATCCGACAAAAAAACCTAAAATATTTTTTAAAAAAATTATTATATCTTCATATGGTGCTATGTATAACACTTTCCGAAACGTCTAGCATGTCGAGCGCTTTCAGTCGACGATCTATAGTAGTACTAGTGACATCCTTTGGCCAACCATTGCGATGTACCTCTTGGTTTGTACGATCGGCTATAAAATCCGGCATCCAATATTTTATTGTTGTAAACGAAGGAGAACCTTTACGCATGCGCACATATTGGTTCGAGAGACATTTTTCAAATAAAAAGATTTTTCAAAATTTAATGATTTTTTCCAATTCACTATTGGTCTTTGACAAAGAACCGTCTGTGTTGAAATTAAAACTATTGAAATTAAGCTTTATAAGTTTGGTTCCCATGTATTAAATCGGTCACTTTTAGAACTAACTTCGTAAAGGCAAAGTGGGAATGTCTTGAAGGCGGTTTTATTTTAAGTTCTCAAAAGAACTTTACGCTTCTGATATATATGAGATTTATTTGACCAATTAAATAATAAAAATTAAAATAATGCTTAATATGAAGAACATTCGAAAAGTGTGTTGTTCATAATTAAAATCTCCTTAGATTTGTTCATTGATCTTAATGGAAAACTCATTAATCAAAACTATATTTATCTTACTATATAATTATTAATAAAATAATAATAATACTATATAAAATATTAAAAAAATGCATAAATATAAACAACAAAAGCCTTCAAATAATATAGAAAAAATATTGCTCTAAATAGAGTACATTTCAGGATAGTCTGAAGGAAACCTTTTGTGGGGTGAGTAAGGTCTTCAGCTTAACATAAATATCGTAATTAAAACGACTATAGTATATGTTTATATGTTTGTAATTATAATACAATTTTTTTTTCAAATTGATTTTTGAAACATGAATGAGTATTGTTCAGAATTCTTGTGTCAGTTTTTGTAAGTCATTGAGTGAAGTCTATTGTAGAAAACCAACTGTAGCTCTATTCATACGATATATTTGTTTTCTATTTCTGAATAGAACTTTCATCTTTACACCAAATTTATTGATTAAACAACCGTACAAGGAACGATGAAAATTAAACGAATTTTAGTCTTCAGTATGACAAGTGGATGGTTTATCTAATTATAGTTTTATTACAATTTTCTCCAAAAGTTACCACAACGCGTAGAAAACTAAACAAAATTTACTGAAGTACTTAACTAATTTCTTTAACGATTTGAGTATTTTTGAGTAGAAGACAAGAAAAGTTGGAAAAAGTTAATGATGACAATTACTTTTTAACCAGCGTTGTAAGAGTCAAAATTAAAAGTAGTGGAAAATAAATTAAGAAAAAAAACTTAAACAAAAATATGAATCTGATACGAGTGAAATATAAAATATACCCTCAACCGATTTATTGTCAAAATAATCAACTAAGTATTTGAAAAAAATTTAAATTAAAAAAAAACAAATATTCAAACCAGTGTAAGCATTCGTATGAAGAAATTTTCCTACGATGTTTTGTCAGTGTACTTTAAATAAGTAACATAACTGCAGATTTAAACTTGACGCCAAAAACTATGAGAAAATCCACTCAATAAAATTATATGCAACATTTTTTTTTTTTTTATTTATTATTAAAAACCGTTCTTGAAACGTAGCCATATAATATCGATCAACAAGCATACCCGGGCACATATGTTACAACAAATATACAGATTTACATATATTTACTATATACATAATAAAACTATATATTTGTTATAATGTGTGCACGCTTATCCCATATATAGTATATATGTACGTGCGCGTGTGAGTATTTCTACGCAAATATGAAATATTTTTGTTCTGAAAACTCATTAATGAAGAACCTGTTTTTCTACATTTTTATATAATTCTTTTCTTAAACGGGACCAACACACTAACGGTCGTTTAATATAATTTTATTTCTTAAATTCTAACCGTTACAAAAAAAAACCTACAAAACGTAAACTTTTCCACTAATAGCGATGCATAATCTATCGTGACTGCGATGCATGTGCTAACTATTCATTGTACATTTCAAATCTATATCGGCTTTTACTGATTGTAAATAAAAATGTGATAAATTTTTCCATTATTGTGACGCTTTTTCGACATCCTGGCATATTGTAGGAAATGATTTAAAGCTGTTTCTGCGAATTTTCTTTTTGCTAACTTCGCAAAATTTTATCAAAGAAAAAGTTGATAAATATGTCATAAGTTGACTTGATAGACTTATGCTTATGAACGTAAAAAAATGTTTAATTACAAATAATTTTGCCATCGGTAAATTATATCGATACCATCTGAAGTCAAACTGAAGACTAGATCATATATTCTATGGTTTCTGAATTAATTTACTTTAGTTGTGCCAAATATCCGCACAAAAAGGGGGAGCTGAAGTGCTAAAGAACTTCAAGCGCGGAATGTAAGCGAACTTACTGCTTAATGGACAATATATTTGATAAAATCATTGATTGTTTCTCGCTTTAATACAGATTTCTTCTGGACCTTGTAAACATAATAACGAAGTCAATATATTGTTATGATTACCACCTTTTTGTAATTGTACTTTGTCCGTATCGTTAGACCTCGAAAAGCGTAGATTTTATTTACATTTACTCTATTTATTTAATAATATTTACAATCTGAATGATTTTCACAACTTATTAAAAAGGAACTATATTTCTTTTCACTTCCGGAAGCTTCTACCGATACTGTTCTTCTCTTTTTCCATAACCGCAAAGGCGCCAGATTGTGCTTCTTTCATTGACAGCTGCAAAGATACCAGATTATGGTTTTCGTAACAATATTTTCATAATTATTTTTTGATAATAAGTAAAAAAAATTAATAAGACGTACTCTATATTTTTATGTAATGATTAAACGAATAAAACCGATTTAAGTCTACTACCTGTCGTTTAATGAAAGCGTTCAAGCTGGTGATAAAGTCAAAGCCATTGGGAACGTAAACGTGTGTATAGTTTACGAAACCCGTCGGCGTAGTAAGTGCGACATCAAATCCAAATTAATTTAACTTTACAAATGGTCAGCTATGCATACTAATATATGTAAAGTTTGTAAATGGTATGCAAACACATAAAATTAATTTACACATACATTCAAATACGGACAGGAGTTACTTACACGAATAAGTGCATGTAGTGTAGTTATAGAGCAAATCCTTTTGTATAATATATGCATTTATGCAGATACGCAAGTGTTGTGTTGGACCTCACACCAACCCATGCATACCGTAAATAGTGAGTGTTGTTATTATCGCATAGTGGTCAGGCATATTTACATATATAGAAATAGACTAACATGCATAATATTGACATCATATGCATGACTTGTTAATATATTGCGTATAGTTCGCTGAATGGTAATAGACTTTGAATGTGAATAGATATGCTCGTTGATAAATTATTTGGTGGTGTTCGATAACCCAACTCAGTTCGCTGACGTTATTAAGTCGAATCAAGCACTTACTAGACATTAAACTGAACGTACGATTAATAGGAAGAAGACTAACTGTAAATGCTATAAAAAAAAAAAAGAGATTGAATTAATTTTGACCTTGCCTAGATGCATTCACTGATACATGGTAGAGTGACTTAAAGTTTTGCGCAATATTTACTTCCATTTTAAGATGTAGCAGCTGCTTTGATGTGTGTGTGTGTGTGTGTGTCTTACATTTGCCTTTATTATATATTGCTTATCATACTCATCACAGAAGAACGGAAATGTGTTAGTTTTGTCACTTATTTTGTAGCCCTTACATGTATGCGTTATAAATAAATTGAAATTTTGATCAGAGTAAGATTCTAAGTTGACGTAAAGATATCTGTTTGTTTCAATGTCTATCTCTGCATTTATTAAAAAGATCGCTAAAAACGAAATATAAAAAGAAATTTTGAATCATCAATTTTCATGGAACCGAAGGATATTGGATTGTTCATCTACATATACTCAAAATTTGAAGACCTTATCAATTGGCTACGAAAAAAAAAAATTAATAAAAGCTTTATACATGAAATAATTGTCACTCTTGCGCTAAACTGTACTGTATTTTAAGAAACAAATTTGAATCGTTTAAATATTAAATATTAAATATTTCTTAATATTTCCATATAAACAAGATATAAAAGCGTAACAAGAAAAAGACAAACATGAACGACTTCATTGGGCGAAATATTTCAAGGCTTTAAAGTTCAGTGAGAGTTCTATTTTCAATGAAAGCATATTTCGAATTTACATAACGTGAATAGTAATAGTTACGTGGCCAAATATGAGCAGGAGTCATCATAATATTTCATGTACATTCAGGGTAATCAGCTGCGAAAATCTACTATTTTGACTTTAGCTACTAAACACACACGCGAACTTCTTCATTCATTTCTTTCTAGAATGTTATGTTTATGTGCATTAAAAATGTATGTGTTGTTGTGTGTCTGAAAACGTTAAAGATACACACGCACAAACTTCACCGCGTTCACCAATTTGTGAAACGCAAATAAAAAAGGGTCAAGTATAAGTTGAGCTAAATTTGTATTTTTAAAGCACAATTTTTTTTTCTCCTATTAAACATAAGACATTAACGAGGGCATATTTCATTTTACGAAAGTAATCGTAAATCATTTAATATTTTTTTTTTTTAAATATTTAATATCTTGAAAATTTATTGACGGTTAGCAAATTTAACAGATACTTTATATGTAAGGAATTTATGTGAATAGTCTGAAAATAAATCTTAATTTATTTCAAATTTGACTCTTAGAACTAAGAAACAAAATATGTTTTTACTATTTATTGCTGCTTACAAATCAATGCATATATTTTAATTCGGAATTCGGAATGCACCTGACAGAATATTAAACGCATTAAAACTTAAAAATTGAATGACTTCTAACAAATAAGTTTAGGTTTGAGGCTGAGAACGATTCGAACAGAATCGAGTGATTCTACTACGAAACTACAATTTCAACATGCTTCTTTGAAAATGACGATGGTGTGACATAGACCGTCAATTCTGATGACTACGGTCACCTGACTGCCAATTTTTTTTGGCGTGAAACTGGAAATTGATATAATGAAAATACGCGATTTCTACGAGACGATGCTATAAGCCACACAACACGCTCCATTTTGGCATTATTCCGCGCGAAATTTCCTGGACGTGTAATTTCATATTTTGGTGATGCGAATCGGCTATCAAGATCCTGCCATTTTTTACCGTTTCACTTTTTTTTTTATGTTATACAAAGGATTAAGTTTCTACGAACAATTCGTTAAGTTTTATGACCGAGCTATTGCCCGCTATGCGCAGACAAGCCATCAAAAACTATCCCAAAAGCATTCAGCATTCATTCTTTAAGATATTCCATGGAGCACATTTGAATGATGTTATATTCCACAAATGGCAAACAATAAATTCAAAAAAAAAAGATTTGATTTAAATGTCAGAAAATTTTTATTTACGTTTACATATTAGAGAATTTCGATATTTGTGCTACTTTAGCTTCGGAACACTTATTTTTTGTGAATATAGTGGAACTTTACATCTGGTCACCCTATACTTTTTCATAATATAAAATTTAAGAAAGAAATATTATACTATTTCTCTCTCTAATTAGCCAGATAATGATGCTTCACTTGCTATTTTTTGCTTTCCTTTGTTACATTAGTTTTTTGTACTCTGCATCATCTGTGGTTCGTTAAATTTTTCGGATGTATGTAAAACCCAAGAGAACTTAAGATGCAACCACTTTTCATTATGTTGATCGATTCGATATTCGATATTTAAACCGGTCCGTCTGCCTCTCTGTCCATATATATGGGACCCAATTTTTGCAATATTTGATTGGACCATTTTTACCACCATTCCTCATGAAACGCCTAATCTCAAAAGATTCTTTGAATGATTAAAATTGCAATTCCACAAAAATCGGTAAGAGCTCGCATTTGGGCCTCCAAAATAAATATGAAAAATTTGGTTCAAATAGTATTATTTTTTGAATCAACTTTCACCTTAAAAAGCAAGCATTTATATGGTAAAAAAGTCTAATTTTTAATTTTCTATGATGCAAATGAGTTCCTAATAGTAATTTAGAAAAAATTAACTGTACTAAGTTTGAAAAACGTAAAACTATTTTTTGCTTTTATATGACAAAAAATAACTGATCTTTAATACTTCATGATGAAAATTAGTCATTAATAATAATTTGACATAAGAACTAATTGAACCCAATTTCGATCGGATAGGTCTATTTTTTGATCCCAGCACACATAAAAATTTTCCTGAAATGTAAGCCTTTATATGACAATAAATTCTAATTTTTAAGAGTTTATATCAGAAATAGCAGGAGAATAAGAAGATCTTTAGCAGAAAAATTAATTATGCTACAATAAATTTGGATCATATATGGATTCAGCTTCTAGGCTCTTTTTCCTAGAAGGGCTCCCATGAAATCACGCTTTCATATAGAAACAAAATTGTTTCACGAAAGTAAATGAGGTCTTGGGTTAGGCAAAGTTCTATAGGTTATTTAAGGATCGGCGTTGCTCGACTATAATGTTTTGACTTGTTTATCTTTATCTTTATACTTATATAAATTATCTACTTTTCTATTTCCCCATCATCCTTATGTCCGTTACTGTCTGTTATTCGCTGACAATTTTCTTGTCTCTAGTTAAATCCATCTTGTCTGGAGCAATTACGCTCGTTTGTTGAATTCCAAATAAACAAATAAAATTAAAAAAAAAATAAATAAATAAATAAGAATAATTCACAATCTGTGCATAAACAATCATTTTAACAATGATTCTTAACTATTACCATAAGGCAGTGGGAAGCAAAAATTTAAAGCATTTTATTATATCCAACAATGCTTGGGGTCGTAATTGTAAGTTCAATAAACAAACGTAGCTGCTAAGTTGATTTCGCTGTTAATGCTGATGTGCACTTTATACGGTCTCTGATGAATTTGAATGCGTTTCCTATTGTATTCAGAAACCCTATGTACACCGGTAATGGTTATAATATATTTACTGTGTCTTATGTACAAACAGATATAAAGTAATTATGAATTCATTGTAAAAGGTATGTAATGACGTCTATAAGTGATCAAAAATATGCCTCGTGATGATAAGGATCAATTTAAAATTCTGACTCGATTTAAGCTAACCTTTCCGTCCGTTCGTTCGTCATTGCAGTTCGTAGTGTCGCAAAAAGTGATTTAGGAAAATTCAAAGATCACATATATGCTCATGCTTTGAGAGTGGATAGGATTCGATCTTAAGCAGAACTATAAGAAAACAAAAAGAAGAATAGATTTATTTCTTAAAAACTTAAAGACAAAACATTGTGAATTTTGAATTTCTAAACCTTATAAAAGCAATAGTTTAGAAAGCCCTATAAAATGAAGGGACGATCCATTTTTCTAATGAATATCCAAGATTCGCTTAAAAGCGTTTATTTTACTTATTTTTAATCTAAAAAGCTTTAAGTTGTCATAGGTCTATTATCCAAAGAAACTATAGAACATATTATTCCATAAAATAATATTTCGAAGGGATTCTCTTTTTTTTTTTTTTTTTTTTAATAAAATAAACGAACTCAACACAAATGACCTAATTTTCACATCAAGTATTGTAGTATAACGTTGAGTGGTACATTTTTGTTAAATTAAGTTTTGTACCCCAAAAGAATCCATATTATATGGTACACAAATTGGCAATTTTTGGTTACTCCTGCTCAAACACAAACACATACACATCCATGCCAATGGATGATATTATTTTGCAATACCCGACCACAACTAGTACCACTCTTGCTAGCATTTGTGTAAACGTCATTCAATTTCAGTTGCAGAAAAAAGTGAAAAATTCCTATTTTCATTATTGTGTTATTTTTGTAGAAAAATACCAAATGTATTTTACTTTAATATGCATTGTAAGTATTTTTTGTATCTGTTGTTGTATGAGTGCAAAGCCAGTAGTTAGAGTAGCATACTAGTTGGTTGTCGGTTCTCTATTCTTTCGTTTTCTCTTTTTAATTTCGAACTTTTATTTGCTTAGGAGACGAGACAAGTGCTCATATCGTGCGCTTGAATATATACACAAACACATATACATACATAGAGAGTAACTTGCAGTAGTTAGTTATGCTTAACAAGAGTATTGCAAGTTTACTTAGAACAGCTAAAATTTTATGGTCTTTTGTAATGGCCATATGAGTAGATACTCACACCAGTGCAAGTTGCGCATATTAACATGATTTACAATGTGTTCTATTCTTGTAAAGAGAAAAACTGTATTATTTTCTTCAAATTATATGGCGCAAAACATATTTTACATATTTATATGAATATTTAAATTTACTCTCACTTTTTTCAAATTTTGCGCATTTTTTCTTATTTGCTTCATTCGTATAAGAAGCAGCAGCTTTGCTTTTATTCTTATATGCACTCCAAAGAAGGTGAAACGCATTTATGCGGTAATTTTCAACACAATCAATAAGAAATTTTCTGAACTCATTATATGTGTAGAATATTTTCACAAGGACGCCTCAATTTAGTTTGCTTCTTTAACTCAAGAACAATATGTTTTTTTTTTGAATATATATATATATATAAATTATTTAAATTTAAGTGGCTTTAACATACCTATCACGTTACAGTCGTTGTATTATCCTTTTTTTAAGAAGATAGAAAGCAATCAAAGCTGAGAGCTTGCACGATACTAAGAACATCTCAAACGGCGGGCAATGTTTCTCTCGAAAGCAATCGTCTGACCCTCAGTTCAGTTCACCCGTTTTAAGATCGCTGCCCACTGTTCATTGTGATAATTATTCAAAGTTATTCAAAGTTCCTTAAAAAGGCAAATAAGTATTTTACCATGTAAAGTAAAATTTTGCTTACTGAGTGACTCTTCTCTGCCTTTTTCATCTATAAGGCTTGAGCATCTTAAAATACTAAGTTTTTCTCTCCCTTTTATGTTGACGAGAACAATTGGAGATATCGTCTGGACCGAATTACGTCCATGTTGCTTCACATTCATCTTTTCAAGATCACTTATAAGTTCCTATGTCCAGCAAACATGAGCGGAATCGTTCCAAATCATTCGAAGGATTCGCATGCTAGCATTCATTTTGCATTCAACGCAACCTAAGAACTCGAATGGGAAACATTTGAAAATGGAATTAAATTCGCTGCATCGACTTAAAGAGAAAGAGAAAGAGAGAGAGAGAGAGAGAGAGAGACCGAGAAAATGAAATTATTGCAAAAAAATTGCTTTTCCTATATTTATTGACCAAACTAGTACAACGATAAGCGCTTTTGGAAGCGAAAGGCATTATCACGATAAAAAACCTGTTTATCAGGCGTGTGGTTAACTCTCCAAAATCCTCAATGGGGAAACCTAGCAATCAGATGCATTCAATTTTAAGGACTCATTCCAATATTTATGATACTAAGAAACGTATATGGCAAAATCGCCAATTGCCCAATGCTTCATCGGTAAAGACACAACGCATATCTCTCATGCTGTGGTCAAATTTTTCTCTCTTTGACCATCGTCAACTTTTCACTCATTTGTCTGAAATGAAAGTAGTTGACTAACCGATTCAGAAATTATTCTCGTAAAGCGGAATTTACCAGTAAAAACTTATTTAAATGGCCGCATCATTTGCATGTCAAGCTACAAATTTCCTGAATGCTGTGCTATAAACTATGTTGCTTTTTTTCATATTTTTAGAAATTTTAGAGCTACGGTTTAATACGGTTTATCATTATTTTTTTAACTTTTTTTTTTAAATAAATACGGCAGTGCTTCTCAAGAATGACGCACATATTTAAACTAATATTTAATTTCTCGACTTCATCTGACAGCGTTCATGTCGAATTTTAGATGTCAAATTCAATTTTTGTATTATTTTCTACCTCTAATGGCTAATACGTAAACAATTAAATAAACTTTATTATCCGTTATATATACTTAATGCTGTTTTGATAAATATTTCTGGATACGACAAAAGGAAGAATCCATTCTACTGTAAAAGATAGAACAAACACATTAGATCTTCAAACTTAAACACAAGATAAAAGTTAAACATCGACTTCGTTTTCCAAAAGTTATTTAAAATTTAAATAAATTAAAAACCATTATATACATTCGGGTAAGGTCGAGCATTAAATATGCAGCAACACTTTAACTAAAATAAAATTCACATTTTGTTTCAATGTAAAGTCTTACCTTTCAGTGCCAAGAAATGGACCCATTTGGTCCAAATGTTTTATTTTTATACCAAATTCCTGCTATGTATCAACTTTGATTATCAAATATTAAAAAATTAATTTTTTTTTTTGCCATATAAGTATTTACTTTTGATGAGAACCCTTACATATAGTAGGCGCCAGAAATCAGACCTACATGTTCCAAATTTTTGTGTAATTAATTTTTTTTTTTTGTCAAATTATTACTACGAACATATACGCTCGACAAAAAATATTAAAAACTACTATAGATTTTTGCTATATAAAGGCTTATTTTTCATGAAAGCTCTTATATAAGATGGGCGGTCCAAGAAATCGACTTACATTTTCTAAATTTGCTATACTTAACTTTTATAACAAATTATTATTATATAGACTAATTTTCATAATAAAATATTAAATATTGATCCTTTTTGGCATGTAGAGGTAAACTTTTCATAGAAATGGTTAAAATGGAGATAGTTTAAGAAGTGGTCCTTTTCGTTTCAAGTTTTCTACATTTGTTTTATACATCGAATTACTTTTTTCTATCGATTTTTGTTGAGAAATATAAAAAATTGCAATTTTACTTTCATATAAACTCTTTTTTCAAATAGGACGTTATATGAGGGATGGTCGCAAAAAAAAAAGAAAAATCTCATCCATTTTCAGTAATCGTTGGGTCAAAACATCAAATTTCCTTAACATATTGGGATCTGTACGTTGAACATGAGAATACACTTATTGACAGACGGACAGACATGTTTAATTTCATACTTTGTTTGGTATAATAAAATAGTGGTCAGTCTCACGTTCTTCTGGGTGTTACATACATTCGCATAAATTTAATATACTCTCTCTATCACAAGTGATAGTGAAGTAGGGTATGATAAATATTCCTTAATAATAGTGTAATCTTATGCATTTCTTATAAACATTTACATATTGCATTTATTTGCTTACTACACAAAGATTAAAACTACTTGATTTATAAGCAATTTTCCAAATATTCAAAATATCTTTTGTTAAAGTTAATTAAACTGTAAAGAAATTGATAGAACATAATTCGACACATATATTTTATCTACTATTTGTATTATAACAATTTGTTTGTTATTTTTTTTTTTTTTTTTTTTTTTGTACAAGACAACTATAAATTTTATGAAAAAGCAAAAGAATTGCCATGAAGACGTCCACCAAGCAAGTGCTTATGTTCGTATTCGTATACTCTTACACTGTATTGATTTCTCTAACAAATTGTTGCATTTTCTTGAATTTATTTACATATTTATATTTGTGAATAATAAAGATAACATTAAACTTATGTATGCGTACATGCACATCGAATCTACACAATATTTAAACGTAATATTAAAACAACACCTTGTCTTTCCGTTTCATGGCAATGCCTGTCATTGTTGTAATGCTGATAACATTTTATACTAAGAGAAAAGACTAGAAAAATATTGCAGTTTAAATTTTTTTTTTTTCCAGCATCTTGTTGCTTTTATATAGATTTTCCTTTATTTCCACTTTATGCTTAACTAGCAGTCACGTACATGCACGAGATGCTCCGCTACATACAATATCTGTTGTCGTAGAGCATAAAAAAGAGAAAAAAAAAGTTTTGAAAAATATATCTACCATTTAAAGTAAGTTCTCTTCCTCTTCCGTTTAGAGCATGCCTTTAAGTTTCCTTTATTTGCATATATATGCATTTATAGACATATGTTGAAAAGCCTTATCATCATTTGACTAGATTTACTTTAGGAGCACAGACAATTTAATTTGTGAATAAATGAGAATTTTCCCAAATTGAAAATACGGCAAACAACGTTTACTTTCCGCTTCTTGTTATTGTTGTTGTTTTTGATTAATTTTTAAAAAGAAAAAGCAAGAGAAAGAGTATTATAAGTTAGATTATCAAGAATTTCGCTCTGTAAAATATCAGTCTCCCAAGAAGCGATTACAGTAAAATACGTTACCAGAATAGTATCTTCTTACATAGTACTTTCCATGTAACAAGAAAGCCTCCAACAAATCAAAATTTGTTTAGATTACATATCATTAGTTTCGTTACTATATATTTCTCTTTTTTTTCTAGACAGCTTAGGATTAGTTGATACCTATGGCCGATGGATATGTTTTTGTAATGTTAAGTGGACGTCATCTAAAACCGAATTACGGAACTTACAAATAAACTAATATCCATTTGCTATTCTATTCTTGTGATCGCTGATACGTTATCGTATCGCATTTGCCTCGAAGGGGAAGAAACCGTTTTTCTTTCTTCTTCTCTATGAGTCAGAAGGTTCTTATAAAAGAAAGTGATAAACGAGCAGTTTTTTCACTCTAAGTACCTGGGTCTTGATGTCGCCATCGGTTTGCAATTAACAGAAACTTCCGTTTAACAATCATAACAATAATTTGTCGCGATTTCCTCTGCCTTATCACTCGAGGACAAATTTTCCTGTTGCTGCAGATCTAACCCGAAGGCTGCTTAAGAATGTTGAACTTCATTCCTATAGTTGCGCTCTATGTGGAGCACACTGAATGTGAACAGAATTACATCGTATCAAATTGTCCGCAATATCAACGTAGCTTTTAAGGTGCGAACTGAGTAACCTGCTTGAAATCTTTTTACACGGACGAAAGGCCATTTTATAAGTCTTTGTTTAAATTCGCCGAACCATATACATAATTAACATTAGCAACGTTCTCCTACTCTATTTCGTACCCCCTGTATATTCTCATAATTCAAGAGAGTGCGAAACCATTTTTGCAATTGTTTGCTATCGTTTAATGTTAAGGCCGTGAAGGTGAAGATGAGTAAGTTCTCGAAAATTTTGTCATTTAAAATTTCTCTCCCTTATCCGAGAAAATATATTTGAGTTGAACCTGGAATTGTTAAAGTATATGACGTGATTATTGTTAGGTAAAACGCTACTTCTCCCTTCTCTCTTCTTGGCTTATGGAGATTGGTCTGACTGAAGGATAAAGACAATATTGTATTAATTGCTATTAATAATATTTTCAGCCAGCTGCTTCTACGATACTTTAAACAACCGATCGTCTTAAATGCAGATCTTTACCTTGACGCCATGACTATTCTGGCTTGACTTCGACGTTAAGTATACTTCAAGCCTACAGCATGCTATTATGGACTTAAGATTATCGCAGTATAATACAAGTAACGACCGAAGAAGCAAAATAAAATTTCTTAGAACATTCGTCGACTTATTTATATCTAAAAAATAAAAATTGTATTATTTATGTAATAAACTAAACTATAAACGTAGCATTATGATATAAAGAAATCACAGAATTGTTATTTATAGTAAAACATTATTGTAATTCTCTATCTCTCATTATGCAGTTGTCTCTCTCTTTAAAGTTTTAGAAAAACTTGATCACCGAATCATTATAACAATTGTTTTAATCTTTTGTTTTTATTTAATTATTTTAATTAAAGAAATAATTTTTTCTTTAATTTGTTTTAAAAAAATTTCCACAAATAGACTTTAATCAGTTTTATGCTTCTGTTCTGTTCTGTATTTTGCAACGAAAACCAAAAATCAAATACTAAAGAGTTAACCGAGATAATTACATATCAGATGATATCAGTATCTGACAGATGTTTCTTTACCGGGTATTTTATTGTCACACACATTTTACCGTAAAATAAAAATGCTTTCGAACTGAATTGGCATTTAATAGAAACCGACGTTTAAGCATTCAATTGCTGTGTAAATGTTTGGTAATGTTGGAATGTCATTTTGTTATAAACATAAATATGTGAATGTGTATACACATCCACACATATATATATATAATTTTTATATACGTACCTATATGTAAGTCCTTATGTGTATATATTGTAATAATATCTATTTTACAGAACCGATAGTAATTTCCTCTTTATATGTACATGTATATACATACGAGCAAAGATAACACATTAGAAATATATGTGTATTGACGGGAACTAATACACATAAGCACAAAACTGTCAGACAAACGTGTGACATATAGAAAACATATGTAAAGCTTCCACTTTTTTGTTTTGTTTTTTCTTTTATTATTCATCGCCTTCGTTTATGCTTTCAAACTTTACCATATTATAAGAGTCAATAGTATTTACATGTTTGTTTTCGAGTTTGGTGTTGCTTTCAATCAGACTAACTAAAAATGAAGCTTAACGTCTTGTATCCCGCTGCGGGATATCAAAAATTATTTAAAGTAAACGATGAACATAAGTTGCGCGTATTCTATGAGAATCATATGGGGCAGGTTGTTAAAGCTGACATTCTCGGTGACGAATGGAAAGGTTATATGTTACGCATCTCTGGTGGTAACGATAATCAAGGCTTTCCCATGAAGCAGGGCGTTTTGACCCATGGCAGAGTTCATTTATTGTTAAAAAAGGGTCATTCATGTTACCGTCCGCGTCGTACTGGCGAACGTAAACGTAAGTCAGTGCACGGCTGCATTGTCGATGCAAACACGTCTGTCGTGGCTTTAGTAATTGTCACGAAAGGTGAAAAGGACATACCAGGCTTAACAGACATTTCTGTACTACGTCGTTTAGGCCCGAAGCGAGCAAGCAAGATACGTAAATTGTATAATTTGAGTAAAGATGATGACGTCCGGCCTTATGTTATACGTCGTCCCCTTCCCGCCAAGAATAACAAAAAATCAATTTCGAAAGCTCCCAAAATTCAAAAGCTTATCACTCCAGTTGTTTTCCAAAGAAAACGTAGACGTATTGCTTTCAAGAAGAAACGTCAAACTTCTTCCAAAGAGGCCGCCGCTGATTACGCTAAGCTCATGGCCCAACGCAAGAAAGAATCAAAAGCCAAACGTGAGGAAGCTAAGAGGCGCCGTTCAGCTTCTATGCATGAATCTAAGAGTTCCATCTCAAACGACCAAAAGTAAATGAATCGGTGAATTAAAATTATAATTAATTTCCTCGTTTTCATGGATTTAAGAAAACAATTAAATGATAAAATATAGTTTTACGTTTTATAAAATGTTTCCTTATTTGCATGAGTGCATTGTATGAGTATGTGTACGTGAATGCAAATGTGCAACAATATTTATGAAATGAAAATATACAAACGTGCATACATGCATATGCATGTGAACTGATTCTCTCGTGTATGAATTTTGTTACCAGACATTAAAAGCACATTCTATTTCTACAGATACTATGTACACATATGCATGCATATGCGTCTATTTGTAGGCATGTACATGTGAATTTAATTTAAAACTCTATCAAGAGAGTTAAGAAAATAAAATTGACAACAAAAGGTGTTAAAATTGTATAAAAAATAAAGCAAAAATGAAATTATTTTCGGTTTACATCGAAGTGTTTAATACCCATCACTTGTTTGTTGTAACGCATCGTCCTTTGTTCGTTAGTCAATTGAAGAAAATCGCAACAATTCAAGTTTGGTAATTGTAGATGAAAAAAGCAATTTCAAAATTGAAACATGTTATACAAGCGTTAATATTCGACAGCATGCTTTTAACATAACAAAATGTAAAAGGATTGATTGCATAGAATTGAGGCAAACTTTATCGTAAATATTTGCTAAAATATTAATATTGACATTTAAGAAGAATAACATCCTTATGCAAGCTTAATACACCATAAATGACTTACACATTCAAGATAAAATATTGATCACAATATTAATCGATTACAACATGAAGAAATAGGTTGCAATTTTCAAATCATCGAATAACATCTGTTACAAGTGTGCCAGTAAGTGCAAGAAATTAGTAAAATAATGTCAAAGGAAACAAGTCGCTGAAACTAATAAAAACAATAAAGGGGATGATGCAGTTAAGATGAAGCGAATGTTCTGATGCATACGATTAACTTTTTTTCGAAATATGATCGACAGAGATGGCAATGATCAATTTGTACCTTGTCTCAATCGCACAACGTCACCTGCATATCAGTTATCGTATATATTTTAACTTTTATTCCTTGCGGTTGTTGTACTTCACTCATAAAGTTTAAAAATTATGCACATTCAGTCCAATAAAATTCTTTTAAATCGTATATCGTTCAAATAATATTTTGTATAACTTATAATTACGAAACCGTAAAAACTATCACATATGAACGAGAGTCATTAACAACATTATTGCCGGAACCGGTCTTCTAGCTTTAGAAAATAAGGTGTATCGGTTAAAGGCGAAATCTCGAAAGTTTTCAATTAGAGCCGAATCAATAATCGCCGAAAACCATGAAAAGCTATTATTGTCACAAAAACAAATCGGCAATAGATCATAATTATCTCCCGAAGACTTGAACTCAAACCGCAATGGGCTTTAAAAGTCAACTCTTGTGTTACTTCACTCCTGGGATACATAAAAAAAATACTCGCACACTAAATTAAACGCAAAATAAACTCATATTTTGGAGAGAAAGGATTGATATCTTCTTTTCTAGGAGCGGCGATCTGTCTCCTGTCTTTGTCGTAGTAAATACAAGCCCAGATTAATTATAACCTACATGAAAATGCCTCAATATCTACAATCGAAGCTAGAGCTTCTCTCTCTTCAAGCCGCAAACTTGGCTCGCAAAAACCACCAGAAATTCACAGATAATCTGTCGATCATGTCAGCTATGCGAAACTTCTGGAACTTTAACTGGAACACCATTAATGAAGCTGATAATTCCATCGCAATTTATGAATATAAAATTAAAATTTTTTGAGTAACGCATTAGCCTTTTTTGAAATGTACAACCTAACCTAGCGTGTAAAGCTGCGTCTTTCGCGTCGTAAATTACGGATAGTGTAAGGGAACTTACTGTATCAAAATAACATCGAAAAAATCAAGTTTAAAACTATGACAACAGCTCGTCTACGTCAACTGTTGGCGAAATCTTACAATTAAACATAAAAATAACGGGCAGGACTTTTCTCCATTTCGAAGATACGAGTTTGGAGCCACTAAATACTATTGATTCGATGGATTGACAAAATTACCTGCAGAACATATGACATCGACCGGTAAGTTCACAGAGTGACAGGCAGATGTGGCCAGTGTTGCCGATTATATTGATTTTATTAAAACGACTAAATTAATAACAATAAAGACGATATTTTCACATTCCGCCCTATGTAAATATAGATTTTTGATAATTCATGGTCCAACTGAGCTGATTGTCAACTTCAGTGGGATAATTTTACCAAGGGAAAGTTTTAGACTCAAATCAAAGCACAAAGCTAAAAACTCTATGATTCTTGGTCCTCAAGTTGTTTTAGAATCAATTTAAAACCCTAAACTAGAAATCTAGATATCAAATTATCGGCTTCGTGATGATTGTCAGCAAGCTCAGTGACCCTTTTAGCTGATTTTCGAATCTTGTTATCGAAAGCGATAAACAAAATTCGTATTTAAATTTGTCCATCTAAATATTGACAGAAACTTTAACGATTCCGTTCTCTGCAAACAATAATATTTTCACAATACTTTATAGTATCTATGAGTTAAATAATCTAATATATTCCCTGTGATGACAGTAATATCCTAGACTTCTATTCAAATTGCGTGAAAATGTAAACAAACGCACCTGGTAAAGTTGAATGGTTTTTATAAATTAACACTTGACACTCATTTTATTTCTAACTTCGTTAGACATTTCAAATGTCTCAGTTGTAATTTCCGTTTCCGTCAGTTAAAAGTTTTGATTTCAATTTATATTGAAATTAAATAAAACAAGCACATAAACTGGGCATGAGCATTCATTGATTGTGATTTACGGGGCCATTGCACTCTAATCTAAGAATTTGTTCTACATCAATAATTCTAAACATAAGCAGAAACAATAGAGAAATTTTATCCAGCTTGATGAGAGAGAGAATGTGTTAATACCTATTAATTATATTATCATTAAAATATATATAAAAAAAATTACATTTGCTTTAATACGAACATTAACTACCCATAATTTCGCGCGATAATCACAGGATTTTAATAGTTTAATAATTCTCTCGGGTATCGGTGTCACTCTTTCGTTCCTTTACGTTTACTATTAGTAACGATTTTATCTAAATGTAAGTAAGAAGGACACCTTAACAAAATAAACAATTTTTAGACTGGACTCTTGCGAACAACAATCAACAACATGTACACCAAGTTTCTGTTTTTTGTGCCTTCATTTTCACAACAATAATAACTTCAACAATATCTGATAGTTCTTAGATAGTCAAATAGAGTAAATTAAACCGCATGAAATGGACACAGATTCTGCATTCAGCTTTTGGATGATAGTGAAAAATAAATATTCCAATATCGATCTTCTTTTTTTTTTTTTTTTTGCTTATTATAGGCATGGTCAAGATTTATTTTGCAACCAAGTTTTAGCTAAAGATTTGCGTCGTCATGACTAATAAAGATAGTTATAAGAGCTCACTGTCCCTACTTTTATACTACATTTTTCAATGGATTTTTCCTGTGTACTATGGGTAGAACATTTAAAATTTCAATTGCGGCCATTAACTATAAATATAGAATTTATTCTTGCAGTTATTAGATGGACGGACGAACTAATGAGTAATTCGATAAACCAACTGACATTAGCAGATAATGTCAGAATCTTACGCTAGTCAAAAATGTATACATTTCTGAATGTTACATATGATGCGATGTATTGAATATACCCTTCGTTTCCGGTAACAAGCTTTCGAACGGCAAAAATGCTGCCTTTTGTTATATGTATCGAGCAATTTTATTGGAAGATAATCGCAATTTAATTTAATATATTAGATTATTAAGAATGAATTTGTTATCAAATTGAATTCATTGTTTAATTTCTTCATTTGCCATATACGATCCGCGCATGCAAAGTTTGAAAAAAAAAAACAAAACATTACTCGATACTTTTAGAAATAAACAAAAAGCAAACTTTGAACAATTTTCCAATCAAAATCGTTTATTATAAAAGAAAATTAAAATAAATAAATGTAAAGAAAAAGTTATATTCTCTTTCCTCTTGGCTGAACTTAATGAACTTGTAAAAGAGCATTCCAAGCGTTTGAATTGTTTGGATACAAATGTATAGAACGTTGTATTACTTTCAAAGAGAGTTCTCCTCTTATCTATACTGACTGCAGAGCACGACTGACGATTAGTAAAGTTTGAGAGTCCTCGATACAATCGTTGAGAAAAAGAGTTCCAACTTCAAACACAACCGCACGCACATATATTATATATATTTTACCAAATGCTTCTGATACGGAAGTAGGGAGAATGTTTGTATTTGTGCAAACAAACATATGTGTGTGTATATGTAAAAATATGGTAAATATAAACTTGTTAGTTTTATTGCCATGTAGTAAACTAATAGCACTTAAAGCTATTTGACTAGTGGCTGTATGATATTGACGTTTGTGTCCGTAGTTGTCTAACAGAAAGTTAGCCAGGAGTTTACGTAAAGCAGCAGTACATTGCGGTAAGATGTGTGTACACGTGTCATCAAAGAGGTAAGACAGTTACGCGCGCATGGTTTTTCTTTTAAAAAAAAAAACTTGAAAATTCAAATATAAGACGAAGCAATCCAGACACCAGTATCCAGAAACCGACTGTCAAAAGGAGTGATTCACAACTTAATGATAAATATTTCAGTTTCTTCAATCTTTTTAAAATACCAGAAGATCTTGTAAGGCGATCGAGTCCAAAGTTTCGACATATATAAAACTTATTTATTTTTTACGAAGTCTCCACAGAATTTTGCATTTGTCAAAAACCAAATTTGAATTATACATACACCATTCTCCTTCATTATCTACTTGCTCTATGAAATTTTTCTGATTCTTTAGCTCATTTGAAGTGGCCTTCATCAATCAAAGCGCAAACTGAATACAATACTCGTACAGGATAAATCTTTAAAAGTATGCTAATTAAGAAAAAAGGAAAATGAAGGAAAAATTGGAAACTATCTGAAACAAAGCCTTATTTTGCTTACTATTGATATAAAATGGTTTACGCATCTGCTCTCCATGAAAAGCCTAAACTATTGAAATCTTAGGTGCTAAAATGCTCAGGACGTAAATTGTATAAGACGATCCAAATTATATAGCAGTTGTTAAATAATTGGCCTACACTGAAACTCATTTAGAAACTTATGGCTTAATGGAATATTTATGGTGAATACGTTTTAAATCTATCCTAAACGCAAGAGAAAGATAAATTGCAAGAAGCCTTACATTTCTTAAGAACAGAATATCTTCTAATAAATCAATTACAATCACATTCGGGTAAGTAGTTTTTAAAAATGGTTTTAAAAGTGGATTCACGTCAATAGGTCCAACTCACACTTCATAGCTCGAGAGTGATTCAACGATTTCGATCTAAAATGTCTCGGTCGAAAGAAAGTTGATATTTTCGTTAAAAGGTGATGACTTATTTTTCTATGGCCTACATATACTTAAAGTAACTTTAGTTCAGTTAACCTTTTGTGATTATAAGTAAAGTAATGGATTGAGAAGGATTTTTTACTTTGCGTATAATTATTCCGATAAAGCACCTCGTTAAATTGATAGAATAAGTCCACCGTTTAATCGAAGAACGAGCTTACTTTTATATAGTTTCCATGAGTACTGAGAATAAACCCTATAATCGTAAGTTCAATTTTAACTTGTAACCTTTCTAACTTTGTAGCTTCCTTTCATTCTGGGCTATAGAATCATTATGCACTATCATTAAACAAGGTGCTTCTTGCATAACTTATTGGGAACCTTTAGGTAAACAACAAGAATTTTATTCAGTTTATAATTCGGTGTTTAAAAGTGTTCTTTGGACAGAAGATGACAAGGCAGTTCACATTGTATTATATATTATATAAGCTAATAGCTTTCGCTACTAAACCTCAAACACAATTAATCAATATAAATTGATGGCCTTCATAACTTTCACAATACATGTTACAAATCCGTCCATAAGCGTAAATATTATTCGAATAAGATGAACCAGTTTACATCCATGGTGGAAAGAAGCTTTTAATTCAATACTTTTAAAAAATATAAATGTATAAATAATATTTATACACTGGCAAGGAACGGTTTTTGATTCCAATATGTTCGCGATATTATAGTTTTCTTTTGCTATTACGCCTCGAAGCTGGAGCTCCTGCCTTAATGGAACTCGTCGATCAAATTCAAGCTAATATGTTTGGAATGGTAATCGAACGTGTGTTTATTTCCGATATGACCAAGGTAACCAACGAATTAGAGCGCAAAATTGTCGCAGTAGGCGTGTCAAAAATTCTTATTGAATGCCGGGCCATGTTGTCACAGCCATATCTGCAATATTGGTCTAAATTACTCCCATCTTTAATAGATTCACCAGATGAAACTATTTTGGAGAGTGATAACTTTGAGATTGAAAACGGCGGCTAATTGACTTATTCTCATTCAAAAGTACAAAATCTTACGATGAAGCTGGTGTGCGCCTAATTTAAGTTTCAATTGTTCCCTTTATTTAAATTTATTTTTACGCATTCCTTCCCATTATCAGTAGTTTTGCATTTAGTTATTATTCGTTTGTGTTAAACTGTTTGAGCACTGAATTTCTTCGTTTAATGAATACGTTATTTTATTAGCTTTTTTTTATAACACAAACAAAGAATTATATAATTAAATAAAAGATATTAATTGTCTGATACAAGAAACCAAAACGATAATATCATTAATTAGTAGAAGGTCAGTGAAAGGTAAGTAAATATTCTCTCTAGAATATAGATAAGTATTGTTGTATGAACATCGTTGAAAAAGACAAAGTTGTAAAAGAAGGGCGCAAATGTTACGCATAGAATTGCAATTATCATTTTTTTTCGGCATACAAGTGTTATGTGTTTTCTTTCTACAATAGAAAATTTTTGGGTAAGTTGTTTTTTAATTTACACACACGCACACACACACACATACTTTAGGGTTTAGGCAGCAAGCATATTTTTTTTCCTAATTGCAAAGGTGTGAGTATTATATATACACAACGCGGTCAATTGGTTTCTGAAAAATTCCACGTTATGGGAAATTTTCGGTATTTTGCGAAACCGTGTTGTAGCGAAACCGCGTTATGGGAGGGTTACCTGTGCAATATTTGCAAAATCAGAGAAATGAATTGCAAAATGAGAAGATTGAATGCCAAAATAAGAAATATGAATGGCAAAATGAGAAGACTGAAAGGCACAATGAAATGAATCGAGAGCACAAGGTAGTGAATAAAGTCAAAATATGAAGACTGAATGGCACAATGAAGTGAATGAAGGGCACAAGGTAGTGAATAAAGTCAAAATATGAAGACATGAATGGCACAATGTAGTGAGTGAAGGGCATAAGGCAGTGAATAAAGTCAAAATGTGATTGAATGGCACAATGAAATGAATGAAGGGCACAAGGTAGTGAATAAAGTCAAAATATGAAGACTGAATGGCACAATGTAGTGAATAAAGGGCACAAGGCAGTGAATAAAGTAAAAATGTGACCGAGTAGCCCAAGGAAGTGACTGAATTGCAAAATGAGAGGACTGGATGGCACGACGTGTATTAATAAAAAATCTGGGTATTTATCTATTTTTTTTATTCCATGGAAAAGCAATGTTCAAATAGCCATGTACCTTGAATGTGCGCGTGTATTTAAATAAATAATAATAATAATAAAAAGAAATGGACTTCAGAAAGTTTAGTAATTTTGTTTATTAATAAAAGTGTAATGTAGTTTGTTTTATTAACAGCAATTAGTTATCAGTTCAGTTTCTAAATTATAAAGTTGAAATATATTTAAGATTTTTAAAGTTGAATTTTATTTAAGATTTAAAACAAAAAAAGAGAATAATATTAATTTAATAGAAAAGGAAAATATTTCTTTAGAGGCTAGTGAAGTTACGTAAATAAAATATGAGAAATTAATCCGCTCCCAGAAGATAAATCGTTGCTCATCCAAATGCCATACCGAATTCTCCTCGAAAGAAACAACTTGAATTGGAAATGAAAAATATATATTGAGGTCATATAATTTGCTTTTTATTACATTTGAGTTCTAGGTTTTCGTATAACGCTATGCGTTCTATGTTTTCGTATAACTTTTCAGTTTTTGATAAAACCTTCTCGAAGAAAGAGGTATTCACAATTTTCACCTTAATCAACTCATGCTACTCAGCAGAAATAACACTGAGGAGATGTTTGTATTCTTTTTTCTATATACTTAGGAGGAATGTGTATATTAATGTGTATATTAAAATCCAATTTTAAAACCGATAAATGAACTGTACAATAACAGCACTCTTTCAGAGTCAATCTTGGTTGCTTGTTGGTCATACGCTCTAGGCTGGGTGTCTTTAAATAAGATTCTAACCAGAAATCGAAGAGATTTCTGCAAAATAAATTGTATTTGTATTGCCAGGGTTAAAATATAAATTTTATTTTACCGAGGAGGTTTCGAACGCATCTGGAAATGAAGAATCATCAGATATCATCAGAGAAAGTCACCAACTTATTGAAAGATATACGTTTTAAAATCTTGAAGATAATTTAAATTAGCCATATTCCGCTCAAGCAAATGCACTTTGGAATACCACCATACACTTCAACTTCTTTTGCTCCCATTTCCAACAAACGTCTAGACAAGAGTCACAAATTAGAGAATCAATTTTATTTGAAAATCGAAATGCACATAAATAATAAAACAAATAACCAACAGCTGATCATATAAACTAGGGATGGGAAACAATTTACAGTTGTACAGACCAATGCTTATTAATATGCGATTTTTAAAATTCATCTAGAACAGCTACATATGGAAATCATTCGACGAACGATAGTTAGATGATATAACCGTGGATAAAAAACTTTCCAATTTGAAACAATTTGAATATGAAAATAACTTTTTCGAAATGTGTTTTGTTCATTGATATGACTCAGACATCTGTTCGATAAACAATCGAAAACAAGTGCAATTGCTTGCAATCGAAAAAATTTGTTTTTGCTTACCGGTTTTCAAGTTTTTGTTCTCTGCTTCCGTTTGTATAAAGTTTGATAATTTCTTCTTTAGGCAACTCAAAAAAAAAAAAAAATACATATAAATAAATAACTAAATATATGGAATAAAATCTTTCTACAATTTTAATTCCTTTTTTTGTGTATAAAATTGACTGCTAACGTAACAAAATGCAAAGATATGCAATAAAAATTGACTTTTCGCTCTTTTTCAATGATGAAAGGAAATATATATTTATAATTGTTGAACCTGAATGGAAATTCGTAGAAGACCTACAAATTCGGATACAAAATCTTTATGATGTAGATGCAGTGCGTTTTTTGAATAGCGACAACTGTTTCTTGCATCCACAAGAGCCGATTGAAATCATTAAGTTCTGTCAGGCTTTAAAGTAAGTTTTTCAGATTATTTATTTATGGGCGTAAAAAAATTTTTAATTTCTCTCTTGAACAGAGCCTTTGCACCAAAAGAAAGTCTGGAGAGAAGGAAAGGGAAAAGTAAAAAGGAAAAACGTCATCAAGATGAAGCCATGCAAGCAACATCTTGCGAACATTCATCAAAAGAAGCGAGAAAAAAACGTAAGTTAGAGGAAAACGCTTCTAGCGGTTCTGCACTGATTGAATCGAAAAGCGAAAATGATCGAAAAGATGATGACAATGCAATTATGGTAAATAAAAAGCAAAAAGCTAGTAAATCTAATGAAATATCTAGTACAAGCGAAACTGTGTCAGGCACTATTGATGGAGATAACAATCGCAAAGCAAATAAAAAGAAACTCAAGAACCATCTTCAGAGTTTTGAGCAATTCCATGTAAAGCAAGCAGAGAAAGACACTGATTCTCCTCGTTTTTCAAGAGTGGCAACTTCGACACCTTTTGCCGAAAATAAAATAATTGATTCAAATACAAAGTTTGCAGGTTCTGCCGAAGCTAAACACATTCACTTTCTTGATGCAGATGAGTCGGTATCCACCACAGCAATATCTGCCAAAGGTGGCAAACCATCCAAAAAAAGTGCATTTCGTTGTCCTTTAAATGAAGTCCATGATGATATAACAAAACCACGTATTTTTCCCATGCCATGGTCCTCTGAAGGAAAAGCTAAATCGGCCCAACTTATTGAAATCAAAGAGAACATCGTATTACCGTCGAACTATTTAATAAAAGAAACGATTGATAGTCTACAAAAGAAGATTGAAAAATCGAATAATCAAATTCCAGAAAACGCGAAAATAGATACAATTGAAACCACACTTGAGACAATCGTTAATGAGAAAGATCAGGCTAGCGTTGAAAGGGAAAATAATAAAACAATTCCGAATGAATCTGTTGATGACAACACAGAAATTATCTCCAATGAAAAGAAAGAAAAGATTGAGATCAAGACTGCCCTGGAAACTTGTTCACCTGACCATAAAATAAAGGATCATGCTGATGAAAAGATCGCTAAGATTAAAAAGACTGGTTCGAGAAGCGATTTATTGGATGGATCCGTAGACTGCATTGATCTCAGTGCCGATTTGGATGAAGAGATGGGAGCAACTTCGTTGATCGATAGTATTAAAATCAACGGCAATGAATCTGCCGAATCTGATATTGAAGAAGTTTCCGAAATAATTGATCTAAATGAACCCAATGATGGTGAATAAGATTTATTTATTTTTTCTTTATAAAATCACATATCTTTTTTTTTTAAATAAAATTTTCAAAATTAGTAAATATCAGCAAGCAAAGTCTCTTACTACCACCACCTGACTTCAATGGTATAAATATTGCGAGAATTTTACCATTTTGTATAAGGATATATGAATTGCCCAAAAAAAATGACATAATAGTATTCAAGGTATATGTAAGCGCCATATAAGTGCATATATCCCGGTGGTTAACTAGAGTTGCGCTTTCCTTTCAGATTCCATACGTGAAAAGGGAACAAAATTGAACTAAAACAAATTACATGGCTGGCAAATGTGAATACATTAACCAACGTCTACAATCTATTAAAATACTAGTCGTTGGTAATTAATATTTTCGGCTTATTAGATTAAGGAAATGAATTCTTAGACTAGAGAAAAATGAATTGAGCACTTTTTTCGACTTATATTTAATACCATTGAATGTATTCTAATTTTCAGATGGACTCTCCGAAATTAATTATGTACCAGCGAAGTATCACTTGTTTACTGATGATAGTCAATCAAGTTCTTATCGTTTACAAGTAAAGTTGAGTGATTTAGAAGATGTCAAAATTTTCTCAAAGTCTTAAATTTTGTGATGTTTGTTTCTAATTAAAAAATAAATTAATCTATTTTTAAAAATACTTCAAAATATTTAATTTCCAATCCTTTGTGTAATCGTTTTAAAAGCGATGATATCAAGGAGATGTGCCATTGGCCAAATTCTTGTCGTTCTTTGGTACTAAATGTCGTACATGTTTCCTTTACTAAACTGCACAAATTTAGTACTTTTTTTTTTTACTAAAGCGCAATGAGAGCAAGAGGTCTTTGAAATCAAAGATTTTTAAGATAAGGTTAAACTGGTTCATCTGTATGCATTTATGAAGAATACGTGGCGATTTGGGTATCGGTTTCTTATTTTTGACGGCTATTAAATCTAAAATGTAAAAAAAACAGAAAATTAAGATATAAAGTGTTGCAATCTGGCCAATACTGTCCCTATTGGCCTTTTGTAAATTTCTTCCCAAATATTGATAAGAGTTATTGTTTAGTTAAATCCTTTTTTCTCCACAGTGTGGTCAGATTTTACAAGCTACTTTTTTTACGAGTATAATTATACAAAGTGAATTTTGAGATAAAAATTTAAAAAAGAAAAGAAGAGAATGAAAAAGATAACAACAAGTTTATCCGTTCTTTTAGGCAATCTGGGATAATAATGGTGACTTTAACAGATAGCCATAGATATATATATACATTTTTTAGAGTCTGGGAACGCTTACGAAACGTTGGGAACGTTTGCCCAATTAATCAAAAATATTTTCCATAGTTAGTACGAAAATTTCAAAAATTTTCATAATTTCAAAACTTTTTTTGTGAAGCTATTCTTTCTCTATCATTTCCTTTTATAAGTCACACTCATAGAGAGACCTAGATATTGAAAAAAAAAACTAATTGTATTCTGTTCACCTATCGTATATAATCTAGTCTTGGTGGAATTACTACAATTATTTTCATCACACAACTTTTGCTTTCAATTATTTAAAATATGTCAAAGAAGTGAAATAACGCCTTTATTTATACTTTTATCGTTTTTTAAGTAAAAAAAAACTACAAATTATAAAAATAACAAAATATAAGAAAAATCATTTGTGTGTGCATGGTCAAAAAGTACCGGTAATTACTCAGGTGAATTAGAAAAATAATATCTAACGCTTAAACGATAAATTCTGATATCTAATTGTAGGTAGTTCTTATGCGTAAGCCGTTTTCAAATCCAAATTAATTTTCAGTTTTTTGCGTTTTGAGTAAATTTTGGCTATATCATTCAGAAAGTAGCTCTCACGTTACATTCAAACATTCTCGCTCACATACACACTATAACACGACTCCAAGAAAACTCAAGAGAAGCTTTAGCGATTATTGTATATTGCAAGCTCTTTTTGATTTTTTTTTTTGGTACTTTCTGAACAAAAACGATTGATTCAACGTAAGTTTTACAAAATAATTTTTTATAACAATCGGAATAATACATATAATGAATTTATTTTCTTATGCTCTTATGAAAATCTTGAGTATTTACTGGAGTGCATGTTGTAAAATCGCAGCGAAAGAAAGTGCGAATAGGAAAATCCGATGTTTTTCGTTTTTTATTAAAAATATTCATATATTTTAATATTTTAAACATCTTTCTGTAAGTGTGCGTTTTGTTACTTTTGTGAACAAATCTAGTGATCACAGTATCACATGTAATATATAAAACAAAACATTTGCTATTTTCTAAGAATATCGAAAAGCAATCCTATTATTGTTAGATAATGCTTATATTGTTCGTTACAAGGAAGACGTAATGACAAACTTTTTGGAAGAAGCCATCGATTAAGAGATAATACACATATACATATATATAAATGCATAAAGGCCTCAGCTAAAATGTTAAAAAGCCGTTCATTATCAATAAATTGAATGCTTTATATAATAAACAAAAGAAATAAAGTAATAAAATATTTAAGAGCAAACCTTATTATTGCTTGCACTATTAGGGTTAAATCTCGCATTGAAAATCTTTGGTTTTGGTTATACAGTGCAAAGTTTGCGTTTCTAAAAAAGCAATTCTCTTTTTTCAGCCAAATATTCTTTAAGAGTAGGCGGTAGAGGTAAACATTCCATTTCCTCGACCGTGTTAGTACGTTGTATCACTCGACGACACAAATCCTGTAACTTTGGCATATTCAAATAGCGGCTGAGAGGATATTTAAGTATAACTGGAAATGGTGGCTGCATTTCATTCGGCACTTTAACGAAACATACAAAATTATCATTTGTACATCGATATAGAATATCTTCAATCATTTCGACTATAGATTCGTATTCTAGCTCTTCAAAATGCCAATAATCGTCACGATACTCCAGCCGATAATGTAACGTTACATTGATTATACGAAATGATAACGTGAACTGACAACCAACACTTTCAGAATCGCGTACCAGAAACGAACCCGTCGGTTTGTCAGTTAATTGTTTTTGAGCATCTTGCCTTGAAATTTCACCCCAGTACCAAACTTGACTATAAAATTCATATATAAATTACATTTTTTAATTTTTTATTTGAAATATCCGAACATACCTTAACATTTCGCTGCTAGCCTTGTACATAATGCGATTAGGCCCGTCTTCATGTCCTAGCCATTTTTTTACTATAAAACGTTTAAAATCTTGTGTGAAAGGTATCATTTCAGGTTCTTCGCTTAGTAGATTTGCAGTGTGGCTGTTACTTCTTATAAAATTGAACGACAACGATTCATGCATAGGCGAATGGGTAAGAAATTCGGAGGAAGCATCGATAGTACCATTAACAACGGCATCATTATTCTCGTCATTTTCATCTACGCGACGACGGCGACGTAACGAATGAAAACGTAAACCCATTTTTTTACGAAAACGTTGAAATACGTTTTTCTCTTCTTTTCGCTTGCGTCCTTTACTTGAACTTGCATTTGATTCGTCTTCTCTATCCAAAACAGAGCTCATCGACATCCTTACCGACGGTTCATTATTATTGTTCATTGTTTCATTGGCTGCCGTACTATTACTGGTAATGCTGCTGTTGGCTAAACTGGAAGTTGGTGATAAGATTTTTTTGCGACGTGTCAGGGAATGAAACCAACTTAATTTTTTTTCTTTGGTTGCAGCTGTGCTAGTGGGTGAGGTTTCTTGTATTGCATTTTCACCTAGAACAACATTTTCGTTGTTCATAATTTCTTGTAATACTATTTAAATATTTTCTTTCTATTGCAAATTCACTATCTGTGCTTCTAATTTAAGGGATCTTCGTTATTTTGTTACCTACTGAATTAGTCATTAATACTTTAGATATGCATAAGCTGATACGCTTATGTATTTGTTATTAATTAAGTTTTTATTATAAATCACAGAAAAATGCAAACAATTATAGACAAGAGACTATATAAATTGAGAAAATTTTATGTTTTGGTTCGTTTTCTATTATTGCTTGTAGTGTTGCCATAGCATAGAAATGTTTTAATCTAAGTAATTATAAGCAAATATGGTGAAAGAGGGTTTGTCCAAGAAGGAGTTTCGCAATTTAAAAAAAAACCTTAATTTTTCTTTGCTAAGAGAGATATACTGATTTTGTAATTTTAATTTCTTAAAATGTAATTGATAATTAAATCTGTTAAATCTGTTCGTATGCTTTTCTTTAATATTCTTTTTTTGATTAGTCATTCGTTCGGATATCTGTGAAATTTTCAATATAACAAAAACGATCTAGAAATTTGAAGCACTTACTTCTATTTGATGTTAATAACTTGACAGTGCAAATGGGTTAAGTTTACTCAAAGCAATTACATATAAAGCTATTTTAAAACAATCAGAAAAGAAATATAAATATAAATATATATATATAAATATATATATATAAATATAAAGAAAGAAATATTTTTATCAAAATTAATTTTTCAAAAAGCATCACTGTCTCTAAAAGATTTCTGATTGCGGCAATAATGAATTTAGAGTTGCAAGCTCGTTGGAACTCTTTGCCTGATTTTTGAAACAAGTTTAAATAGAATAATAGCATTTTATAACTCATAAAGTAATGCTTTTACTAATGGTTAACGTAGGTCTTAGAAATATGGAATACAGAAAAAGAAAGTTTTGAAAACATCGTCTTTTCAAATGAGTGCTTCTAAATTTCAAACAAAATAGTTTTTCGCATGTAGCGAGTAAGAAGGAACTATCGGTCCTTAAATCAAGATAGTACTAGCAGTCTTTTGTAGAAAAATGATTTAACATCGCAAATTTTTCTACGTCCATAATTTATAAAGGTTTTTCATATGTATATAATACTTTGAAATACTTGAGATAGATCCAACTTTTTTTACACCAACCGCGTCAGGAGATGTTTAAGCGTATTCAATAGTTTAATTGTTTAACGCTCTAGACTCTCTACAATTCAGAGATCGAAAATGATGGATTGACTTGTTTTGGCCTAAGGACGAATGCCTTTCTGATCGAACCATTAGTAAAAAAATGAAGAATAGTATTGTAGCATAGTGAATAATTGGATGGATTAAGGCCATTTCTCAAACGCTCTTTCTATACACAAAAATGGCATTAAAATATGATCATATAGGAGGATTTGATTCGTTCCAAATTCGTATCCACAAAATTTAGTTTTATGAAGATCAGGTCGCCAAATATTTGCAGATACGATAGATAAATTAATTCTCTGCAAAAAAATATTAAAATAAAAAAAAATTATTGAATCGTCTACTTTGAGATTATTATTATCAATTGCCCCTTATAGTGACAGACAAATTTTAAATTCCTCTTCAGAAAATTTGCGGATATTGTGTTCCAAATAATAAAAGCGTAGTTAAACTTGGTATTATACTAAAAGTTATCCAGAAAACGAAGACAATTAATTTTATTTTTTATTTTTTTTATTTGATCAGTCATTTACAAAGTGTCCTGTGTACATTTAGTGACAATGTTGGTTAGTATAATGTCCCGCTAAAGGGGAATGAAGAAGGATCGATATTTAACACACAATATTCGATTTAAAAGTCGAAACATCACGAATAGCGGGAAGACGATTGCCGATAAGTTTTTCCATAAGTGAAAATGCGTTTAAGAAAAAAGGAGTCGCGAGGAGGGTATGCAGTTTATGGACAATTTCAGGACATGTATGTGAGAACCGAGCCGAGAGAGCCTAGTAGTTCTGTTAGACTTATGTATGGTTTATCTTTGTAGAGTAGTACTTTACAGTCCACACGTTACTTAGGTGCCAAAGATCATCGAGTATGTTGGAATTAGCCCTTATTAACGTGTTCTAAATGGTGTATGTTCTGTTAGTCTAATCTTTTAAAATTCGTATGTCATGCTTTCGAAATTTTAAAGACTGCAACCACTTTTAAAAAAGTCAGGCATTACTTATTCACAAATCAATTTAGGATTTATAGAGCATTTTTCTCTTACCTTCAAATTCTAATATAAAGACATAGTGTCCCTTTATCAACTCTTTTCCCTGCATTGAACAATCATTCGTGTGTGCTAGCTTAGGAATGCAGATGAAGCTAATCTATTCTGCAGATGGCATTATCGCGCGTTTCTTTCTTCTTTAACTTAATTCGTATGTAAAAATTTATTGATTTAATTAAGATGTGGTTTTTCATTGTCCCACAATTTGTGCAACTCCATGCACGTTACTTCACCTATAAAATATATGCAGCTATTATATGCACAGTTCGAAAAAAAGTTAACCTAAAAGAGAGAAAGACGGAAACTATTTCAAAGTAAAATGGCTAGTAAGGAAAGATTATTCCTAATCTGGGTTACAATATAATTTTAAAAAAAGGTTTCGTTAAGGTTTGCTCGTTATACTCTTTTTTATTTTATTTTTGCTCCTTAAATATTAAAACTTAGAATATAGGAAATATAACTAAATTTTATACATATATTTATTTCTTTACATATAAATCACTAAAAATTAATTAAAAAATTGTTGCATAAGTATGAAAATAAAAAATTTATAAAAATTACTTTTTTTTTCTTTTTTGCTAAATTTGCAATATTCTTAAAATCTACATTTTTAGTATTTAAAAAAATCGTTTAAAACTTTTTGCATTTGTAGGTTTGATCACAAAAATGGCAAACAATACGTTTCGTGTGTAAAAACTTATCTATATTATATTTTATAACTAAAAAAAAAAGTTAAACTATATAACTATACATCATTTAGAATAAGTCGCGTATCCTATGGATACAAAAAAATACATTGAGTGTGTATGCTGCTAGGGCTCCTTAAGATGAACTTTTTCATTTTGTTTATGTTTTTGTACACTGACAAGATCGATTGACTGCAATTTATAGGCTTATAAATGAAGGAGTCGGAAGGGCAATAAGGGAACAATAAAATGGAGGTTAGAAAAATTGAGAAAATTACTAGAAATCTTAAGATTTATAATAATAATTATCACGTTTTCTTACTTTATCTCTAGCTTTATTAGCCGGAGATTCTGGTCAAACTAAAGCTAAATTTTTTATAGTTTTATATTTATTTTTCTTTTGCTTTTTGTTTTTTTTTTTTTTTTAATTAATACAATAAAAACCATTTTCATAAGCACTAGTTGATTAATTGCGCCTGTGTCTGGAGAAAAGTATAGTTACTGTGACATCTAAAAATTCTTCATATATCAAACTTTTTATTTATGCCACAATATGACTATTTTTATTTAGATCAGTTAACAAATCTGCTTCTAATTCTTCGTTATGTAGTAAATTAGTAGAACCTTCATTACCTGGACCAGCAATTTCATTACCCATCGCGTTAGTTACTGTATTTGTAGCATTAGTTCCAACAGCTATTGAATGATTATTATTAGAATGCTGAGCTGTTATCACTTCTACTATCCCATTATCTAAAGAATTTTGTCTACGTTCTCTTTCACGTACTATATGGGGAGCTTCATTGAATTCATCCAGCTCATCCATTCCTGGGAGAAAAAATTATCTTAATTTTTTGGTATTCAAAAGAGTTTTTCCACTTTACCTGCATATTTAGTGCCTGTTAAGAGTAGATATTGACCCGAACGATTTGGCCACAATAAACCAGTCATTACACAGTAGGCTAAACAATCAGCCGAATTAGTTATTCCTAATAATAGCTTATATCTCCACATAGGGCTAACTTGTAAAGCCACTATTGCTACAATTGGTAAATAGATGAACCAAACTAAACTTGAAGCGCCCAAGTGCAAGAGGAAATCTAATTTCTTCGAAGAATGTTCGTACTTCATAGTGTTCCGTAGCTCGTATAAAAACCACAGCATGAATGTGGTACTAGAAAGAACAAGGGGAATGGTTTTGAAAAACGTAATCGGTTTGTATATTCATAGTATAAAATAGAAAGAAAATTATCGAAACTTTATAAGAGACGGCAGGGTTTTTGTAGACAACAATAATTAATATTTTGTTAGCAAGGGGAGAGAAATATTTTCAACTATTTAAACAAACGGCCATTTTGTAATGGTGTACATATTTTTTTGTTTCTTTTAATTTTAGGCCAAGTCCTAATTCGACTAAATACTATCACATTTCATTCTAAAGAAATTGAATATGAATTTTCTATATTTGCCAAAATATTTTGCACTAAAGCCAATTTGATTCCGCAAAAAGTTGAATGCCCTTATGAAAAATTTAGAATTAGCTTTTACGCTTCCTATCCTCTTACGCTTATTGCCGATAAGACAAAAAAACCCAATTCCGTCTATGACACGGATTGACTGATAACATGCTTTTCTCGTGCTTTGAAGCATATTTTCAAAGCAAATGTATAGAATTATGTTTTCATAAAAGCGTTCCAAAATGAAAGAATTAAGTTATTGGATCGTTAATTGTTCGTTAATTGGCTCTCTTCAACGTTTACATATTTCTAGGATATATTGAATTGGTATTTTCAAAAATGGAAAGGAAGTTTTTTCAAAAATACATTTACCGTAATATTAAGACGATCCAGCCTGGCCAAGTCTGATATTCATCGACATCGGAGACTATATCCACTTCAGTCTAAAATAATTTGCAAATTTAGAAACATTTATTTTCCTGAAAAATTTTTTCAAACTCACTCTATTCCAATAGTACAGGAACACATGGAAAGCGCAATATGGCACCCAAATACTCATTAATATAATCCAACCGGTGCGACTAATTTGTTGACGGGTTACAGCCCAGCCTTTGGCCAAAAGCAACAAAATTAACATAAACGTGGTCTGAACCAAACAAAAAAAAAACAATTTTTTTTTTAATTTTTGGAAAAAGAACTCTCACTTCTAGATTTCCCTTACCCTGCTAAATATATCCAATATATCGCCGGATGTTTGCATATTCGGCAAACCCACACCATTAACCGCAAACTTGATTAAATGGGCCGTTATCAATGCTAAACTTACAAATTCACTTAGCAAGCTGAGAGTAAAGAGCCTTGTAACTGGATGCTTTTGCAAACGCACTGCATAAATTTGCATTGGCAGTAGTACCATATAGACTAGTAAGAATATTAAATACATTTCCAAAAGATTTTGCTGATCGAAAGAAAACTCATAGGTTAAAGGGTGAGCAGCTGAATTATTAGGATGACCGTTAACCACATGAATGTCGTAATGCAGTTCGTGCGTGGTATTATTAAGGAAGGCAGCCGGAGCAGTTAAAGTATCATAAGAATGCCACTGACAAGTGGAACGATTGCGATAGCAAGCTACCATGGCTACATACCAGAATCTATAAAATAAGGAATAAAAGGAAATGAAAATTAACGATTTATGAGGTAGAAAAAAAATTATGGAGGCTAGATTGCAGAAAATGGTTATATAGGAAAGTGAAGTCAATAATTCTGAATCGTAAATCGTCAATTTTACTAAGCATTAAAGATAAGAGCTGTCTCAATGTGTCTTCAACTAGAATATCTACCTTGCAAACAACTTCCGCTTTGTGAGCATCATATTCCTAAGCAATAAGGCATATATATATATATATATCCGTTCCGTGAAATAAAAAGTATAATAGCGATTGATACATATGTTGCAGTGAGGTTGTGTTATTAGAAAGCTATGTAGAGTAACTACTTTGTGCAGTGTTTAGGTCTAGAGCAGAATTTTTCGAATTTGCTTAAGGATTTTGGTGCTTGTTCAATGTTTACTCCTTATATAAACTGAGCATTAAATTTAACATATTGTAGACAAAAGGACATCCCTGTAGAGTCCTCGATAGTGCAGTGATAGTGATGTTCGATTTCCCTTCCGGGAGAATACTTTTTCTATTGCTTTTTTTGGCATATATGCAATTATTTTAAATACTTCTTAATTAATATAATTATGTTAAATCCTTTTAGGGGAAATAAAATGGGCAAGCGTCCTTGTTATATAAGTGAATGATACAAAACATAGTCCGTTCTTGTAAGGAAAAATAATCACTAGTTTTTTCTTCATACTCTACCAAAAATTCTTAATTTTTCCCATTTTTTAAAGTACAAATAGTTTCGTTGAGAGGCAACTATTATTGATAAAGTCAACCAAATATAACAGCAGATAATGTCATAAATTAATTACGAAAGGCGTAAATAAGCCACAGCTCTCCGACACCCACTTCTGGTTCCTATCGCATCATGTTAAAAACAATAAATTGTGCTTATCTAATCGAATAAGATTTGTTGATTGCTTGTTTTTATCTCGATAACGACAAGCATAGTCTTTGATGAGAGAATATGCAAACATAAAAATAGACGCCAAAAACATAACAAGACAAGCTGAGACCTTACGACCTCATCCGAGAAAAATTGCCAAATTTCTTTTTATAATGCTATTGAAAAAAAGTATATAAAGAATAGGAAGCAATATAAAGTGAACTGCGTTAACAGATATATCTACCTGGGCTGTGATACCTCACTGATGACATAGGTAAATTGATTGCCTGGCACTACGTTGCTGGCAGCATCCTCATCCTCACATAAATGTCCATAAGGGCAGGGTATGCGCCGCAGAAAATCTCTCTTACCGTGGCTGTTACAATCAACATCGTACGCCAATACTTGTATACGTTGGAACATACGTCTGCATGCCAATTCACGATCGAAAATGCTTGCGCTGCGATTACTATAAAAATCCACAAATGTGGATTTGTCCAGCACTGCCAAAGTGATAGGCTGAGGAAATGCTTGATAGGCAGTAATATTGCCATAAATGTAACCGAATGAATCTCTTGGACGATGTGATTCAGCTTTTTGAAAACCGAATTTAATGAGGAATTTAAAAAAATCATGTGTATCAAAAGAGCCACGCAAATGAGTGGCTGACGAAGTTGATAAACTGGAACATAATAATATAGAAACACACTCCAGGAGCAGCCTTAAAAGGCTACTCCCTTTCACTTGCATATTGGCTCAGAAATTTTTTTAAAGATTTTTTCTCCAACTGCTTGCGTGACACTGTGCGTTTTTGGCGTTCCTCGAACTAAACTTTTGCTTTCACTTTTTTTTCGCACTCTATCTCTCTCACTCCACAAACTCAACTCCACTCACAGAGCGTATTTTTTGTGGTTTTTCTTGTCCTTTTTCCCAGAGACTCTCAAGTGAATTTTGTTTCTTTTCTTTTTGGCGAACATTTGCACATTTCTTCTCTCTGTCTTTGATTGATATAGGGCTTTACCTCTTGTGTTTTTACTTTTTTTAACGTAATCTTTACGAAATAAACATAAACAATTAAATGTTTTTCTTCCGCATATTTGTATTTAGTGTTAATATTTACGTTTACGGTATCGCATACTTTCGACTTTCTCATTAAACAAAAGTAAATTACGATATACTGACTAAAGAGAAACAGAATTGCCAGATGTTGATAAATCTTATATAGCGCAAAATTTATAAAGTTCCACAATAAAACGTAGCATATTAGTAAAGCTTTATCAAAAGCCTTAACATTTAAATTTAAAAAATCTTAAATTTAAAAAATAAACCCAACTTTATGCTTGAAGTTACGGCGTATACAACAATAAATATAATGATGTTTATTATGTACAAAGATATAATTTAATTTTTCACATTGGTATGCTATAAATCTAAGATTGTCTTTACAAACTTTTAATCAAATAACATATTCTTCTTCTTTCGAAATTGCTCACAAATGATTGTGAACATTTGTTTACGCTGAAAGCTAAATTGAGTATAATACATACAAATGCAAAATCGTTTGTTTACGTCTGAAAGCTAAATTGGGTATGCCTTATGCAAATGCAAATGTGGATATGATTTCTGGAAGCTAAATTGGGTATGACATATACTTATGCAAAACCTCTATATTTGAGACAGCTTTCATTTTAATACAGAGCCATCTTTAGGAACGCAATTAAAACTAATAATAGCTTTGAAGCAACTTAAAGAAATGAATAAATTACACTCAAAAGAAATTCTCTACAAACATTTCTAATTAGGTAATATAATTACGAACAATGGCGCAAAAATTGGCCAATGATGATTCGTTTCACTTTCTTTAGTTTTACCAATTTGGAAAAGAATACATATATCTTTTTATAGTTGTATTAACTTTTTATATACCTTAAGCGTCCAGATTTCTTAATCCTGTTTTACGTCTTTACAATCTATTCAGTTCATTTGATGACAGCAAATGAAGACTATGCCCAAAAAGAAATAATCGACTTTCCAAATTCTTTAAAACGACACATTTAGGAGGTAATGACTACAAAAATTGTCCTTAATTATCATTTGTACTCTTGCGAAAAAGAAAACTGCAGTATATAATTTTCAATACAAAAAATATCCATTGTAAAGAATTATAATTTAGGAAATATTGACTCCAACTTTAATACAAATGAAATCTCAAATAAAAAAATATATTTTGTTTTATTAGGACCTTGCAAAAATTTTGTCCATTTTTTCATTTGAAAAAGTCGTATATTGAGAAAAATTGATAAAGTATATATTAAGCAAAATATTTTCCATAATTTTCTACATCTTTTTCCCATACCGTGTCGGAAGAACTCACGAAATTTTGGGTCTATCCATGAATTGACCCCTTTTCGCAATTTTTTTACTTTGTGGGACCGCGTGTCAGTCAAGCCATACTGCATCGATCTAAGCAAGTGATGAATAAAAGTTGTTATTTCTGGTGAGTACGCTGGGTGCGGCAGAGCTTCCCATTCGAGCTGCAAAAATGTATCCTTGACCACTTTTGTAAAATGTGGCCGAAATAATATTTTCAGTCAATTCGTATGGTATCCATTTTCCACTCTTTGGGGCGTTTCTGACCGCATGTAAACGTGTAGAAACAATTAATTTATCTACTGCTAAGCTGTTCGCAGGCCCTTTGAAAGTTTGAGCTGAGTTTCCTCCGTTTTCGAACTTTTTTGGTCCTCCAGGCCATTCTTCGTCCTTATATACCGAAATCACCACTTTTGAGCTATTGAAATAAAGAGCGCCATTTGCGATGTGATAGATTAGCATCACCGTAAGCATCTACAAGTTTTTGATGGGCTTGAATATCCGAATTGTTCAAATTAAGCAAAAAATTTATTGAACGCCGGAATGCGCAAATGCAATTTGGAGCATTCCATAAATAATTCAATAAAACTAAATGAAAAATTTTTTATTTTACGTAGAGAAGTATCAAAATTATCGAATTTAATCTCTATTTACACTGGTATTTCCCATCACTTTTAACTGGAGAAGTTGCTGGCCAAAATTTTTGTAAGGTCCTAATATATTTTTCGTCTTATACTGGTATGTTAAGATGATAGTACATTTTTGCTTTAATTATTTTTTTTTATACGATCATCTTAATATACCTGAGCTAAATGAAACGAAAGCAGAAAGTAATGGAAGAAAGGAAAAAAATTGAAACGCAGTAAAAGAAACATGTTCAAATGTGGGCTAATATCATTTAATATATAACAAGTAAGAAATTTGGATTCGGCTGTGCCATTGAAAAAAAAGAACTACCGAGATATTTAGTAAATTCGTATTACATGCACAGGTAGACGTATGTTTTTTAAATTTAGATTAAATGGAACTACTTTTTAAAATGTTTTCCATATAACCGCTTTTACGAAAAGAAAGCTTTTATATGGTAAAAAAAGTCTAACTTTTAATTCGACATAAAAGTTGACTGTGCCAAATTTGGAGCATGCGGGTCAATTTTCTGATGATCAACACGTATCAAGCTTCTCAAGAAAAGCAAGTTAAACTTTTAGAGCAACGTATTAATTAATTAAGTAAGTCTTAAACAATTCTGCTTTATTCATGTCAATATGTATTAGTGGGCTTTGAGTATTTTGCATATATATAGAATGTTAGTGCTATTATCGAAACTTTTTTGTATCTCTACATAAGTTTGCTCTTAAATAGCAAGATTTTCAAAATTATAATTTATCGCTAAGAGCCGTTTGTACGTTGCCATCGTTGTGTTATACGTTATATGCGTCGGTCTACTGATACATATTGCTTGAGGGCGTGTGTAGTTTACCTTTTAAGTATGCATAATATATAACGTAAGGCAACATATATATAAGTAAGTCAAAAATACAAGTTAATATAGTGTTTATGTCATTGGAATATCCCTAATTAATACCCTGTATACAATAACATTATGTTTTCCTAATAAAGTAAATATTCTCTGACTTACGTTATGAATTTATCAAACAATGGGACGGCTTGATTGTCAAATATTTAAGAGTCAACAATAGCCTTGCGTACGAACGAAATTGTTTTAAGTGTGAATGTGACTTTGGTAATTTGGTCAAATGATTTCACCTAATATCGCTGAGGTTAACATTTAAAAATGTTAAGCGATCAATTGCGACCTCTCTCACATTTCACACTCTCCCTCCATATTTTCTTGTTATGTTATAAGATAAGGATGTCATCAGCATTAATTCGCAGTACGAAGACGACTATTGTTAAGGGGCGAATATAAGAAATAGTTAGAAGAGGTTGGCAACGCCAACAAAAGGAGAAATAATCAAAATGGGGAACCATTAAGGGATCTTCGTTCCTTTTTGGTTTTTGACTAACGACATGAATGGTGGCACCTCGAGAAAATTGTCCGTAAGCATCAGAGTTTTTGAGGTATTTGAGGGGCCGACTACTGACCGACTTTACTTGTATTATCTGATGCAAACGGAAAGACTTATTATATTGGAGATTTAACTTGTATCATAGTAATAATGCCCGAATAAAATTTACCTTCGAATTCTGACTGTATAAAACAGGTAGTTCAACTTCGGATGGGATTAGGGAGAAGAAAATGAAAATAGAACTATTGGATCCGACAAGTGGACCAAGGCACCAGAATAAAAGGGTCTCTTTATAACCTATAGACACGTGTTTTTGTTTATTATCGCGAATAAGGAAAAATCAAAAAAATTGTTGGGCATTGAAGGAATCAGCCACTTATATGCCTCTACAAAATCAAATCAAGAAATGTAAGTTTCACATGTAGTGTTTATGTAAAATGTTACTATTTTCGTTTTCATTGGTTGCTTCGTCATTTTTGTTGCTTTTTTGGTGATTAAACGAAAAAACAAAAATACAGCATTGCTGCATTATCGACCACCATTTTGCCACGAAAACAGCGATTGCAGATGATTTTATAGAATTTCCGGTTTTTCAGTGAATAGCTTTGATGTTTTTGTATGATCAAATCGTAATCTTTTGCTTTATTTTAGCTAAAATTACGAAAATTCTCAAAAATAATTCTCTGTGTAAATAACGAATTATTTGTAGAAAATAAAAATAAAATAAAAGTTACGAAGTTATGACTAAAAAAAAAAGCAAGTAGGGAAAACACATTCGGTTCTAATTGAATCTCGTATATCTAGCATCGTTCCAGTAAAAGAAAACTTCTAAATTTAGAACAATATAATATATAATCATTCATAAGATCATACATGAAATATATTTTTTTGTTGTTGGACGCGTGGCGGGTATAAAAATATTTTGTTCCATTTCTAATTTGAAATCATCATAGTCGCGAATAGACCGATAGCAGATAAAAACTGAACAAGTGAACATTCCCTGTGAAATTATATACGTTGCGAGGTCTATCGTGTTTACGACAATGTTGACAAATCTAATCTTTAATATGCCGAACAATGGCGCCTTACAAATAAACTACCACTTAAACGTTACCTCATTAACCCGTTATGTATTAACGTACACCCTATGATGAATATGACAATCAAAACCAAATCAAAAAGTTGGATGAGTCTCGCAAGATTCTGTCTAAGCCGAATATATCTTCATTTTATCATAATTATGTATTTTGTCATTCAAAATTATTTTTTTAAGTCCTTCGGTTATAAGTGACAATTTTAAAAGTTTAAGATTCTAAAATTTTTTAGGTTATAATTTGGGCAAAATTGTTGTTCTTTTTGATAATTGCATGAGCGAGCATACCGTGCAAAAAGTAAATCAAGACTATTAAAATCCAACTTAAATCTCTTAAAACTCAAGTTCAACTTAATAGATTGTTTTCGATTCACCAGTCCAGACTATTAAGGAGGAATGCAATTTGAGTGTTATGAAGTCGATGAAATTGATTTGGAAGAATAAAGATTCTTCATTTGTGATTAGCCAATTCACCAAATTTTTTTAACATAGTAACGAGGATTCTTAATATATACGATCGTTATCATTAGATAATGGATTTCTTTTGTGCACAGCTTAATATACATATAGTTTTCAAGTAGCGAAATATAATTAATACTATAATGAACACATTTGAAACACATAAGCAAGGTTAACATTCACATAATGGGTTTGAAACCTTCCATCACCACGCCTAAAATAGTAAAAATTTTGGTGAAACAAATTAAAGAGAAAAAAAAGGGAGAAATCTTTACAGTTAATGGCTACTAAAATTCGCTTTTGACCGACTATTGAATTAATTTCAAATTAAAGAGATAAATAGGGAGTATCAAGGATTTATTCCAGAAGATATATAAATATATAGAGTTTTCTCTCGAATCATTTCGAAAAATTTCGATTTGAATTATTTATTTAAACTCGACTTTTCCAGCTTTATTTTCTAGTATCAGGAAGTGTTTGTTTAATTAATATCAAAAAAAAAAAAAAAAAAAAAAAAACAACACGTAAAGTCACTTGCAAAATTACACGCATGCATTCAGTTTTTTTTTTCTTGCATTTAACTGTGACTACTTCATAAAGTAAATTATCACTTGTATTGCCGCTGTGCCACGTGCATATTCTACTTATGTTTACATGTACACATATATATATAGATATGGAATATTTGAAAAAAGCAACAGCGACAACAACAACAACAAATATCCACTTTAAAAGGCAACGATGCTCTTCCATAAATTATTTAGAGAACAGAACAAACAGCGTTTAGTAGAGGAAGATATCCGCCCCCAATACACAGAACTGGTAAAATCTAAAGCCTTTAAATGAGATTTTAAGGAGGAGGATAGCTATGACATATAAAATATGTTAAATGTTGTTCGAGTGCGAGTGTGTCAATGTTCGTCTGCACGATAATGACAAACACGCTAAGCAACAACGGGAATGCATGCAGAGGATATGTTGTTAAACACTCATATATACAAATGAATATTAAACGTTGTTGCACAATCTTTGTAATATAAAAAATAGAAAGAGTGACTGCATTTAAAAAAAAAAGGATAGAAATGGAAGAACATTAAATGAGTGGATATAGACGCGTGTTAGACGTATGAGTAAGTGGGAACGTTTTCTAGTATATTATCATAATGATGTGTACTTAACAATAAGACACTCGTTATATATACAGACATAATATACATATATATATATATATATGCATATATGTAGATGCGTGTGTGCCTGCCAAAAATCATGCGAACTGGAAGAAGACTTCGCTCTCTGCACAAATTTATTTATTTATGTATTATTTGTATGTGAATATACTTGTCGGTTTAGGCTCTTGTTCTGTAATTAATTAAGAAGGATATTGTACTGAAGAAAAAAAAAACGAGCAGAAGACTAGAGTTTTTAGTGTAATTTGAAGTCTATATGTGTGAGTTCTTAAAATTTTCCTTGACTTTCTTGTGCATTGATATAGGAAAGTGTGTGTGTGTGTGTGTAGAGTACTTCATGTTTTGTTATTTAAGTCCTTAAAGTCGAAGGGTAAGCTTTATTTTTATTTGTATATTTTAATGAATTTCTATATAATAAATATGTTCTTTCAATTCTATTACGCTAAATTATAACAATTTGTAGAAGGAAACGAAGTGAAAAATCATTTATTTGTGCTAAAACAAATCAAGAATACCCTCCACTTGAGATAAATAACGAAAAGTTTACTTAGTATCAGTTAAGTAATTCTGAAAAATTGCATAAAATATTAAATGTTAAAAAGAAAAGGGATCAGTTAGGCGTAAGAACACACAGATGTCTAAACAGATCGAACGATAGATGAACACGAATATTACTGAAGTGAGATGTTAAGTAAGAGCGTAAGCATCTCTTTGAGGTCTATAACGAATAAATTTTACAAAAATTGTGACAAATTTAGTATGCTTTCTTCTATTTCAAATACAATAAAATGTTAACCGTATGCGTAACAGCATTATTATGGTCTCCATCTCCTTTCTGATTATACAATACTACCACAATAGAGTCCTTTTAGTTTACAAATATTTATTGTCAATATTGTTAGTATTGATTGGTTAAACTAGATACACGTACACATACATACATACACACACACACACACATATATATATATATATAAATATATATATACGCGTACATGCATAGAGAAAATGCTGATGTTGACATTTCATTTAATCATAAATATTTAATAACATTTTCTTTAGTGTTCAGAGGAATACGCTCCATACGTTCATATACATGCATACACCACATACCACATACTATCTACATAAGGGTAATCATGTGTGTGGCTAGTTTTTGCTTACTTGTTCGTTTCTGTATTGATACGGTAGTTGATAGCGTTTGGGTAGAGGAGGGGGGGAGGAAGGGAGAGTTAACATCACAACTTTTAGGTTAAGTAATGCTTTTTGTGTATTTATATTGACAAGTATTCCAATTACAATTTGTTATGGTTTCTGATATCATTCGCATAATTTGTTGTTATGTTATGACGATTTAACAAAATTGCTAAAACATATATAAAATAAATGAAGTAAATTAGATGTAAAGCGCGCTTATAAATCAAGGTTTCATTTAGTTCGGCAATTGAAAATTTGAAATTGTTTTTATGAAAATCAAGCACGCAAATTATTTCTGGTAAAAATAATTTACTTTCAATTTTTATTCAATTTTTACATTTCTCCATAACGTATTCAATACGATATTATGACGAGTTCTTAATATGTTCACTCGTTTAGCTCTCACGAAGATATAGTAACTACCATTAATTAATGAGGATAAATATAGCGCTATCCATTTCGTAGTTCCCGATTTGGTAATGTCTGATGATGGTTTAACGCGGCTTCCTGCCGTGGAGACTTAATTTCACGGTACCCGATGGCATATGGAGTGGGAAAACGCACACCCAACGTTCCGGGAATGATTAGTCCCCGATTGTCAGATGGAGACCCGATTTGGTAATTCCTCAATTGGTTTTACATGGTCATCTGCCGGGAAGATCTTATGCCAATGGCATATTTAAATGCTAGACTAATGACGTGACGTTAGTCACCATCCTCCATGCTTTGGAACAATCCCCACAAGAGGAGCTCCGCAACTCCCGAAGTACCAGATTAAACACCCTGGATAGAGACCATCGTTTCCTTCTGGACGGAGGGTAAAATCAGCCCATTTTCCAACAAACAGCTTCGACAGACAACAAGGTATTCTCAAAGTTTGTTGACGCGTTGCCAACATAGTACAATAAGTTTCCTCATTCGGGCACCTGACCTCTGAGGACTTAGTTGTTCACTTTAGTATTTCTGTACTCACTTGGAAGTGAAGATCAGTCCACCTAATTTTTCGGATTATTAAATACTTGGGAAGACATCGACACATTTAGATAAAATTTCTTTTGCTTCCAGTTCAACTACTACTTCAATTAGTCATATATAACAACTAGCATGCCACAGAAGTAATCTAAAATAAGAGCAACTCTCGAGTTTCCTCCTACAATCCAAAAAATACCTGTCGTCGGGAATTAGTGGCTAAAAGTTTAATCTTCATTTAGCCGCCATGTGTATTAAGTCCATGGCGTTTATAGCTGGAACCGTGTAAAGTTAGAAGATTCGGGACATTTTTATGTTCTGTTAGGCCAGATACATAACTTCCCCAGCCACGGTTTGGTAATATTGTTTCAGTAAAATATGTCATCCAGAGCCATCGTATGTCAATTTCGATCGCTACAATTACATAATTAACAATTTTTTTCGAAATAAAATTAAAGATATGGATGTTAAAGAAATGTAGTTTCAATAGAATGGTGCTACAAGCCACACACGATACTACTCGATCCATTTTGGCATTCTTGCGGGAGAAATTCGATATATAATTTCAGGTTTTGGTGATGTGAACTGGCTGCTCAGATTGTGCGACTTCTCACTGTTGGGCTTTTTGTTTTGAGTCGGGAGGGGGTGGGGGGGGGGGGGGGGGGGAGTGGGAGGGAAGAGGGGGGTTTGCGCTGTGGATTGAGTTTATGCGAACAATTCTTAAATTCTTGACGCTTTGAGAAAGAACATCCGTCAAGTTATGGCCGGGCGCTATGTACGGAGATGTGGACGACATTTGAAGAGTGTTGCGTTCCACACATAAGTAAGGTAAGGTGCAAAGAGTAAAACAAAAATTTGATCCAAATCTCATTCAAAAATGCATTTTGTTTACATTTACTTTCGAAAACACACGAAGTGGACAACCATGCAATTTATGGTTAAGGTTTTTTTATAATTTGCTTTATTCAATTCTTCCTTATTCAACTCAGCAGTATACGTTTTACTTTTTTATTTATTTACGGTGAACCCATTTAGGGATAAAAGACCAATCTTTTTGACAATCTTCTTTTGAATAGAAGAGAAGGTAATAGATTCGGTCAAAGGTCACAAATACTCGAGTACGTTAACATAGTTGAGTATACAAAAAAAGGAAAATATTTAAAAAGGACAACAACGGAGACGCATACAGTGCAACTGTGGAGAAATTTGAATACAAAAAAGTAAACGGAAAAGTTCGATTTTCGATAAGAACAAAAGCAATCTTTTGTTAATCATTTTGCTAGCAAAAATCTACTAAGTATCATGATGGAGAATGTGATTTTAAAGAAATTTGAAAAAAATTCGAATGAAAAGAACGAAAATCATGTTTAAAGGAAACCTGTTGATAGTTCTGTCATACGTTATGGGCAAGTTTTTCTATTATAATAAATAATTTACTAATTTTTATAACATTAGTCTACAAACCCAGGACCATAGAAATGCTCTTGCGTATTGAAAATTTTTTCCTTATTCTCGATACTTGAAGATTTTACGTTAGAGCCTATTGCTTTTGCTGTATCTGTCCAAGAGAGAATCGCATGCTTTGGCTTCACGTACTGCGGAATGACAAGAAAATTTATAATTCTACAGTTAAACTCAAGTCAAATTTTAGATTAAAATCTGCAAAGTCCATCTTGAATATCTTAGCCCAAGTAGCAAGTTCTCTCGGATCGTTTAGCCTTACATTCATTCAAAGAGCGGTTTATCGATGAGGTCATCGCACTAAAGGATTTTTCATTTTGCAAATGTTGTTAAATGAAATGTATTTTCCCTGCAAGGATTTTTTCATTGGTTTCAGCGGAAAAGCTCCGAATCACGAAGAACATTTTTTATAGGTAATGACTTTTTTCCCGTTATATTTTACAGGGCTGAAAAGCAAATATTCAGCTTAAAATAAATTTTTTTCTGAAAAATTTGCAACGCATTTTCCTTACCCCACACATGTTTGTCTTAGTTTTTTTTTTAATTCTCACCTATCGAATTAGGTATATTAGGTAGGATTGTTTTGAAATTTTTATAATTTTATCAGTTATAGTTTAAGGATAATTAGCAAAAAATATTTTTCTATTTGTCTTTGAAAAAACGAGATGTTTTCATTTTACATTGTATTATAGACGTATTCTTTGATCGGATTTAACTTATTTCCAATGCCAAGCTATGTACAAGAACTTCCAATGAATTTGAAGCCGATACCATCAAAAAGCATTGTATAGACGGACAGACCGATAAGCGAACCTGTTTCAATCGATTCGAATTTTGATTCTGATCAAAAATTTATATACTTTAAGGAGCCTCCGAAGCTTCGTTCTGGGTGTTATAAACTTTTTGACAAAATGGATACATGACCTATTTTCGGTGTTGGGTATAAAACTCGCTTATTTTGGTCAAAATTTTCTCTAACTCAATTAAATAGATTGAAATTAACTCAACACTGACTAGGTAAACAAAACATTTTTTGACATCGATTTTACTCCAAGAAACTTGAAAATTTTCTCATCTTCAATCGGATGCATATCATATTTTCGGACACAAGAAATAAGGAATGGAAATAGTTCTGATTTTTTTTTAAAATTTAATTTCAATGTAAAAAGTAATGAGTTTTCTTCTTTTTTTTATATGTATTACTCATATCCTTACATGTTTAAGGCGTATCGGAGCATAAAAATCCTGTGCACGAGCGTGTCCATTATATGTCAATTACATTATTAATTAATTCATTAATAATAAAGCAAGATAGAAATATAGTACAAAAAATTATCAATTATCAGTACAATATGCTTAACGCTTGCTGGCGTAGACAGGGCTTATCACATCAGATTACAATTATGAAAAAGATATGAAAAAATAATCTCCCTAATAATGAAATATTTATTTTTTAGTTGAATATACCATACACGTGAAATTAAAAGGAAAATAAATCAAAAAAAAACTTATTATTGAGAGATTATAAGCTTTTTTTTTCTTTTTTTTATAAAACTTTGAGAATCTACGATTGTCTGGCCTTAATCTACTCCGAACCGACGAACGTGATTACCATTCAAATTTTTAATAAGCCATAGCAACGAATGTAATGTAATAAAATAAGAAATATTTTTTTTTTTTTTTTTTTTTTTGAATCCATTGATGCGTTTATGGTGACCACACGCATGCATAGAGATGCAATCAATGTAGTGGCATTGTTTGTGCAGTACTTCAAAGCTATTTATTGCGATCCCTGGTGTTGTGTGAGCGGTTTCGTTTTTTTTTTTTTTCTGTAAAACGCGTTACCAGGTGCGATGACTAAGTGATATAATACTATGTAGAGCCAAAGAGATAAAACTGCCAACCACAATATTCTGCCAAATAAAACCATTATAAACATATATTATTACATGCTTGCACGTATATATACACGATTAAATAAGCACTTACGGTTAAATGTGCTTATGTAGATTTTAGTATGAAATAACAAAATATAAAAATAAAAAAAAAAATCGTTTAAAGAGCACTTATGCTTATAAAAATTAAAACTGAAAGTGAAAAGCAATTTTATATGTGAAAATTCTCTACTTCATTATAAAGAGCTTAAAGCATTTTCACAGTTTGTATTCTGATTTATATATGTAAGGTAACGTTAAAGGAAAAAGAGAATGTTTTTAAGAAAACTGCAAGTCATGAAGAATATTATTAATAGACTCAGCGTTTCCCAACTGGAAATATGTACTCGATGGACTGAACACTTTTCGACTTAATCTTGCTCTTACATTTTTTTGAAACCATAAATAGCCTAATTTTACATTTCTTAAGCTCCACAGGCATATAAATTCTCAATAAATGCAAGTATTGTCCAATCATTTTCCAAAATTCGGCGACTTTCTTCTTTTGTGAACATTCTTATATGCTCCATAATATGGACGTCAATTATCAACCAAAACATGCCATGATAACATTATCTGCCATAATACTCCTTATTGTGTAACTTGTCGGCCCTTCCGTATCCTTGAAAATACAAGCAAATACTAATCTTGTAAAAACACAACCTTCGCCAGGTTTTGAGCACAAAGTATCATCAACAATTGGTTCAATTTTCTGAAAGGTGTTTTCAATTTTTTCATCAGTGTCTAAAATAGTTCGCATCCAATATATTTTTTTTTTTGGGCATACTTATGACACTTTCATTTTTATTATCAGTGGTCGATTTTTTATAGCTTTTTTCGGGTTTATATGATAGTTCAGGACTTATTGCATTTGATTCTATATCGGAACACTCTTGACTTATGTACAATTGTGGAATTGTAGAACAAATTGCATCGCAATATTAGCACAAGTATCACCGCATAGAGACAAGAATGATTAACAGTACTTTTAATTTATTAAGCAAGTGCATCTTATATAGCACCCGTTCAAATCGAGAATTTTACAGGTGCCGAAATGTTGGGATTTTCCCAACCGGTCAATGAGACTGCTTTCAGGTGAAATAGGGTAGAAACTTATATATAGCAGAAATAAAGAGAGGAGAGGCGAGGCATTAATAAATGCATTTATATTATAAATACAATTTTTTTTTATTAATTCAAATCAAAAAGCAATCAAAATGACTTCCTTGGTCAATCTAGTGTTAAAATTGTTACAGAAATTAAAATTTTTATTTCTTTATTTAAATTTATTGAGAATCTTGACGTTGCTCTAATAGAGGGTATATAAAAATTATAAACAGAAATACTGCAGGGTTGTATGCAAATGAATAATATATTTTTAGAAATTTTTTTAGATCTAGTCGGTTATATTTCAAATTTGAGTGCTTCATATTAAGTCACTGTACAGCTAATATGAAAAAGTTAATTTGCGCGAACAAATAGAAGATTAAAATTCATTCATTTAGATGTTTTTTCAGTACTCTCTAAATTCCTGTAAGCATACTTTAAATGATTAAAAACTATTCTTGATTTGTCAATTTTAGTAGAATCCAAGCTATTGATATTTTGCAGAAAATGGAATAAAAATTATTTTTCTAATATGGCAACTATATTAGAACATCGCATGTACGGAAGGGATACTTCTATGAAAATTACTATGAAGCGAAGTTCTCCTACAAAGTTTGTATCGAACCAATGTCTCCAAAGCTCTCAGGCGAATATATTTTTTTTTTCAACTTTATAGTAAATTTATAAAAAAATAATTGTTTACAAATTGTTGTCATAATTTAGAACTCTTGAGAGCAGTGTTAAATTGAAGTTACTGAATTCTTTTTAATTAGTCTGCAAAAATCTTAACGTTTTTAAATGTTATTAACTAAATAATAAAAACATTGTTTTGATCGTAAATAAAATGGTACAATAATTAATCGTTGATTTCAATAAAAATATTTTTCAGTTAAACACGCAGATTAATCAAATATTTCTCCACATTTTTGCACTTAATGGCTGACAAATATGAATTGTTTATGTTTGCAGCTACGCGACGCAACCTATAAGGCGTTCAATTTTATTAAAAATTTTTTTTTTATTTAAATTACATCGAGATTTTATATTAATGCTTCCTCATGGTTTTCTTTAAAATATTTTTCATTAAAAACCATCAAAAAACACGAAAAAGTTTTTTAAATTTTGTTCATACGCCTTTTTGAAAATTGTGCAAATGGCTGGCTCTCTACAACAAAAGGCTTCATATTGATATTGTTCGTATATATATATAAATATTGATATTCGTGTTTTCTTTACTTTCGTTGGTTTTTTTTTTTTGTTTTTTTCTCTGAGTGTTTGGAGTGCAACATACAGTTATCAGTAACTTAATCGTAAAAGTGAACTTAATTGCATTGAAAGTCAAACGTCATGAATGAAACTACTTCACACAAACCTTTTCTACATATATTTATATATATATATATATGTATATATATATGTATGCAATTGCAAATGTAAGTCTATAAATGTTGACCATATATACATGCGCATACATTAAAAGCCAAAAAGAGTACTGCTCTTATAATGAAATATCAAAGGACTTTCGGTGCGATATCCAGCATATTGAAATGCCCACATAGGCACCGTATCTATATAAACGAACGTTTGTGCGCGTATGTTCTTACGTTAAACGAAAATAGCCACTGGACTATGGAGCAACTTAAGCTGAATTACAATTTTATTTTAATTTACATTTAAATGAGTCTGATAGTAAACATGAACGTATCCAAGCATGTAGAAAGAAAAACTTCTGAATTATCTGCCGATAATAGCGGATATTTAAAATAGAGACAGCGTGATAATAAGGGAAAAAAGAGTGCAAGAGAGTGTGCACTGGAAAAGATAACTCTTGAAATGTTATATACGTCTTGAGGCGTATCCTTGATATGCAGCATTTATTGGATCAATAATTAAGTTTTTAATGATACCTGTACTAAAATTGGAAATTTTATTAAGAAAAAAAAAAAATTATATATAATACTTTATTCAAACTATTGTGTTTCGTTAATCATTTATTCATCCTATCTTTCTACCAATTTATAAATTCTGGAACCAAATAACATTATAAAACGAATAGACCCAGTTTTATTGGTAAGAAAGAAAACGTTACTTAGCTAGCTTTGAGGCATCAATTGACGGAAATTATTGGTTCAAGTTGTGTGGCATGTCGCATTATTACTTTAAATGTCTCCTTGAAGGATTGGTTAAGAATTCGTCAAGAAAAACCACCTTATGGGCAAGGATGCGAAGATAAATTTGAATTTAAGTAGCAAATATGTTTATCAATAACATGAACAGAACTCTGTAAACGGGTTAACATAGAACTGTAAAGCAAATAGCAAAGGTGCACGTGACAGCGTAACAGCGAAAAACGAATTTAAATCTGTTAAAAACGAGTTTGAATCTGTTAAACACGAGTTTGAATCTGTTAAAAACGAATTTGAATCTGTTAAAAACGAGTTTTACTCTGTTAAAAGCGAATTCGAATCTGTTAAAAACGGATTTGAATCTGCTAAAAACGTTTTTCTCAATTAAAGTTAAGCTATCACGTGCATCTTTGTTAAAAAAGTAATTTTCAAAAATTTCTTAAAAATAATTCTGGAGAGCGAAATTTGAATTTCATTAGCTTTTTTGAAAGGCATTTTCATACACATTGACGTGATGTACGTGAATATAATTGAAATTTTCGAGTTTGGCCGCTCTAAGATTTCAAATTTACGCTTGGACTGGGATAAAAATTATATAGACTTTCGAAAAGATTGCATATGACATTGATCAGTTCAACACTGGAATATGGCTTTGTTGTATGATTCCTGCCCTATTGTTGTCATGTTGCAATAATCGAACCTGTTAAGAGACAATTCTTGATAGTTGTTATAATCTCCCTTGGGAGAGCCAATCTAGATACAATTACGAATTATTTAATGATGAGTTATGTAACTTATTGAAATCGAAATTTGTCCGTAGAGGCCCTAGTTGTAATTACCATCAAACCGTCCTTTGGTAACGATTTTGAATATCACAACAAAATAAGTTTCATACAATAGCATATTTTGTAAGAGCGAGTTTTGTGCCAAATAAAGGGCATTCGCAGATAGCATTAGTTCTTTGCTCGAACGATATAAACGAATCTAGTTTTTGTCTCTTATCGTTACTAACGATGAAAAATGGTTTTATTTTGAGAATCTCACAATCCCGCAAAAATTTCCGAGAAAATCTAGACGTACCGTTCACATCGATCGCTGGTCTGAGTCGCTTTGGGTCGAAGACAATGCTCCTAAAGTCTAGTGAGACTGTTAATATTAAACGCCATTAACGTCAGTTAGACAGATTTAAATTATTGGTGGTTTAAAAAACAACACGAAAAATGGGAACACAAGAACGTTTTTTACATGACATCCATCTATCCAACGATCCATCCATTCATAAAGCAGTCGCCTCGCTTGAAAGTTCTAGCCTAGTAGAAGTGTTAACCTATGCAGATTACTTACCAGACTCGAATCATTTACTTCTTACGGCAATGTTCGAAATTATTTGGATGATTGTTGCCTAACAGTTTGTTTGGCGTGGCATCCAAAGTAGAAAAAATGCGATATTTCGAATAAAATATTTGTTAACGTTTTCATAATTAATAAACATTTAGTTTCTTTGCAAAAATTACGGTTTCTCGTCTAGATAACCTTTGTGAAAAGTGGAGTGAATTTTGTAACCTAATTTCTTTATCGAATTCTCTACCTACTTCAAAAACTATTATTTTTAAGACTCGATGTCATAACTAAAATAAAATTTTTAATTAATGAAGATGCCATACGAGTCACTAATATAATATATTAAGTGATGCTCTTATGATCAGTTGCTAAGCTTTTGAATATTTTGCATATTTTCGTCAATTTAGTGGAACATTCTCAGTTTGACGCATATCATTTGTCAATTTCGTTTCTGGGCTAGATGTATGCATTTCCCCCCCTCTGCTCTTATTTATTTACATTTACGTTATATATAAATTTTTCAATTTAAAATTTTTTCTTTTTGCTTGATCTTAAGTTATGATATTAAGTTGTGAAATTAAATCAATAATTTATACATTTAAATGGATAAATTGGTATTTTTTATAAATAATTAATTTTTATAATTTTTAAGTTATTTTCAGTTTCTTTCGGATATTGGAACAGTGAGTTTAGATTTATTTTTGAACCACTTTTATTATTTTTATTTTGAACCATTCTTCATGGTTTATTAAAATAATGAGTGAGCAGACTTTGTTTTCTGTTTTAACTCGTCAATATTTTCTGAATTCTGAAAATGTGAACAAAACGGATAGACTAACTACTATTACGATATTATATTTGAACGTTACAAACTGTTTGTTCAACTCGAAACTTATTTTCTTTTGATGTGTATGTGAGTGAGTGCAAAAAGAAATTTTGCGGAAACCATATGAAACATACGGCGATGTATGCTCTTTTTATGAAGCAATTTCACCGCCACAATTGGTGGTTTATCAATTTGCGTATATGCGCATACTTTTTTACACACACAAAGGCACGTATTCGAATTCGTATACCTTCAGTATCTCAATTTGCTTTTATGTTAAAATTTATTTTATACAAATACTTTCACAAACAAAATTTTTCATGATGGGTTTTTCATCTTTTTACAAAACTTTTCACTCTACTTTGTACTCTTCATTTTTTATTTAAAAATATTTTTTTTTTTTTTTTTTTTTTGTAATATTTATAAAATGAACATTCACATATGAGATATGTATGCAAAGAGTATTCATATATGAGTATGTGTGCCATGAATTTTTATGTAAGTGTGTTTGCGCTCATTTGAGTATGCATTTGGCTGCAGTTTGCATATGTACGCTCAAAGTGTCTTTATTAAACGGCAGTATTAATATCCTGTAAGTGCCATGGATTAAAATGTTAATAACAATGTAACAACGTTTCATTACACGTATTGGTGTTTAAATGTACATATATATGTATATATGTATATATATATATATGTATATATAAGTATGTAGCCAGAAAAGGGTTTATAAAAATTTTTCGTATTTGTTTCAAGTAAATATTTTACTTAAATTCTTTTATGTAAATTTGCTTCATCTTTACAATATTTCTGTTCTCGTTGTTGTTGTTTTTTTTTGTTTTACTCGCAGCAAGTTAATTAAATAATGGTAATGAAGCAGCTTTGGTAAAAATCCTTTAACCATAAAATACGTATACGTTTACTTACTTAGTAGTGCCATACGGACAATTGACCATAAATGTTAATTTCCTTTATAGTCATCAGTTACTTTTGCATGTATGCGCAAGAGAAGATAATATTTAAAGAGCTTTCTCTTGTTTGTTTGTCAGTAATCAATAAAATTTAATTGGATCTTTAAAAAAAAAGTACATAAAGTGTGAAAGTATTGGAAAAGGCGCTTATACTGAAAACGGTACTTTAATCTTTCAGACAGACTTAAACCATGTTTTTTTAAGACCTGTGTCCATAGTATGACTAATATACAATGCAATTACAGTACACCCCGCTTATGTAGATTCATTAGTCATTTTGAAAGCTGCGATTGATGATCGGACAGACGGATGTATAAACGGCCAGTTTTGCTTAAACTGGCTCATGAAATGAAATGAAACGACCTCAGGGCCAACTTTACGTTGTCTTCAATAAAAATAGGCTTGTTTCTCTAAATTTATATAAAAAAAAAAAAATAGAACAAAGTGAAAAACTAATAAAAAGGCAAATATTTTTATATGAAAGTACCTAGAAATCTAAAAGAAAATATAAACTTTTAAGAAATTCGTTTTTCTTTGATGTCTTACTAAAGAACTTTATTTATGTAGTTAAAATATCAAGAAATTCATATGAAAATTTGAAAACCTGGATGTACGTTAAGCTCCAAAACTATGTTCTCAGGAAGATTGTATTTAAAGTTTCGAAACTCATTTTGGAAAGCAGGGTTACTTTGCATTTACTTTAGATAAAAGCTTTAAGTCCTCCAAGAAGCGAGAAAGATTATACTTAAAATTTTTTTCTTCCCCAATAACTCTCAAGCAGGCCAACCTATTTAAAGTACCTAAAGGTATGACACTACAGCTAAGAAGACACCACGATCTACTTCGAATTACTTAATCCTTATTATTGCCTCTTTATATTTTTTAAACAGTTTGGAAAGTGTACGAAGTGTTTAACCCAAAAAAAGAAAAAAAAAAAAATTCTAAATCGTGGAGACCTTCTACGCCCTAATTAGCATATCTTTACCGCCGCTAATGGCAAAAAAAACTTTTCCTCGAAAGCTGTTAAGAAACATTTAGTATTTAAAAAGTAAAAATAACAAAAATTGCCGTGAACATGGTCTCCAAAAAGGGCGATAAGATCTTCTGATACTTTTAACTATCAGTAGAATTAATCCTTTAGATAAATACGTGAGTTGTACTCTAGACGAAAGGAAATCAATATTTCTGACAATAATATTTTTAATAATTAATAAAATTATTAACTCAATTTTTTTTATTAACTATTAAAGCACAAGTTCTTTAACACAAGTGTTTTAATTCCCACACATATATTTACTTTGAAAACATTAGTTAAACTTGCAGAAATTGTATCAGATTACGTTTTAAAAGGCATTAATTAATTTGTTTTCTTCCATTTAAGTATTAATAGGCAGGATATCAAATGAAGTGTTAAATATTGATTTGATCGAGAATATGCTTTTAAAAAATTAAAAACAAAAATTAAAGACAATTAAAATGCGACGAATATTGTTTGCCAACAATAACAAATCATCGGTATCCGTTTACTGTTTACTGTCGCGCTATAAATTCAAACGTCAACTTCACATATATATTAAAAACAATTCTTTGCTTGTGTGCATACGTGAAAATGTGAAATAATGTCAATAGTCAAAAAAAAAAAAAAAAGGAAAAAAGAAAAATCATTTTGCATGCGGATGTTGCTATTGTTCTTTCGACGAGCAGACTTTTCACTAATGTGCACATGATTTAGGTTCTGTGTGTGTGAAAGTCATTTTAAAAATCGGCTTAAAAACAATTCATAAAAGAATTTATTATCGAAGTTCTGCCAGATTCCTCTCAAATACTTAAGCGTATTTGTGTTTATCATATTTAGCAAAGATACGTTCATATTTTTTTTTTAAGATGTGCTAACTTATCTATTTTGAATGTGTTGTGTTAGATGAAAAGAAAGTATTTATTTTAGAAGCGCATGAAACATTCACTTAGAAAACTAGAAAATTAGTGAATGGTTTCGTAACACAAGTCAAGCACAATTCTTTGCTTTTCCTATGCAAAAATTAATTTGTTATCAGGTTTCTGGCTTACAGTCTCAAGAATATTGTGCATGTGTCTATATATACGTATTTATGTAAATATATATGTTTGCTTCCTCTTCGTATGCAATTAATAGTTTTCAGAAAAGTAATTACTTAAGAATATTAAATTGATCAGATCAATAAGTAATGGGTTCACTTTAGTTTTTTTATTAATAATAGAATTGAAGGGACAGCAAATACGTCTAGATATAACTATCATTATTCGCTATTCGATATTTAACGATTTGTCTTTGATAACTTGGTAAAGAACGAGGAAAAAAATTGGATAATTCCGACTACTAAACCTACTCTTTCGGTTTCTGAAATCCAAAGTTAAGAATTTTATGACCTGGTGGAGTACAAAAACTAATAATTCTTATATGAACGCAGGTGTAAAGCTTCCCCACATGAAAATCTTTTAATCATTTCTTCCAAATTTTACATATTCATTTAGATTCTCAAAATACACTTTTTTTGTCGAGAAATTTTGAAATAAAAATGTTTTTCATCTAAGATGCCTTTTAAAACGGGATTTAATATAAGGGTGTAAAGTTATATTTAAATATAGTTAGCAAAGTCACAAACCAAAACTTTTAACAGAGTCTTGTTAAGCGATTAACAGAATCCTGTTCACCAAAGTCTTGGAAGAATTTATATCAAATGTAGTTAAAATCAAACTATTTTTGAACTTTTTTGAACGTATATGATAAAGAAGCGATCAATTTTTATTAATTAGGTAAAATTTGATATAAAAAGGTTTTCCGCTATGTCAAATATGACACTCAAAAAGTTTTACAGCAAATTGAAAGCACACTTTTTTAAAGTAAATAAAAATTCAGAAACTAATTTGAAAGACTTGGCTTGATAAACATTATTCGAACTTTGCACCAGGAAAATCAACCGTAGAGAAATGGTTTACTAAATTTAAACGAGACAAAATGAGCACCGTGTGCGATGCACGCCCCAAACAGGCTATTACTGACGAAAACCTCAAAAAAGTCCACAAAATAATTTCGGATAACCGTAAAGTGAAGTTGATTGAGATAGCTGAGATCCTAAAGATATCAAAAGAACATGTTGGACATATCGTGAATGAATATTTGGATATGCGAAAGCTGCGTTGAAAGTGGGTGCCGCTCGAGCTTACAATCAACCAAAAACAACAACGAATTGATGATTCTAAGCAGTGTTTAGAGCTGTTCAATCGTAATAAAATCGAATGTTTGCGTCGATATGTGACAATGGATGAAACATGGCTTTATCATTTCATACCGGAGACTAATACTAGCAGTGCTATCTTTGTGTCAGCCTACGAATCTTTCAGCCCACTTGGTATATGCTTGATCATTTCTTCGAATCCTATTATTCTACCTCTCATCCTAAACAAAAGAAGTTCAATAAAAGACACTGAGCTTTCTCCTTCTTAAATTACATCACTTATTCTGTTTGCTTTCCGATACCGTTTTCTCCTCCTTAAGTAGCTGTTAAAAAAAACTTTCAACGTATTTTTTTAAATTATATTATGCAAGTGCAATATCAATTTGGTTCAAATTTTATACAGTTCTGTTGGACTTGAATTCGTTAAGGTAAAAATCGAAGTTTCTTTTAAGACTGTTGATGACGATATGAGTTTTTTGATAACTCCTTCTGCGAATAATTTTTGGTGCAAATTTTGGGAGAGATAGGAAGAATTGATTTAAAAAAAAAACATTTGCTAACCTTTGTATTATTGACAACGGAATTCGATAAGAATACTTTGAATGAACTGTTCTAGAAATTTCAAAATAATTCAAAAGTAGAACAAAAGTAATTTTGAGAGAATTCGACAATATCAACTTGCAAAGGAACGTTTTCATTTAAAAAGCTGATATAACATAAAGAAAATATCGAAGATTTACAAAAACACATTCAACAAGATTTGAAGTAAACAACACAAAAAAGATTCTATATAAAAAAAAGATTCTATATATATAAATATAAATAAATACAGTAAACTATATAAGAACGTATTCTAGGTATACTTTGTGATATTTTTAATCAATCTAAAGTAGAACATTTTTGCTAAATAACTTATCATGAATGAAGTCAGTTTTTTGAGTTTGGAGTTTTATTGTAAAGCATCAGCATGTAAAATTATTTCAAATTTTTTATAAATAACAAAACGTTAATTTTGCCATGTTTTAGTATTAGTATTAGTCCGTCCTTAGGCTTTATGTACCCTTCATAAATAGTTTCTCATACGGAAAACGGTTTTACTACTAATTCTACTACTAATTCATTTCCTAATAATTTTCAAACAATTTTTCTTTACAGTCGTAGTTTTTTTATTTACTTACAACCTCTAAGTCAGTTTTTTTTTCAATAGTTTCAGTACTTGACCATTTTAAAATTCCATTAAAAAAGTTTTGTAATCGCTTTGTTTTGTTTTTTATTTGACTATGAATAATAAATAAGTTTTTCATTGATAGCATAAATGAAGGAAGAAAGCGATAATGCATGTACATGTGTAAATAATGCAGACTCTTCCATATGGCTTCTCTGCAATGTTTCTAATTTCTGAAGTTGCTCGCTAAAAAAAAAAAAGAAGAAAATTAAGATATTCGAAGGCATACCGCCACAACGACAAACTATTATAAATTCCATTAATATGCATGTTTGACGAGTACGTGTTGTGCGGATGGATGGTAGATGTAAATTTGTTTGTGTTTGACTTTAGTGAAAAAAAGGAAAGCTTAAGCACTTTAAATTAAAACGAAACAATTAATCAACATAAAATGTTGTATGCAATATTTTCTTAAGAAAGAAGAGAAATGAAAAAAGAAAAAGCGAAGGAAGCAGCGCACACTTTTCTTTCTCTTTCACTGTTGTTTCTCTTTAAAAACGAAAGAACGAACCCTCATATGTGCCGACAGACCGGAAGAACTCCTTTGCCGTATATATGAACGCGAGCACATTTAAACGTTTAAACAGTACACTAGTGACTTAGTTGTGCTGTTGCAGCAGCACCGGCACCAGCAGCAGCAGCAGCAGCAGTAAAGGAAGTTTTTATCTAAGACATAAAAAAAAAAAACGGTAAAGCATATCAAAAAGACTGCTGCCAGTTGCTGTACATATGTAGACTCTTACACGTTTATACAAGACAGGGATTTATTTAAAGTCGTCTATTTCAACTTAATAAAATGTCATGACACGACATCAGTCTAAACTTTTAAATACGCATACACATGCATATAAAGTAAACATAGACGGAGAGAAAAGTCGAGTTACAAAGCTATAAACATAATTTAAATTACATTTTCTATGTTTTATTTCAGTATACAAGTGTACAAGCGAGATACAGAGATGCGGAGACATGTACTGATATCTTCCGCAATTTAAGACACAGCAGTGGTACGTAACGCAATACAAAAAAAAAAGAAAAAAAATTAATATTTTATTGAAACCTTTGCTGAATAGTTACGAAATTAATGAAGTATCACGGTTTCTAACAAAGGACGATACGTTCGCGTATTACAAAAGTAACGGTATTCAAAATAAAACCATTTTGGATTTAACATATATTTAGGATATAAATAATAGCGGATTGTGGAAAATTGCAAATTTTTATTAAAATTAAAATCAATCTTTTTGTGAGATATAATGATTCTGACACTCCCTACTATGAATATTTTTCAGCATAAATGGTATTTATATCGTGATCTAAAGATATAATTAGTTAAGTACACAAACGATCGGCGAACATGTAGCCGGATGAATGAACACTGAAGCAGATGAATGAACAGAACACCAGATAGATAGATAACTAAATGGTTAGACATTCCGAAAGATAAATAGGCAGATGAACAATGACTGATTCGCCTCAGAATGGAAGCTTACACTGAGATATCATGCTTTTCAAGAAGTTTAAAAATCATGAGATAAATCCAGTATAAACACACTCTTCCAATTGAATTGATAAAGCGAGAGCTTCTTCAAAAGTTCAAAGCTATAAAAAAGATTTATAGAGCCTTATATGTTGCATCATTTCGGTGTCATCTAAAAAACTATTTAAGAAATTCGTGAACGATTTTTCGTGATATATTTAATACAACGGAATAGACCCTCAAATATTTCTTTTAAACGCTGCATTATGAATATAAAATGAATACGATAGTTTTGAAGAATAAACGAAATCAGTGAGAAGTAGTTTAGGCTTGGATTATATCATTTGTCGCAAACAAATCATCGGCACTTTTTCCCCGAAAATTGAATGTAACTGTACTCTTAAAGTAAAACAAGCAATTTTGATTCGTGCATGACGGAAGTTTTCAAAGAAGCAAGAAAAAGAGTTATATAAAGAGTCGAATAAGTGAGGAAATGAGCAGGGATAAGTACAGAAAAATATAAATTTTCGTGTATATATGACGGATATTTTTGATTTGACAGTTAATGATTTCAATTTATTCCCGTATTTTAAGTACATTCTACTGTCAAAAGAAGCGGTTGATAGGTTCAAAACATATATTTTCGAAACATATAGAGTTTCAGCTAAATTTCAAAGACCTTATGTTTTGTAAGCTTTAAAGATTAGATGGCTTGGGGTGGTCTAATAGTGCAATTGTGATGATCTGCTGATTTGAAATGATTTGAAATGATAATTTAATTTGATTTGTACTGATGCTAAAATATTATGTTTAATGTAGTTGTACTTGCCGCAACAGCAAGAAAAAAAAGCAAATATCATTTTTCAAAGCTAAGAAAACTTTATCATTTAAAGTGATTGAATATGTCGTTGCATGCTACCAAAGGCTGAAATTTGTTCTATATTTTTTCTAGAAACTTTTAATTTTTCCCTATTTTTTTTTTTTTGTTTTTAATTTAGTAAAAACAAAGTCACTTCTAAAAGAAGGAAAAGCTAAAGAAACACAATGACTTCTTACAATAAAAGTTAAATGCTTAAGACAAAACAACGAGAAAAACGAGTATAATCCGTTAAGAAATGTTTTAGAAATTCATTCAGTGAAAGATTTTAGCAAAATTAAATTGTTTATCGAGGCGTATAAGTAATAAGTAAATTTGCGGAAACGCAAAAAATAAATTCTATAAATTTTCTCATACTTGCATTAATTACTAAATTAAAAAAAAAAAAAAAAACTCATAAAAAATAATTATTAGCAAAACAACTTTTTCTTATTGCAATTGAACACACACACACGCAGGCAGACATCTATGTATATTTGGAGATATATATATATATATATATACACATATTTATATACATTTATAGGTGATGTATATGTATGTATATTGTGTATACAAAACGTACAAACATATACTCTATTCCAAAGATAATTATGCACAAAATTTTTGTCTTTGAGTTTTATGCAAAAATTCCTCTTTTATATGCTTTTAAGTGTTATTATGCCCTTATTGTCCCCTGACTAGTCCTCACCCAAAAAATATGTAAATCTTCGACTGGTTACAACAGACAAAGGTAGTGCACACAGTCATGTGTTGCCTGACATGCATGCATATATGAATATTTATGCAAATGTGTTAATGGATCTGCCAGCTTATATATGTGCACTCATATACAAATACACATTCAATATACTTTCCACACGTTTGGCAAATTAAGTCATAAGGTAGAAACAGTAATTCAGACAAACCTTTAATACAAACGCACACAGTTGAACACAAGTAGATACTCTAGGGACAAACGTACAGCAATACGGCAGTTACAATAGACAACAACAATTACATATGTATATTTGTTATTGCAATTGCACAAATGGACTTGTTACTCTTTGTATGTCTATGTCGATATGGCATGAAAACCTTATTCACAAATTCCAACCGTATATGAAGTCTTCTTTCTATATATCTTTTTCTCTTTTGCTCTTTCGCTCTTTATTGCATGTCGAATGCCTAACATAGATATGTCGGTTGATCGCGAATGAAAGTGTACTAAGTCCGCCATGCCATTTGTAATATATTGATATAACATAATAGAGGCATAAATGCTTACCATAGCGAGTTATCCTAAATGGATGAAAAATCTATACATATTAGTCTCATTATTGATAAAGAGAAAAATATATATATTAGTCTCATCATTGGTAAAGAGATAAAGAAAATTTCAAAATTCATATGTGCTTTGAAATATTTCAATTGTTTTTCACAATTCAAATAACAGTTGCTAGTCATGATGTTTATAAGAGTAAAAGTAAAGTAAAAGAAAAAAATATTCGAATATTTTAAAAGTATTTCTTCATATATGTGGTTAGTAGTGATCTGGTTATATGGAATATGTAATTCCTTATAAAAGCAAATATCGATCAAATACTTAAATATATATTTCTTTTAAAATTCTCGCTTACAATAAATCGAAAACAAAGAAAATTTTTAATTATTTTGCTTTAATGATGAGAACCAAAAATTTTGATAGCTAAGCTTTTGATTCAAGTTCTTTTCGTTCTTACGTCCGTCACCTTAGTATAAATATATATTGCTTTTCCCATTCTTGATTAGTGCAAGATTTTATATTAGATTGGTTTAACCGTTCTTGTTGCTATGCTAATTGCAACCGTCGTATTCTTAATTTCTTTTCGTTTAAAAATTTTGAGAATTAGTTTGATTCATATGGAAACTCGGAAAAAAGATCAAAAACGAGAATTAATGTTAAAGAAAACCATCCAAAGAGTCAACATGATGCTGCAGGTCAATTATCACGCCCATAATAAGAAGAAAGGTTTTGAAATTATTGCGTTTATAGGTAACGAAAATTCGTTCAAAGGTGAGTGGAATGTTTTTTTTTACTTGATTTTTTTCTCAATATACATTTTTCACATGGAAAACGAGTTATTCGTTTATACCCATATGTATGTCTAGGCCCATATGTATGGATGTGAATATTTACATAGACCGGCATTCAGCAGAGTATTATTTTTTTGTCTGCGTTCTGTATATTTGTGCCTTTGCTTGACTTACTTTTACTGTTCACATACGGTTTATGGTGTAAAAATTCATTTAAAGAGAATTTTAAATTAATCAACGTATCCAGGTGTACGTACAAAGATACGCAAGTGTATCTATTTATACGTATTCAGATATTCTGTTTCTCTGTTACGGATATTCAATGATAAAATGAATTGTTATGCTGGTGATATTTGTTTGGTCTCTCTATACTTTGATTTGTATGTCTGCAATTAAAAAAAAAAAAAAAAAAAAAAAAAAAACAAGGAAAAAAAAAGCAAAATAGAACATAAATATGAAGTTAAAATCGGAGAATTACAAGTGAAGGCATATAAAATTCTAGATTTTATGGAATGAAATTCACTTCTGGTGTACTTTCCAAATACAAAGCAAATGTTCATAGGGAAGTATTTTGATGTGGTTTTTTAGAATACTCATCGCGTTAGCTACGTCTCAGTAATTCATAGATATCAAGCATGCTGTCTTAATTGATTTCAGTTGAAGTGTAAAAATGAACAGCTATTAAAGGGAAGTGTTGCTGTAATGATTTAGGTAAAGATGAAATCAAAAAATTAACTCAAGTAAGCTTTTAGTCTCTCGAAGCAGATGTTGTCCATGAGCAAAAAACCTATTTTTAAATGTAAGCCTTCATTTTTCATTCTAGTAACTTATCCATCCCACGACCATTTAAGCCTGATAGACGCTATGTCGCACGCTATGTCGAGTGACATCGTACGAAAGCCACAACACACTCTCAGTGTTTTGATTCGCATCATCGCATGCGATCGCAACATAGATCAATTTAAAGATAACAAAAATTTTTATTAATCTCTTCGAATTTTAACCTACCTTGAAGATTCCATAGATCTCTCTTAGATCGTGTAATAGTAATAATTATTATCAATACAAATTATTTAATCGATCTATTAATGAATCGTTTTTGTCTGAAAATCTGCTTGGTGTGTCGTCCGCAGCCAGTTAACTAGTTACACTTATACCGAATAATAAGGAAGAAATGGCTCTTGCATGGCTTTTTGATTTAGATTTTAACTGGCATAACAGTTACAGCTGCAAAGCGTCCATTAAATTACAGAGAAATCACAAAGCATCTACGCGAAATGAACAAACAAAATATCACCTTGCAGTATCTATGTATGTTAGAATCGTTCTACAGAATTAGTCAATTTAGTAAAGTCATCTAGTCTAGGCTGATTCAACGAATGCTAAGGATGAGTTATGAACTAAATGCAATAGAATCAAATTAACTATAAATTGTGGGTGGAATACATTAAGACTTGTTTTTTGATATACAACGATCAGTGTGAGTAGTATACGTAGTATTAAGTGAAGGAAAAATTATATATAAAAAATAAATACTTTTTTATTAATTTAAGCAATTTTTTAATAATTAATAAACATGAAGAAAACCTTTATTCTCAGCTAAAAAATTAGGCATAATATATCCCTTTATAAAGCCGTGGTTAAAGTGTATAAATGCTAGGGTGTATATAGTTGATGCAGCTTCTAATGCTTTTCGAAGAATTCATTTCTCTTGTTACCATTTATTTCTTTTCTTTTTACAAACCTTTGTCCGCCCTCTTTCCCATTATTTAACTCTTGTTTTAATAGAAACTCTTTTCGCTTCGCCCTATTCTCGTTTTTAACTACAAAGAAATTTATGTGTTTATGCTTAACGTTGTATTTCATTTTAAAAAGTATAACAATTTTCAATTTTTTAATATAATCGGTATCACCCCTTTAACACGAATATAGCACACATAGGGAGAGATTTGTATATAAATTATGTTCATTTTGCACCATAAAGTCGCAATAAATTTTTCCCTACGTACAATAGACTAAAGCTAAACATTTTCCATTCGTTAATGAAATATACGGCAAAAAGAAGTGAACTAAAAAAACGGATAGATATGATTAGTCTATCGTGGTGTTGATGACTTAAGCGATTGTTTATAAGAAACAGAGAATGTTATGAACAGCAATGTGTGCTTCCGTACTTGACGTATATCCAACTCTTAGATTTATCTCCCAACTATAACCTTCTTGACGGAAGAAAGAAAAGAATTTTTTTAGCTATGGTTGTTACACTAAAGAAGAACGTTTTTCAATATTTATTATATAAGAATCTGATTAAAATTGATTTTTGAATGAAATAACTGCCAAGAACCATAAAGCATAAGGCAAACTAGTTCGCTCTTATTTAACTCAAAAACTAAATATAACGTATAAACGTTTCATTCAATAGCTTAAAAATTTTATTAGATATCGATTTAAATTACACGTCAGATATATGTAAACATTCGTTGGTAAAGTGATCTCAGTGAGCTAACTGTAAATGAACCAAACTGTACTAATGTTTACATCAATTGGCGGGTATCCAAAATTCGCACAAAAGTTATATAGCTTTCCTAGTTGTTTAAATATAAGTTTAATGGAATCCTTTTTTAATATTGAGACTAGAAGTGAAAGTGAATATAACAAGTGAAAAACGTTGTAGTGTAATATAACGTCGAAATTCTATAAAAATTATGGATACCGCTGCAGTTATATAGATTTTTATCTTTCTTATTTATTAAACGAGTAGAGGAAACCTGTCGTGATTGATAATAATTATTTGTAATACCATCAGCACCAAATTACATTATATCAGTTATTTAATTTATCAGCCAAAAAGAGATGTCAGAATTTGAATTTGGTCATAGCGCTTTAGGAACTTTAACTACGTCCATCGCATGTTCGAATCTGTGACCAACTCGTAGATTTAGAAGACATGAAATGACATATATGACAGCGTTTTCAGAGCATATACAGAGCATTATTTTACGTATTATATACTTGATGTATACGACATATACCTTCGGTTTATCTACACACTATAAAGAGAATAGATTCTACTTATGATCACAGATTCCAGTGACAAAAAACAGATGTGCAGGCATAATCCATTTGGATCTGATTGAACGTATACCTACATATAAGATCTTTGATGGACTTTGCAAGGTTTTAAAACTGGAATTACAATTATTTCTCGACTGTGGTTATAACGCTAACAAATAAGAACGACATTTGCAGAATAGAACGAAAATGCGTTCGCCTCAGAAACCAATATCAATAAAATCAATAAAATCAAATATCGATCCTCAAAGATGTTCGCGAAAAGTATGTAATACAGGCTATCTATCCTTGTGATAGGACACATCAAAAAGAACAACTGTCCTTTTGAATGTACCTCTCGTAAGAAAGAGATCGCAGTCCAAACAGAGAACATGTTATTGGTGGCAATAAATATTAACACGTTACATCCATCGGATCCTGTTAGATAGGATGATAAGGATATTCCATCTTACCGTCCATGTTAATGATTTCCTTGATCTATACCTTCCCAGCCACAACTCAGCAAGACTTTCTTTACTGTTAAACTTAAATATAAAGTTTAAAGATAACACTTCCACATGAAGAAATCATTGTTGAATAAATGTTGACAGAAGATGTAGCGCTACCTTTTAGAAAAACCCCTAAATTAAATTTAAAAAAAAGAATTAAGGAAATATAGATTCGTCCTCTGTTTATCAGGTGTTGGTCTGTCTTACATCCAAAGTTCGTTTATTGTCCGTCCATTGTGAAATGTCCGTCCGTTGCATGTACAATATGACCTCCCATGGTGTGCCTACTTTTACAGCTTTCCTAACTTCACCTGTCAATACTTTAGCATCATCTTAAGTCTCTAATAGTACTTTAGCATAAAAGTAAACTGTGCTAGATTTGAACCGTGTAGGCCTATTATACGCTTTCAAATAAGAAAATGAGAAAGTGGTTCAAACGAAGCCGTGCAATCCAAACTTTTAATTTTAATTCTTTATTTATTTTACATACTAAAATATTAGTTTGTTCCGAGTTTTGTTATGTAAAGACTCTTTTCAAATGGGGAATGGTAGTAAATAGACCATGATCAAATCCATTTTCAATAACTTTCTTCTTTGGGCAAAGACACGTCAATAGAAAAACTATCTCAAAAATTGTGACCTGTAGATTAAACGCAATACATGGACAGAAGTCAGACAGGTAGAAAGACAATCTTAGATCAGAAAATGATTCTGTGTATAGAGGGGTATATAACAATAGGTGAATATATCCTAAGCTCTTCTGTGTGTTATATACATGCGAAGAACTTATAATACACAGTGCCACACGCGGTGTAGGATATAAATAGAAAAGCTATGATTTACATATAGCAAGAAACATTAAATTACATAGATTACATTACATTAGAATTACTTAGACGTACTATTGTATATCATGAGTACATAATGAGTACGATCAAGATCTGTCACTTCATGTAGTTTCATCCTATGGAAATAATTAACTAATTCTATTGAAATCATTTAACTTTTATGCTGCGAAATCAATTTCACACTGGTCGGTCATATAAGCAAATTTTCAGGTACGTGATGTTTTGGTTGAATACACCAAAGATTAAACTCATCAGGGTGATCAGGTGATAATGCGACGTTTGCATTTTTGCAGCAAATACATGGACATACAACAGTACGTTTGTAGACTGGTAATCGCATTCTCCTGCTGATCAAGCAGTGTTGTTGTTACGTCACTATGTCTCGACTGTAATGACGGCATTATCACTCTATTAAAATTTACAATGTTGTTATCAGTGAACATTATACACATTTCATAAGGCTACACCTTCTGTTTGTATACCTCCTTTAAGAGTTTATAAGCACCAAACCAAATTAGTTATAAATGCTGGGACCAACCCATAAATTTTCATCCCTTTTGCATTCCCCGCTAGCCAATGGAAAGCCGTCTAACATCTTATTCCTTTAAATAATTGTCATTGCACTTTTCATTGTTTTCTTTGTGGTTTTTTGCTAAATATTTATTGGGTATAGTTTGATATGTTATTGCATGGAATAAATCATTTTTTTTTCTTTTATTAAGTCGTAAATGAGACATTAAAATTGACAGTTCAATATTCTAAACTTTTGTCATTGTGTGTGTGTCGCTCAACATAAAGCAAATTTGCAATTTGATTTGTTTAGTTTCGCTCTTTCTCTTAGTGAAAATATATTAAAGAAATAACACAATAAGCGATCTTTAACAGAGAAAATATAAACATTGTCTTTTATTCGACGATGTCTTAACACAGGCTGCCTTGCTTTCGCTGCCGATCTCTCATGACCGACTCTCTGTTATTCGTAAAACGAATCGAGTAATGCAGTACATAACATCTATGCATTATGCAAGGCAAATATCAAGGTCACTCTCTTTTCTGTTTGACCTATCGGTCATTGCATTTTTAATGTTAACGAATGAAAAAGGAAAAATAGACAAAACTACGAACAAACACGAACTGCGTGCAAGCTGTTTATATATCTGCTCTATTGTATAATAAACATTTCGTGAATATTTTATATTTTTAAGTTATATATTTATGCGATTTGATAAGAGAGATTTTCAAGATAACGTTACCTTTTTCTTTATCTGATTATGTAGATTTTTGAAGGATTTCAACGATTTTAAAAGCAAGCATTAAGATTAAGGAAAATTTAAGATCAAGTTTTGAAAGCGCAATCGTGATTTCAAGACAGATCGATCAAGATGTTCTCGATGGTTAAGAATATAATAATTTTGTAGCATCTCTGATATATATTGTCGGTTTTAACCGACTTGAAAATACTTTAATATATATTCGTTCATTGTGCATATATAAGCACATTATACGTTATTTATTTCTATCCAATTCAGGTTAATGTTTTATTTCATAATAGAAACGGGACGCTTAAATAAAATTATTTTTTTGATACATTTGCAACAACTGTCGAACCAGCCTATAATAATCCTTAATGCAAATCAATCGGTGAATGTATATATAATCAATCATAGTAACGTTTGTGTGTATATGCAGAACATCGTATAATTTTCTTTGCAAATGTGACATACATTTGGTTTCTTCTATTGATAAAATAAATTTGCATTTGTACAAATGTTCAATTGAATCTAGTAAATATAATTTAATAATATAGCTGAACGCATACACTTCGACGCAAACCGTCTGGAATTTGGTTTTCAATACTATCGAATGGTATATGAATGATTGCATACACACCTACATCTATATATCTTTATTACAATAACAGTATACGATACATTGTGAGATGTACGTATTGTCAATGGCTGTATGCATGCGAGAGAAAGAGAAAAGCACGAACGGGAAGAGAGACACGAGACATATTTAAGTGGTTTTGAGGTTGTAGGCAATTCTCAAAAGGAATTATTTGTTTAACATACTTAAGGCACTTGTATGCTTTCGATTTTAGGATTTGAACAGAATTTTACATTAACATGAAGATTAATTCAAATTGCAAATCGTTCTAAAATCAATTCTAAAATCATCATTACCTTCACCATCACCAACATCTAATGCTTAATATGAAATTTCTGTTTCTAAAAACGATAGTTAAAATACAATGTGTTATGTGCGCTTGCAAGTCAGAAATTGTTGATTTTGTTTTAAGTCTTATATGCGGGCGTAAACATGAATATATGAGCAGCAGGTTATTATTTATTATTTATTATTCATATTAAGGCCATCTTTGCGCCAGTAATCAAAGAGATGGCTTGCTTTTGCTTAAGCAAATAATAATACGTTTAGAAATTCTAACAATAAAGGAATCATGCAAGATGTTCTTACAAAGTTAGAAAATAAATCTTTTTATACCTTAACCCACTTTCCTACTTTTTTTTAAAATTAATTATATAATAAGTATTTCTTTTTACATCTATATAAAGTACCAAAGAGTAAAGGTAATGAAGTTCCTTCAAGTCGTCGTAGACGTAACGCAATTAAATCTTATAACTTATAAGAGATGAACTCTAAAAAATAAGCTCTAAAAATAGGTTCAAATTCGTTACACTTAATATTTGTGTCAAATTATTGTTATGAATCAATTTTCGTTAGAAAATATTTAAAATTAAATTTTACTTCAATGCGAACGATCAAATGGAGCTACGAAAAATGATTTATGCGCTCCATATTTTTCAAATCAGTTTAATGTATCTAAGTCCTGTTATTGAAACATTTATCGGGAAATTTTTAAACTTACATTTTTATAGGACAAATCAAAATAAGTTCTTATGTGGAAAATGGGCGCAAAAACGTCATATTCAATTAACTTCCAATAGGATTCGCTCTTGGGTCAAAACACGCCAGTGTATCAAATTTAATCAAAATATCTCCAAAATTGTGGTCTGTAGATTGAGCTCAAGAATATGTGACGTTAGGTGGATCGTCAGACAGACACACGAATTTATATCGAATCAGAAAACGATCGGAATAATGAATCATGGATCTTCTCTTAGGTTCTTTTGGACGTTAACTATTAATTATTCAATATTATGAAGCTTAATGCTTCATATTGTAAAGTTTAAAGAGAATTTCCTTTTTAAAAAGCGAAATATTTCATTTTGAAATGCAGATGCCAATGGAACAACAAAGTGGTTACCTAAGAGTTTTAAGAAGCGGAACTGGTGATAAAATTTGTCAACAATTATCTTCGTTTCTGTTTAATCGGATCACTTCGATGAAACAATTAACATAAGAATCGAAAAAATCAACTGAGAGCTAAAAGAAGTACTTAGGGAGTGACACACTGTATACTTAAAAAACCTTTTTTTTTTGGCTTAAAAAGATGCCTTGAATCTTCTAGTTTGAAGAAAATCATTATTCGCAAAAACTTTCTTCCTTTTCCTCAAGTACTCTTCAGGTAGACCTATGTCAAATGAATTACTTCTGGAAAGTTGTAGTCTTATGTCTTATCTGTTGATTTCCAAGTTCTCTAATGCACTAATAGATATATTAAGAAAGTATTGCTTTTCATTTGAAAGTGATTCCAAATGTTGGAAGTTTATTACGAATTCCGTTATAGAATTATAATTATTTTTGTCGGATTTTCTGTCATTTCGCAACACTTAAAGTGTAAAACGTACGACAGATGTATGAAAAGATGCACTTTCGGGAGACACTTTGAAAAAAGAGAACGAGAAATAATATTTGGACTTGAAAAGACAGTTTTGTAAAACATTTTGTAAAAGGTGAAAAGCGTTTTTCTTGAAACGCGACTTTTAAAAACGATGCGCATCATAATACTTACAGTTCTCATCCTTAGAATTTTTTTCACCATATTTAGAAGTATATTTTCTTGTGTACCTAATAGAGTATCTTTGCTAATTTAAATATTTTTTTGTTAATTTTTTATTAAAGTATCCGCCAATTATACAAAATTCTATATATCTCAAAAATCTAGCTATGTACACTATGGATTAAAAGTATATATTTTCTATTTTTTTTTTTTTAAATATTTGAAAGTATGCTTAAGAACTATGGCGACACCTTTTAAATCATCTGGATAGAGGAGGTAAGAGAACAGCTGTAAACGTGGCGTTCACTTTTTAATCCGTGGATTACTTTTATCATTTTATTGTTATAAATAATCTTAATATCAAAGAAGAATTCCTCAATCCTTTCAGTTCGAAAACTGTTTGGTTCAGATCATTGGGAACTCTGTAGGTAGGTAGCGTCATGACAGCGTATTTGTCGTTATATGATATTAGGCTTTAATCAAAACCAGCAGAAAGATGAAGATACAACTAGAAAATGACGCAGAGCTTATTCTAAACTAGAAAATAATTTTTTTACTTTTAATTTTCAAAAAAGAAAAGATAACATTGAAAACCTTAAGATCAGTTTAGCAACTTAATATTGGATAAATAGATGATGGGTATCATAAATTCGACCTAAGGCTTACAAAGATTTCATTCAGATTTACAATAAGTTTCACTCCTTTGTAAAGAACATAATAAAAACTTTTCACCTCTTGAAAGTATTAAAAAAAATCATAAATTAAAAAATCTTTTTGAATTTCTTTCGCACCGCATATATATACATATATATATATATACTATATTGTGCACATATATATACACACATATATTTATCCAAAAAAAGCATAATTTTTTTTTTATTTTATATTATTTATGCACAATACATAAAAGTCACCCCTAAGGCTTTTGAATTCTACTTAATATGTGAATTTTTTTTCTTGTCATATCACATATTTCTCTCTTTCCTTTGTGAGTGCGTACTTCTTTTATGATGATTTTCTTTTTTCAAATTAAAAATGAAAAGAAATTCATCAATCAAACACACACATTTACATTTAGACATAATCATATATATATACGTATGCAGCTCGCACTTGTTATTGAAATAAAAAAAATTATGATTTTTTTACTCGTTACGAAATTATTGTTTATGATCCCACTTTGAAATATTTCTCATATATAAACATAAAGAAAATATAATTTACATACGAATTAATGATTATGTTTTCGAAAAGCCATTGTAATGCAAATGAATTCATAAGTAAGTGAGAATTTCATGTTAATAAAAAACAAAATTCATTAATTTCAAATAAAAATCGTGTAATTACATATACGATAAATTTTATACGTTATGTTTAATGACTACTAAGGAAGACGTAAATGCTTGGCATAGCTTTTAAGATAAATCACTTATGGATTAAAATCAGTTACAAATGCTTTGCAAATTCGTTTTCTTAAAAGAAAATAAAAGAGTATATACAACCAGAAAGAAGCTTCAGATATCTCATAAAATCAGGCATATATTCTCGATCAGCATCAAATTTAGAATCTTTTTAAACATGTCCGTCTGTCCGTCTGTCTGTGTAATGTCTTTGGTTCACATTCTCTTAGTCGCAAATGTAAAGATATCGGATTCAAATTTTCCAGAAATATTGGAAGTTCTTTTACTGCCACGCCCATCTATTACAATTTAGTTTTTTCACCCTTTCTTAAGAAAAGGATCGTGGTTATAAAAGATTCGGCACAGCCGAATGCAATATGTGGTATTGTACAGTACAGTGTGTACCTTAAGACGCAATCTGATTGGTAATACAGTGTGCAGCATATGTTTTCATACAGCATGACGAATTATCCTTTTTTTTGTTGTAGACGCAGTGGTAGCTCGCAGTAGCGGTAGTGTTTCCATGACGTTTTGGTAAACTATTCTGGATCCCTTTCCGCATTACCTTGGGATGGGCTATTGTTGATCCCCACCAGTTAACCTCACATGCTCCACCCTTAAAACTTCGCCCTCGATTGTCTTTGCTATAGAGAATATAGCTCAAAAAACTGATATATTCACGAATATTTGTATATCTCTTAACATAACCGCTGAAAGATTAAGCTGCGTAACTTCGCTGTCTAATAATATGAACAACACAATTTTCGCAGATTTTCAGAGATTTGATAGCGGTATGCTCTGCATCATTGATTATACCAGAAGTTGCTCCAGAGCGCGTCTAGGTCAAGGTTCTGTTAAGAAAGAATTATTTTCCCCATGTATAACATTTTGCATTAGTATTAGCATTGTATTTCGACTGTCCTTTCGCACCATTCTCTTATTGTAATCGCCATGTTTTACGTGATAGATATTTTTATAAAGCGGATGTTGTGTTATTATTCTATTCGACCATAGACTGCTCGTACTCTTTTCCAGCTGCTCTTTCAGTAGTAATATACCCGCCACGACTGCTGCAACTATAGTTGAAAATCTACGGTAGTTTGATATAATTTGAAGATCTGAAGATTTTGAATTTCTTCCAACTTACGCAGAAGATGTTTGCGGTTTGGAGTTTTTTTTTGTATCTAAATGTGTGCGGTATGCACCATACATACTGCAATACGTGGTAATGTATGATGCTACATTATATAGTTCAATATCTGAAGAAAATGAAGGAAAAGAAACGAAGAGAGAGGTATAAGTTTCCTGCTCATCGATCATTGAAATAAGGGCGCGCGCTTATCCGAATTTCGGGGTTTATACACAATTTCATTTAGCTAAGAACTGCTGCACGTTTGTGAATACTTGTATTGTTACCAAGACGTTAGTGTGCGCCTTTTTTTTTAATGCTAAACTATTGCTAATACGGGACTTGAAGCGCTTCTGCGTACAACTCAAGCATACGCAATAATTCTGGATATGACAAGTTATTGAGTGCGGTCAAGAAAAAAATTGTATTACAATCTTGAAAATATTTGTTTGTGTGATTTTTTGATTTTGCTCTACCGTAAGCACGCTTCTTATAGCGTACGATATGTCATATCGTGTTGTTGAAAAAACATGTCTTCTACATCCATATTTTGAAATTTAGATATAAAAAAATTTATTATCAGGTCGCGATAATGAGCACCATTAACTGTTATTATTAACTGTTATTATTTGTCCAACAGCATTTTCGAAGATGAAGGAATCGATGATGCATCCAGCTCAAAATAAAATATTTTAAAATATTTTAACTGTAATTGATATACATTCTTCAGAGGCTATAGTTAGCAGGATTCCAGTAATCGCTTAAGAGGCCTCTGATAAAAGTTTTGGTTTGTGAATTTGTCACAATCTTTCAAATTTGAGATTCCATCTATTGAAATTCAAATACTATACCAATCTGTGTAAAGTATTTTAGAGAGCTCTCTTGATGTGATTGATAAATGCCTTTGTTAGTTAAATTCGAGTTTATCTGCAGATCCTTTATTTTGTTTAGCCGTCTGTCGCAAAAAATATTCCTAAAAAATCGTGTTAGGAAACTGACAGCCTTAGGTGGCAAAGATTTAATACCTATTGCACTTATGCAATTATAATCATAAATTCCAACATTTCTTTTGTGTCAGAAGTTCCACAAAGATACCTAACCGTTCTTTAAGAAAGTTTATATACAAAAAATTCGACCAATGTAGATGTGACTATAAGTTGTTTAACCCGTTTTACTCACCTTGCAGAAATCTAGTTGATACCTACGTCTAAATAATAATTCAATTTCAATACCGGAGTCTTTAAATGCTGTCAAAAGAAATCATCTTAATATGCACGTCTTATCTAGGTCACATTTGAATCAACTTTTAATCTTAAAGGCTCCATATAATTCGTCTATTAAACTTAATATGTTTACTACTGCCGCTGACAGGCTTTTGCATGTTTGTATCGGTCTAGTGACACACTCCTAGCACGGATCGATACCGGATGCATATTCTATGTAGACATTTTTTTATCTCTTTCTTGTTTATTTGCTATTTTTGCTTTATTTTTAAATTTTAGAAAAATTACATTTTCAATTTTTCACATTTTTTTATCTATTTCTTGTTTATTTTCTATTTTTGCTTTATTTTTAAATTTTAGAAAAATTACATTTTCAATTTTTCACATTTTTTTATCTATTTCTTGTTTATTTTCTATTTTTGCTTTATTTTTAAATTTTTAAAAAATTAAATTTTTAAGTTTAGCTTAAGAGTTATTTTTAAAAATCTATTACGTAATTCATCTTTTAATATCTTGCAGCCGAGTTTCATAGGTTAACGAACATCTAAATAAATGAGAAACGTAATATAATATAAGAGATTCGGCTTTTTTTTCACTTTGCAATACAAACATCATTTTTGTAGTGTTTTATTAGCAACTTCTTGGTGGGGGCGATTGCATTTGCATCTGAAAGATTTCTCGTAAAGAATTTTCTGATTAATTATTTTCATTATCCAATAATTGGTCTAGTTTTCACTTCTGAAGAACCCGTTTTTATTTCAAATATTCTAAAGAATTTTATTCATCGCTTTGACTCATTTTTTTATTGTTGTTGTTGTATTAAGTACTTGTTTTTGTTTTGCATGTAAATGTTTATGCTTTGGTTATTCAAGCATTTCCTGTTATTTACTAACTGCATGAATGCAATGTAGTGTGTGTGTACGTATGTGTGTGACTACGTGTGCGACTGTATACTGTTAGCTCACTCTTTAACAAAAAATTTACGTTATAAAATAAAATTTTATATTTTTGCTAATTTCCTTGCCAAACGAACTCTTTATTTGAGGGTTTTGCTGCAGCAAAACAAGCAAAAACACAAAGTAACGAACATCATACATATAAACATTTAAAGCGAGATTTATGCTATTGCATGCAAACAAACACATACTCAAAAAAAAAAAAAAAAAAATCAAGTTCTCTACGAGTTTACTCAGTTGCACAACAACTTTGGTTTTCTGTGCGCTATATGGCTTTTATGTGCGTTAGGCTTTCACTTTGACATTCAACGTTGTGCGAATATAGCGAGCAACTCAAAGGAACATTATTACACTCGCACCAAAACACATACATACATTGATGCAAACATCACAACCACTACATATATAGACTGAATGCGGCTTTACCTTGACAGGCCTTTTCTATGTATATTTATATAAAGTTTTGCATACATTCTCTGCTGTGTTTTTGTTGTTGATTTTTATGTTCATTTAGTGGCAACACTTTGTTACCACCGGTATATTTGCATTTGTATGCGGCGTGTGTAAAACAGAAAGTGCTTTGTAAAGCTTTTCACAAGAAGAAAAGTGTTTGTATATGAAAAATAATTTTTCTTATTTGTATTCTTTTTTTATTTTTTTTTATTTTTGCTTTGTTTTGTACAAACTTGGTAACAAACTGTCAACAAACTAGTTAAAGAGGATTTTTTTCTATGTTTTTCTATGTTTGTTTGTTAGTCTTTTACGTTGTGTTCGTTTGTTTCTTGCGGTAATTAGGCCAATGTTTTTGACTCAGATTTCATATAAGTGCTAATCTTTCTATTTTCAATAAGCGGAAAATATTATTAACACTGGTAAGGGGTGAGTTTTATGTTTCAAAAGAAACGACAAAAAATCTTCTACCAAAACCCATTTAATCTACTTTTTTACTATAACTCTTTTATAAGAGATTAATATGAAATTGCGGGTCTAATAATTGGAACCGACCGAAAACTGATAAATATTAACAGACATTTCAATAACAATAATGAAAAACTTTTCCTGCGAGACACATTACAATGTCATGGATTTTTTTAAACTTGCTTGAGAAGAGATATAAGAACTTTAATATATGATATCTTTTCTCCTTCTTCTTTTTTCCTTGTTCTCTCCTTTCTTGTTTGCTTTTTTAATCCCCACAAAAATTTAAACAAAAAACAAAAGATATAAAATCTATGAAGAACTCATTCTAAAACGTTTTCTCGATATATGAGAACGGTGTTAAGTGCAATATGTTTGCAGCAGAACATAATATATATTGCTTTGGGACATAAATGACTCGCGAACTCCACTCCTTATTGTTTACGCGCAGAAATAGTTGAAAATTCTGTTATTCTCCCTAAAATTTACAATTGCGTTTTTTCGAACCTTTCATTAAAAGCAATAGGGTTAATAATTTTCACTGATATTTTTCAACACATCCTCGACATTTCCTTTAAATTTTCACAAATGTATTTGCCCAAAAAAAGCAAGCAGGAAACAGTTTGATTTGAACGATATTTAATATTTAGGTATTAAGTAAAGTTTCATTCGCCTTAATACTCGCCAGGTTATTTTAATATATTAGGGTTGAAAGATATTTTGTTAAATATAGTTGTGACAGTTAATTGGTTGGATTGTTTAGCTGGTCTCGTGGTATTCCATGTCATTCCAAGCCAGTCGCTTTAGATCAATAACTCTTAAAGGCCGCAATTTGCAGCGTTAAGTACATTATGGATGTCTTGGATGTGAAAATCATAAGCACCTGTTTTCTCCTTCCAATTTTAGATAATCCTCATTAACACTTAGATCAAGTTTTCAGATCAATATCTGACATAATTTGTAAGCTATAATTTTTACAATTTTATAGGTGTTGTTGTTCACCGATCGCGATCTTTTTTAAACCTTGCCTGTATCAATCTTATATGAAGTTTTCGTTTCGTATCTCAATTTTCCCAACAGTGGCATTGAAATATGGACGACACAAAAGGACACAAAAGGTTGATTCACAATCTTACGCTGAGCACGAATTCGTTACATACTATGGAAATTTTGTTACAAATTTTCACCAAAGAAAGAAGTGCTAAGAAAATAGTTGTTCTCTTTTGGGGCAACCCTCAGGTGACTGTTTCGTTTTTCAAGAAATTATTAAAAATTTTATATGAATAATTTTCACTAGAGAGCAAGTGAAAAACTTATTTCGTTAAAATAATTGGTCTTTGGTAAATAAATTCGAATAAATGCACACATAAAGGAGTACGAACAATTCGACATTAAGTTTTCTTTTTTTTCTTTAAAATAAACAAAACATATCGTTTCTCGCTGGCTGTCATTTAAAATTACTAAATATTTGACGAATCAATTTCGTATTTATTACTTATCTATAATATAATATTATTTTCAACAATATCGACAATGTGTCGAGTTAAGAAGTTTTTGATTGCAATAACATAATTTTTGGGTACATAGTTACCTCTGCGTATATACAAAACAAACCAATACATTATAGCCTCGAAAGGGAAGGATATGAAATCACCCTTCACTATGCTTTGTTGAATGAATGAAATATTAACACTTACAAGTATAGAAAACATAGGATGGTGTAGCCTTCAACTATGAAAGCCATATGAAATTTGTTGAAATACAATTCCTATCTCTCTATGATTCAGACTGAAGGCAATAACACTGAACTATCGTACAGGCCTTTATAAAGGCCTGTCTGTTATAAAACTGCTGCCTTTGAAAATCACAATTTTGTATTTGTAAATCCCTTATAATATTTCAATGTGTTGCATAGTTAGTCTAAATTTACGCTTATACGCTCAATTAATAATTTCGTTTCGACTTAATGATTTTTTTGATAAAAATCTATAAAAGCTTTGTTCTCTAATTAAATTCAATTTATTGACTTGCTGTTTTTCAAACCACTTCGCTTAGTACGCTAAACTATTTAGTTGTAGGTTTAAATAGATAGATTTCTAAAGTCGACTTAGTTTAAGTTCGCCTCTAAATATTTTTTTTTTTTTTTGCAAATCTCTTTTTATCTTATCAAACATTGTATTTATTTTTTACATTATATTATATTAATGTGTATAATATGCTGATCCCAATGTCTTTAAACAATGAAACGTAATCTGAAAACAGGAAACTCGCCTATTTTCGCCTGAATTTTCTAAATATTGTGCATCGTTTTTTTTGTTTTTTTGTTGTTGTTTTTTTAAATAAATGAAAATTAAATATATATGATATTTATCGTTGGATATGGCTAAAACTTTCGTACATATTTTTTGTTCTTGATTTGAATTTATTTATACAAATAAACTTTAGATACAACTAGTTTTAAATAAATGTTTTTTTTTTTGTTTTTTGTATCAAATGTTTTAATTTTCCTTATCGTTTTGTATTTTTCTTTCCAATTTATATAAACTTTTTGGCAACTAAGAAGAACTGCCCTATAACAATAGTTTCTCACTCTAGATACATGCGTTTATTACTCTTTTATTAAATGTTTTGTTAACGATACACATTTATTTCAGTATTTGTTTCTCTTCTCTCTTGCATATATGAATATTTCTCTCTTTCCATAGCTTTTGTTTTTTTGTGTATTTTTTTCACTATTCGTTTACCATTTGTTGATTTAATACATATATATATATATATATATATTTTAATTCACATATACTTTCACACACAACTGAAAACTGAAATACCATCATCAGCACACTTGTCAGTACCGGTTTCTCACATTAAAGCAAAAAATACGCATGTAAAGCATACATGATGCACACGTTGCTACGATATTGATTGAATTTATTGTTTAGACAGCAGGAAAATAGTTGTGAATATGCCCCTGTATGTGTTTACTCAATCAGGAAATGATATAATAAAAATTTTTGTGGTTTTTTTTATGTTTGTGTTTTCTTTTGGATTTTTGTTAGGAAATACAAAGGTTTCGCAATTGTGACCGGATACGTGCATATTTCACAATATGTTTTATCTTTTTTTTTTTACTTTTAATATAATTTATTAATTATTATAAATATTTGATTTCATTAAAAATAAAAACTACAATATGCATCAAAATGATTAAACATCTGATTACGTTAACGTTCATATATTTATTTAACATAACTGTTTATCGGGTAAGAAATTATTAATCAATAAAAAAATATAGTGTGAATATTTAATTAAACGAAATTTATTTTTTTATTCATCTGTCAAAAAAATTCATGAAAAACGAAAATGAACATTTAAAATCGTATAAACCAAATAAATGATGTTTAATTAAGCCTACGAGTAAAATCGTGAATTTCGTATTAAGTTTAAAACCACAGATATGATAAAAAAAAAATTTTTTTAATGAAATTATTTATGATTATTAATGGAATAAAGACAACCAAATGAACTTAATTAAGTTGACTTACTTTTTGTATTGTTCCGTAAACTAAACTGCTGTAGTAGGATTATGACAAATACATTTTTATTTGCTATAGTTTTTTTTTTTATCGTTTGGGTTATCTATGCCATGAAACTCTGAAGAGAGATTTTATTGAATTTTAATCTAACACAGATCCAATTGTTAATGTAGATGTGCAGGATTTTTTTTAAAAATTGTTCTAGACTAGAACTTTTGTAAAAATCAAAAAGAAGAAAAAGTTATATTTGATTTGTCCCTTAATCTAAAAAGATTTACCGTTTAATCTAGAAGATTTGATTGCTTTTGAGAGCGAAGATCCTTTTACTACTTGCACCGAGCGTATATCATATTGTACGTATAACAAATCATTTCTGGTCGAAATTATAATTTTAACCGATTTCGCAGAGCTTTTTACAAATTTAAAACTTTGGTTTATTTTATATGGTTATCTCCGTCCGTACTGTAATTGTTCTCATTGCTTCTAATATAGAATCTCTTCATCTTGTAACACAAGTTTAAGTTAAGGATTAATTAAGTTAAGGATAAATTTTTCAAAATATTTTTTTATTCACTTAATGGACACTTTGAATCTTCTAGATTATGGGGAGAAAAACTGTTTAGCCGAAAGAAATTTTTCCTTCAAATTTTACTTGTGTTAAATGAATCCTGGTTAGGAAAGTACAGACTAAGATCTCTAAGATCTCTGAAGCACACGAAGAAAAGTCTTTAGAAAGGATTTATATTTGTTTAGAAACATTTGCGAAAGTACATTAGTGTAACTTCATGGAGATGGCCGTTGAATGGAATTTAGACTGAGAACCATTTGTGAGATTTTAGTACCTCTGCCAAGTATCCAAAGTGTGTAATGAAGTTTTTGATCTTAAGGGGTAAGCCGTTTTGAAAAATTCATCAGCTGGAATAAATAGTTTTCATGAAATTGGGACTTTTCGCCCAGTCTCTCCGAAAAGAGCGCCCGTGTCAAATCTCTGCTGAGAAGTTATAGTTTTACGTTTAATCTGTTGATGTTTAGCGTTTTTGTTCGCTAATAGAAACTGTTTATGCTAATTCAACAGCAATTCCCAACAAAAGATAGCTACGTCGGAATGATCGCGAAATACATGATGATATGAGGATGAGAGCAATTCGAAAGAGAACGAACGGTTATAGTTGATCAGAAGTTTGTTTACCGAATTATACATTTTCTTGTTTTCTCCGTCTCATTTCAGTTCACGTAAAGTGAAAATGTCTCTGACAAATCTCGCAACAGGGACGCATTATAGTGAAAAAAAAATTCGAAGAAGGGAAAGGTATGTGTCGAACATCGAAGGGAAGTCCTGCGATTGGAAGAAGTATTAAAAAAATTATTATATTCCAATAACACGCTTATAACACATATTTAAAACTTAAACGCGTTTTTCCCGAAACACGTTTTTTAAAATGGCTTGCAGCGTAGTTTGAACAATTTCCATTTTGTTCGCTCGAACGTATTCGTAATATTTTTAAAGCAACATTCTCTAAAGAGACATGCAGGATTTTTCGATAAGTTACTCTAAATATTCAACAAAATATACTCTTTTTTTGGCCGAAAACCGAAATTTGGCATTCAAATACTCGCCAAATATCCAAAAATCAATATGCAAAAAAAATCTTGTCAGTCCCTAGATATAGATCTATAGATTAATAATTCTTGTCTCTTTTAATTCAAATACGGATCAGTTAAACTTCGTTAACCAGAGACGTTTAAGCTAAGCATGCTTCGCAAGAAAGTCTACGAAGTTGCCGTTTTTGATATTTTTGAAAAATAATTTTTTCTTTTTTAATATTTAATACTTAAATGTATCACGAATGAGATTCTAGAATTTTATTATCTTTTCTATCCAACCAAAAAAAAGTTGCTATAGAATGCCCGTTTTTAGGCTGTTACAGTGGTGTTATCTTTAACTACGAATTTGGCCATAGATGAAGTTTTCGACTTTAATTACGAAACCGGCTAAAGACTTCAACATTTTTTGTCGTTTTCTCTGTCATTTCACAACACACAAAGCTTCGAGGCTGTAGGGGAATACAAAACTATTTAAAAGCAATGTTATGATCGTGGAATTGCAAGTTAATGGTAAAAATTAATACTAAATTTATTATAATAATGAGGAAAACTCATTTCTAGCAAAATTTTAAATTCGAGTAAAACTTAAAATCGAAATACGTTTTTTGAAAGTGGCCCATGAAAACTTTAGCAAATTTTCAATCGCTTCTTCTACAATACTTTCAAAATATCGTAAAAATATTTTGTATACCGTATTATGGTATATCGTAAATATATATTGAAATACACGGAAATTTTTTGGAAAATAAGTGAAACTAAGAACTATTTATTGATAAAAAATTAACTTTTCTTGGTCGAATATGGAATTTTCTCATTCAAATCATTTATCGAATCATACAATTTGAAAATTTCTAAAACACTTTTATGCATTTTTCTAAGTAGAATAAAGAATTTTTTTCTAGACACAAATTTGTGTACGTATGGGTCGTAGAGTCCATTAATTAAAAATCACCTCGGAAGAATCACTTCGGTGTACTTCTTTTTAAAATTTTTTAAAAATCATTTTTTTTTTAATTCTTAAATATTTGCTCTGCAATTTTTTCGAATAATGTTAATTTATTAACTCCCTTTTCACTCCAAACAAATCATAAAAAGATGCCTTTGTTCAGTTTATACAGCTCCTTCAAGGAGGTGATAATTCATAACATGAATGAAACATTTTTGCATGTATATGTATACGTTATGCTACCTTATCTCTATATTGGTCTATCTAAGAGAATTTTATAAGACTCTTGCTTATCTTTTTTGCTTTCTTATTCTTCATCTAACGCACCGGCCATTAATTTAATCAGGAAATAAACAGAACTCATAAGTCATTTATTTTAAAATTTATAAAAATGAAAGAAATTCCTTAACAGTTTTATTACCCAAGAGAATTGAAATGAAGTCCCTGTGACGGAGGATATGTAAGGCTATAGCGAGATATATTAATTCATGACAATGCTTAATTTTTCTTAAAAAAATTTAAAAAACTTTTTATGTGTAATGTTTTCTTGCTCTATTAACGTTTAGCTATTAATGATTTGTGGAGATTTTTCTCTCGTGGGAAATTAATATGTATTGTGATCTTAACCTCTTCTTTGTGAAGTCATAAGGCAGAGATAACATTTTTATATATATAACTGGTCTTTAAACAGTTATTTAAGAGCGATCAAGAGCCCTTATTTTAAAGTGAGCCGTACTAACTAATATAGTGGAACTTCGTCGTATTTCGTAAAACTATCTTTCTTAAAATGATAGATAGATCTTATCAGTAAATAGAAGATTTTCTTAGATAAAAAAGAAAATCATGTCGAAGGTAAACTCTAAATGTTCATTTCATTTTTATCTTGTTTCAAAAACATTCGTCACAGATATATGTATATATATATATGTGTGTATATGTATGTAATTGGGTGAAATGTACTGCAGTATTATCTAAACGTCTGTTGCCCTAAGTGAATGCGTAATTCAAATTCTCTTTCGATTAATACTTTCTTTACGCTTCAAAGTACTTTCTGTTCTTTGGTTTATGTATATAACAATTTTTTCAAAGAAAAATTAATAATAAAATATTTTACTAAAAACTTTTACAATTTCAAGTTGATCTTTTCTTAGTTACATTGCATTGCCCAAGTTTTAGACAAGAAAGTCAAAAGTTTTGCTTTGTTTATATTGATTTATGTTTTTAGATATTTACTAGTTTTTACTTTTCATTTCCTAAAGATTTTTGCTTAACTTACTTACGTTTTTGTTACCTACATACCTGCAGTTACATCGTATTTTGTATTTTTTGTTCTCTCTGTAATATTTTTCTTTTGAAAACAGGTTTTGCTTTCGATGTCAATTATGGCATAAACACAAAAGGAAGCAATATTGGATTTGAAGCGAATCTTTAAAAACCATCAGATTAGATACGGAATTTGAAAACAAAATAGAACAAACTTCTAGTCACTAGTGTTATATTGTAATTAGTTGTAGCATATGTAGTAATTTCTACAATTTAAAAATTCTCACAGAATATGTAGAAAGGTGCTAGAAGTCTCAATCCAGTTTAATTAATTTTCAAACTGTGGAAAAAGATTTTATTAAAGATCTCTTTTAAAAAGCTCTAAACTAAAAGTTATACAAATTCGAATCCATTTTATTAGAAAACAGAGCAATTGCCAGGTAGTGTGCATGAATCGATTTATGTGATTTTTCGTATTAATTAGGAGAGAACGTTCGGTGCACATTTTCCGAAAATTTTTGTTTTTATACAAAATGTTTGAGATCGTATTTAAGAACAGATATATGTTTAAATTGATTCCACTATTGGGGCTATACTAGATATTAGAAAGACAGCCCACATCTGACAAAATCCGATAATGGTTATAATAACAATTCAGAAGTTCATTGAAAACATATATATACGCTAAGTAATAGACACTGTTTATGTGTTTTCCCTTTTTAAGATAGTTAATGAATATTATACCATGCGTATCCCAAAATATTGATGCCATAACCTTCCCAGCCGACTTTTGCGTCTTTCTATGCTTTGGAGATGGTTCATCACGTGCAGCCCACTCGACTGACTGTCGATTGGACTCCGGTATGAAATGAGGGAGCCATGTGTCATACATTGTCACATATCGAGGCAAAAATTCGGGTTTGTTATGATTGAACAGCTCCAAACACTGCTTAGAATCATCAATTCATTGTTGTTTTTTGGACGATTGTGAGCTCGCGCGGCAACCACTTTAAACAGAGCTTTCGCATATCCAACTATTCATTCACAATATGTCGAACACGTGTTCCTTTGATATCTTTAGGATCTCAGCTATCTCAATCAACTTCATATTACGGTTATCCGAAATTATTTTGTGGACTTTTTTGATGTTTTCGTCGGTAACGGCCTCTTTGAGGCGTCCTCTGCATGCATCGTCCTCGGTGCTCATTTCGCCGCATTTAAATTTACCAAACCATTTCTCTACGGTTGAGTTTCCCGGTGCGAAGTCCGAAAAATGTTTGTCAAGCGAAGCCTTGGCTTCGATACTATTTTTTTCGCCAAAAATTAATACTGTATTAACACTCGAAATTCCTTTTTATCCATTTTTTCAAACTAACAAAAGTTGCTTCACTAAAAATGCTATAACTTACATATTAATAGTGCAAAAGCTGCCAAATTTATACACGTGTCTTTTGAAGTTTAGGGCAAACTAAAACTCGTACGGATTTAATACTAAAAGCGTCATCCATGTATCAGCCTATAAATTTTTCAGCTCACCTGTTATACATTCTATTATTTTTTAATGTAATTTTTTAAGAATTTTTCAAACTATACGCTACGATAAATGAGTATTATATTATTTCTTACGTTATCCTTATCAAGACTTTAATTGGTATGCTCTGCAATTTTGTTATTATTGTAAATGTAATGAAATTGTTGAAAATCTGCACATAAACATACTATTACGCAAAGGATTAATTAGTGCAATGGTGAGATCGAGCTACTTGGTAAGTGCTTGTCTATGAAATCTTTTTAAATAAATCTTAAATGTTTTGTTACATGTTTTCATTTTCTCAACTTTCATATTATAAATGTGGAGGGTAAGGAATTAATATTTATTAATATTATTATTATATTATTATATTTATATATATATATATATTTAAATAAAATATATATATATATATATTTAAATGTGCCTAAAGTTAGGCAATAATATATAATATGTAAGTACAACTAAAAATAGGCAAAAATCTTTTAAAAGCAACAAGTTTCTTAGAGCCAAGTGCTCCATATATTTGTGTTTTGAATAATTCGCATCAAATTTTAAATGCTTTTTACATTGTTAAGTCTATAGCAAAGTATATATCATTTGTACAAATAATTGTTGTGTTAAGCTTTATTTCAATATTTGTTACAGAAAAGGGATGATAATTTTCAGCTTCTTGCGATTGTATTTATGGTTTGAGAATTCGATCTTTTTCTAAAAATATTTATGATAAATTGCAAGTTACAGACTCTTTGTCTATCGTGAGTGCATGATGACCATTTTCAAACTATCTTTGTAATTGTCAATCAGCAACACATGTGTAAATTTCTTTCTAGTTTCTTTCCACAGTTGAAAGCCATCCAATAGGAGAGAATGAAGAAAACAGGACAATGACTAAATCAAATGAAAATCTTACGATAGTTGAAAATGCCTGCACTTTATAGATTATCGACCGCTTCTGTTTGTGTGTTATGAACGGAAGTATAAATATAGAAACCTCTCTCGCGATGACGAACATATTGTTATAACATATACTGGTCAGCAAAAGATGGAAAACTGAAAAAGCATATAGTAGATGTAAATGATGAAGTAAAAGATAGAATAATTTTTCTGCTATATTGCACACGAAGTTTTCATATACTGTATCAGTCCTTCTTTTACAAGAATATCACTTGATTTTGAACTTTTTCTTACTAAAAAATATGATGTACGTTTACTAAATGTGTAGTAAAACAAAAATGAAAGGTTTTAATATAGCATCAGTTAAGTCATATAGTTTCGCTCAGGTACGATTAACCCTTTTAAAGGCACGTTTCTGATCATTCGTTCTCCATTTCAAAAATTTCTTGAATGTACGATTTATCTAGTTGAGTCTTATTTGCTTTAATATAAGAGCTAAGATAGTTTTGATAAAGATTGGGTCGTTTTGAGCAATAATTGCTGTCAGTTTAATTTTTTCTTTGATAAGAACTATTTCAATCAATTAAATTTCGTAATTTTTTATTATTTGCTTATCAACAATATACTCATAAATGCAAGCATAGTGTAGCGCAACTTTTTCAACAAGCAAGTAACAAATGCCGGAAAATGTTGGCGAAATCTGAGTGCAATGATTTCCTTTGCTTATTATCTTGGCAGTATTGCAGGGAAGCCATCTTTCAATGTTCATCTCTAGATGACTTGAGAGGATTCATTACTTGGATGAAACGATAAAGTAAAGCAGATAAGCGTTTTTTGTAATTCATTAGGCTTTGCGGTCTCTTTGCTGTGTTTTTAGGTATAGTTGAGATATAAAGAATCTGTGTAAATCTAATAGCTTTCTTCAAAACATGTTCGCTTTAGAACAAAAATCTAAGTTCGCTTTTACGATAATTAAAGGTGGGCAATATATTAATATCTCTCTCTTATCATTTCAATTATCGAATTATTCTGGTTACGGAGTCTTCTTCAATAATATGTCGTTTTTCTTCCCCTAGTTATGGTAATTACTAAAACACCTGCTACCGGAAGCTAGACCCGCTGATACCATCCCTCAAAAAGCTGAAAATTTATATAATTTAGAGCGATTGGTAAGAAACTGTTTCTAAGCAATTCATAACTATTTGAATATTTTCGAATTTTTATTTATTTGCCTCAGTTATTTAATCTATAAAATTTTCATGTAAAGTAGACATAATTTTCTTAGTTTTTGTTTCTTAAATTATCTTAAATACCCAAAAAATAAATAACCTTTGTTACCTTTAACAGTATTTAAAATTACTTTTTGAAATCATAAAGTTTATAATATATTTTTATTTTTTTTTGTCTTACAGGTAAGTGTCTCATGCGTATGAATTCCATTGAATGACATCATGTGTCGATGTTCTCACATTTATTTGGGTATGGAAAATAGCTAAAACTGTGCATAGAGGTAACATAGAAAATCGTATTTATATTTACAAAAAAAAAATACGAATTTTTATTTATTTTTTTTTATAAACAAATTATTTACAAAAATATTTTCGTAAAATAGAATTCATACATTTCTATCACTTACATATTCAACTATAGGGATTTTTGACTTAAAAATGTTCACAAGTGATTCAAGTTTATCGGTATTGCACCGTTGATCGAACCCTTGTATATTAAGGTATTATAATTTGTTTATTTACAATGGAAGCAAAATTTTATAATTTAATTTAATTTCCTAAAATTTATTTTAAATGTAAGGTGTTGAAATAAAACTTACAAAAATAAAAATAAAAAATTTAAGCCCAAAGATTTAAACTAATAAATGAAATATTGATTGCGTTTAGTGTATTGGCTGACTACCAAAAATTGTTTTTCAACTTTTTCTCATAACTTTCTTTAAAAAAAGAAAAAGTAAGCAAACTCTTAACAGAAGCAGAGCAAGGCCTTAAAAGGTAAACATACATTTCACATGTCACTGACTTTCAATTCGATTTTGGCTTTGCGATAATATTTGCGGTTATGGAAGGTGTTATTTAATTTGATTTCGACTGGAAAGTTTTTATTTGGTTGGTTGGCAATGATCTTGCATGCTGAGGGTCTAAAAGAAAGTGTTCGTCATTAGTGTATGCTGTGCTTTTTATTCACTATCTAAAGAAAGGATATATTAGTTTTACGATTTAGTTTGTACGAAGTATACAGTACAAGCGCACGTTAGTAATGTAGAGTGACTAACCATTTGTAGGATTAAAGAATTTTTGCTAAGGGCGTGCTTCACCGCGATTAGTTTAAATCATTAGATTTTTCTATCAATTGTATAATAAGTTTTGAAGAACTCTTTCGGTTTGGAAGAAAGACGGGCGTTACAGCTTGCGCTTATCTAGCAGCGCACGGTGCGCATTCCTAGTAATATACAATAGCCAGTGAAAAGAATTACTTTTCTACTTAAAAATGGGTAGATTTGAAAATGAAAAGGCAATAGAATTAACGATTGAAAAAAAATTGAAGCAACTGTTGTGTAGAATTTATTAAAAATGTTAGAAAATGATTTAAATTTATAGGCTTAATGTAAGAAGAAATACTCCTCATTTGATTACACCAGAGATATATAGTTATCAGTAGTGGGATTGTGTACATGTACATGTGTATTAGTCGCCTCCATCCGCTTTTGCAAGTAAGAAAGAAGGCGAAGACATAGCAGAACAAAAATACTGTTCACCTTGTAAAGGTTTCCGCCCATCTTCTTAATATCGTCCTTCACACCATCGTTTCTTCAAGGCTTAGTACGCGTACTATTCAATTTTTCAATGCTTCCACAGCTGGTCTATGGCATCACTCGTGTATGTTTCCGCCAACCAATGCATCTGTACCATTTTGTTCCTATCTTCATCCGTTCGTACTTTTTATCTTCGATTACAATCTGTTTTTTAAATTGACTTTTCTAATTATTCGAAATTAGTATTTTTTATTTATATCTGTTTATATTTATTTATTTATTTCTTTTAAATATTTCTTGTTAAATCAGTAGCCTTTAGAGGAAGGATTTTTTGATATCTCACTTGTGTTCTGTCGATTAATGATTTACAAGTTAACATAAGTTTTCGATTCATATATCCATTTCGTGGTTTGTTTCAGTGAAGTACATAAATAATACAACTGTTATCCATGCAACATTTGCTTCTTTTAGCGTCTGCCATTTTACGATAGGAATCGTTTAACAACAGCTGTTGAAACAGTAAAAACTTAATACAAAAATGCTGATTTGGTGCATTATGAGCACATCATGGCAGACATAATCGTCCATCTGAGGGTACTATAAGCAAAATTTTGAAGAATTTTGAAGACACTGAATCTGTAGCAGATTGATTAAGGCTCACACATAATCAAAACTCACGCTCGACAGAAAATCTTGATGCTGTTAGTGAAAGCGTTGAAGAAGATTCAAATTTATCCTTTGCACTGCGCACAATATTTGGATGCATCTTGCGCCAAATATCGCAAAATTCAGCTAACACAAACACTGAAACACTGGTCGACTATGCACTCCCAAGCAAAGCGATGGATTTTCATATATTCGTTCACAAAACACCTCCAGCAAAACGTCGGGGAGTGCTATTAAACTGCCCCTTTGCTCATTTAGGTATAAATCGACCACAGCTGTCATCAAATTACTCGCAAAATATGAGGCAACCAACGGCAATTATTTTAACTGTTCTGGAGTCTTTGGAGAAAATATAATAATATCAGTAACCAAGCTTTGTGCCACTTCTAAATTTGGCGATATGGTGCAACCCGCTTGCTGCATTCACTTACCACCTGACGATAAAAGAGGACCTACTGAGCCTGATGCAGCAATACTAATAAGTTTGCTTAATGTTTTAGAACGTTGTGGCGTTAAATTTGTGTCAAATAAAAATAAAACTACTGCATTGCTTGTTGTGAAAAAAAATTCTATAAGCATTAATATCAATTGAAATTCTTGAAATTTATTCATAGGAATGTTATTGAATTGTTGCGACGATTAAACCTTGACGTAACAATGAAGAAAATTTCTAAGTTCAGTACAATGAAGAAAATTTCTAAGTTCTCGCTTGATTAACATTTCAACAAGCAAAATTGTCGCATCCGTGTGGCAATTGGTGCGTAAGCTATTCCGTGGAGGATGCATAAATGATGTTGTATTCTGCAAATAATGGCAAGGTCCAAGAAATATATTGAAAAAAAAATTTGATTCTAATCTTAATCAAAAGTGTGTTTTATTTACGTTTACTTTCGGTAACACAAAATGGGTAAGCCCATACAAAAACCAAAAAAACAAAATATTATATTTTCCTAACCAGTATCGCTCATACAGTCGCAAACCTGTGATATTTTAAGTACCATTTCCTTTTAAGTTTTGTTTCATCGTTAACTTTAAATTATGTAATTCAATGTATTTTTAATTACCATTTTTTCTGCAATTCCATTTTTTGTGTTAATGGTTTTTACAGTTTTATTCTCGCTATTGTAAAAATTTTTGTGGTGCGCTCGTAACTTTTTATGACTAACTAAAAAAAAAAGAAAAAAAAGAGGAAAAAGAAAAATGAAATAAAATAAAATTATTGTTAGTGTTTCTATGTTACGTGATAATACCATTTACTCCTATTTTTCTCTTCTCTCTTGTCTGTTTTCCTTCCCTCTGCCTTACTAAGTAACCGCTGTGACGCCATATTGGTTGAGGTTGCAATTTGTTTTGTTTTTATTAAAAAATTAAATTGTCGGCTGCTGTATGTTATAGCTAGTGCTGCAATTCCTGCAGCCATGTATGGCGTCTATTATTTTTGGATAAAAATTTTTTGTCGATGTTTCTTTTCGTGTTGGCTTTCAAAAAATCGCACAACTTAATTGGTTTCATTATAATGAAAATTACAGAAAACTTTGACAGTCATTCGTGAAAAATATTAAAATAAAAATAAAAATAAAAATAAAAATTTGCACAAAAATTTTTATATATAAAAATTGAATCAAAAATTCATGAAAAACTATATTTAAATATACAAATGTTAATGTTTTTATCAAAAAAAGTTAAATTTATTAATTACTAATATATTAATGTTTTTTTTGATGATATTTGACGGTAAAGAAACATATTATAACGATCGTCCGCGTCATAGTTTTGTTATTTTTAGACAAATCTAAGTTTTATTTGTTATTTATTAACTAAAAAAATAAGAACTAACATCATATTCGGGAACTTAACATCTTAAAAAAGTGCAAGAATAGTACTCTATAAGTGGATAATTGAATACTTCGTAGCGCTGTTCACGTTCTACCAACACCCTATCAAGGTACGTTAAATAGTTTAATAGTTTAACGTAACACTGAAACGTTATATGTAATAACATAAATTAAACGTTCTTAGAGAACAGCATTGTAATGTATATTATTCTGCAAACTTTAGATGAAACATAGCTTGTTAAGAATATTGTGTCAAACAATGATGTCTTCGACACAAAATTCTTAATACTCCTTGTAATGTGTAGCAGTCTTGTAGTGTGTAGTAGTCTTGTAGTGGTAGTAGTCTTGTAGTGTGTAGCAGTCTTGTAGTGTGTAGCAGTCTTGTAGTATGTAGTAGTCTTTTAGTGTGTAGCAGTCTTATAGTATGTAGTAGTCTTTTAGTGTGTAGCAGACTTGTAGTGTATAGCAGTCTTGTAGTATGTAGTAGTCTTTTAGTGTATAGCAGACTTGTAGTGTGTAGTAGTCTTGTAGTGTGTGGCAGTTTTGTAGTGTGTAGTAGTCTTGTGGTGTGTAGTAGTCTCATAGTGTGTAGTANTGTAGTGTGTAGTAGTCTTGTGGTGTGTAGTAGTCTCATAGTGTGTAGTAGTCTTTTAGTGTGTAGCAGACTTGTAGTGTGTAGTAGTCTTGTAGGGTGTAGTAGTCTTGTAGCGTGTAGTAGTCTGGTAGTGTGTAGTAGTCTTGTAGTGTGTGGCAGTCTTGTAGTGTGTAGTAGTCTTGTAGCGTGTAGTAGTCTTGTAGTGTGTAGTAGTCTTGTAGCGTGTAGTACTCTTGTAGCGTGTAGTAGTCTTGTAGTGTGCAGTAGTCTTTTAGTGTGTAGCAGACTTGTTGTGTGTAGTAGTCTTGTAGTGTGTAGTAGTCTTGTAGCGTGTAGTTGTCTTGTATTGTGTAGTAAACAACTTTACTAAAAAGTCCGGATTTGAGATTTAATTTCTAATCTTAAGCTTGGATATTTATTTCTAACTAGGAAGTCAAAGCGCGAACTGCTGGTCTATTTGAAGTTGTCTGCTGAGCATTGTGCACAAATACTGTGTTCATTGAAGCCTGCAAATACGCCTTTTTATGATCGCGACAGGTAAAGCATAAAAAAGAATTTTCTCTTTCATAGATTTTGGCAATTTTGCTGCAGTTTGTGTTTTTCGAAACCACATTATGCTGCGGGCGCTTTTCAAAAGTCATGTTTCGAGAAACAATTGCTTGAAGTTTTGATAGGATCTATAGATATGAACTTGTTTAGTGATAAATTCTTTACTATTTTTTTTTATTAGTCTACTATCCAAAAAGCACGAAAAACACTTCCACATTCAAAAATTTCTGCTCTGTCTCTGCTGCTCCATCTGTCAAAAACAGAAGATTCGCACGTTTTACACTTTACATGAACCGAAATAATAAAGAAAAAACAAGAAAATTTATAATTCTGTATCGGAATTCATAATCAATTAGTATATTGGTATCTAGAAAAAAAAGTATATTAACTCATTTGATACATGTAGTCTTCTTGGAAAAACCCTGAAAATTCAAGGAAAAAATTTCATTCACGTAACATTTTCACGTAATATGTTCTAAAAGATTTAAAACACTTTTCAATTTAATACAAAGAAATGTTCTTCTGAAAAATTAACTAATTAAGTCAATAAAGAATTGATTGATCCGAAAAGCTAAAATCTTAGTCTACCACAAATTTATTTAAGAGGATTCATTCAAATATAAATTTCTTTGTTTAGATAATTATTAAGCGAAATAAAATTTCTTTTAATTATGTTATTTTATATCGCTAGTTCATTTTCGATATTTTTAATTTATTAAATTCAATTTTTACAGTTCAAAATCACTTATGGTGACAGTCAATATTAAATGTTGTGTTGATTTAATCAAAGCGCAAAAAAACTTGAGATAGATACTAATGAAAATAAATGGAATCTAGCTACACTCCATATAGTGACTTATTTTAAAAAGAATCATTTGAAAAGTTTTGCTATTTTTAATATTTCTTGCAAAAAATCAGTGAAAAATAGCATTTGGATCAGATCAAGTTTGGAATCCTCTTCTATTTAAACGGTTTTACAAAATATATAGTCCTTTATATGATAAAAAGTTTTTTTTTCATATTTTATATATTTTATAATTAATTCAGAATATGTATACACATTGTGAGGACTCAAAGTCATCCTTGGTTTTGAGACGGGAACACATATGGTTTCCAATTGAAATATGGTATGGCACGGCCAACCATTTCAGAAAGTCAATATCAGCTGACTTCCAAGATGTCCGAAAACCAAGAAGGAGAGAAGACTGAATCCGGTATGGTCTATCGCTTGGGGCAACCGCCAAAAGGGCAACATGTAGGACATCCTCTGCGTAGTGTAAGAAATAAAATATGTTTATGGCGAATTATCAAGTTCATCAAAGTGCTATTTAAATAAAGTAAATGTGAATTCGATATAATGCAAAATGAACTATTGTCTTTTGTGCCTCTTTGCCGTTCTCGTGGTTCGTAGTTTTGCCAAACATTGTCCCAAGAAAATAAATTTCTTGTGGACGAGCCTTGGGATCCGATGAGCGCATACCAAGCCAAGTTCGAATCCTCACACAATATAGAAATACATAGTTGGGTCTTCTGTGGACTTCCTCCCATGGTTCTCTCATATCAGGATTCTCATGTGAAAGGAAGTTCTCTTATATAGCAACAAAATTCAATTTTGTTGTATTTTATGGCAGAATTAATAGTGTAGGGGGTAAAACTCTGCCTGAGTATAACATTTTAAGTTTGTTTTATTTTGTTTTATTTTATTTAAGTTTATTGAAAAATTTTATTTTAAAGATTTTCATAGAGTGCGTGTACTACCTTCTATTCAGCTCCTCTGCCGGCATCACTTATTTCAAATAAAAATTCCATTATAATCATTACGTTTTTCGCAGTTCAATTATTCGGCATTTATGACTTATAAAAAACTATAACGTGATGTCTGTGTTATGTCTGCATTGTTGCTTACACAATGGAAAATTGTCTGGCTTTATAATGCCAAAGTCTTGGGATATTACATACCGTTACACCTGCTTTTCAATAGGTGCGCATTGCTGGTATAGCACACGTAAAGAATGAAAATTTAGGATTCTTTTTTGTAATAAATATTATTAAAAAATTATAAAAAAAAAAAAAAGAAAAATTGATTATTGGCATTATTGAAAGATAAAAATGAAAGGTAAGCGGCATAAACTGGCAACGAACAATTAATTGCTATACATCCTTCGTTTGGGGAAGCATTGTATAAGACTACATCTGTATAATTTAAAGATTCCATTCAATTCCATCTCTCTCAGGTTTGAATTAAACGTTTTCTTATTGTTTGATTTAATGCTATAATTTTTCAAGGCCGTTTAACTAATTTGCTTTGGTACAGGTATGTAATCATTCGCTTGAATTAATTTCGTATAAAACTTTCTAATTTAAATTACCCTTCATAAACAGACTATTAATTTTCGATATAAACTTATTTTCTCTAATAAGCTAAACACAGTTTCAAATTTGTGTGAACGAACGAGAAAAACTGCAACAAAAAAAATGGAAAGAAAAATGAGAAATAAAAAAGTGAAAAAAACAAAACGCTTTAGAAAGGGCACTTGAAGTTTTCATAAAATATTTTGTACGGTGTGTTCTTCTGCAGAATTTCTTCTTCTTTTTAATGCAACTAAAGCTGGCGTTTCTATTTCACTTAACTGTTAAACTGTTATTTTTACCTTTGCCTAGTCAGCTATGAAAAAGTGGGGATACTTGAAAAATGTTTACCTCTTTCTGTGTGTACCTTAAAAATATGCAAGAAGGTAATAAATAAAAGGTTTCGTTATATAGAGGTTGCACAGTTGAGAGAAATAGCAGAAGAAATTTTTAAGAAAAGAGAGAAATAACTGAAATGAAAATATAAAAAGAACTAAAAATATATATTAAGCTATAAAGCAACATTTATTGAAAGAAAACTTTGGAGGTTAAAATACGCTTAAAAGCGTAATCTTAAGTTAGGGAAACTCTTCTCAAATTTAGATTTTAGAAGAAAAAAAATTTGCATTCTACTTACAATCAACGTTGGAGCAATATTTCTCAAGTATTTTTTAGGTTGATCTAAAAGTATCTGTCGTTGAACTGAGTATGGAAATGTTAATGTGGTTTTATATATTACAAGCAGATCTCCTATGCTGCATCGCTCTGCTTTAAATTGAATATTTTTGAAAAATAGTTCATTTCTTTCAACCACGACATCAATTGCTTTTGCTTACCAAATATGAAACTTGTTTTTATGGAGTTTTAAATCCAATTTTTTTAACGCTCTCTCCCTCTCTCTCTCATAAAATCCAGACGATCTTAGAGTATTAATCTTTAAAATTGCTACATATGTGTGTATGTATCTATGATTTAAGTTTATCTGTTGCTCTGACCGCTTGTTTGGCTAATGTTGCGTCCATATAATTTGTGAAAAACTAACAGATAGCGATTTTTAAAATTTGAGAGCGAAATTTGATGCACAGAAGCATTTTATCTCAAGGATGAAACCGTAAGGAAAATCGGGTCGCTCTTACGACCACTCCACACATAATGTCTTAACATGAAAAAAAAAGTCTTTCAGTGAAAGAAATTTGCAATTTTTCAAATTTCTCGATGAACATTTGAGAGTTATATTATTCCAGCATAATAAATTGATGTGAAAAATTTAAAATGGATGAACTACGTTTTTTGAGTCCTCTTTCATATAAATACGACAAGTAAGTCTTTATATGGAAAAAATTGGTTGATCTTTAATATTTTATGATAAAAATAGATCCGTGATAGTAATTTGGTATAAAAATTAACTCTGTAAAATTGAGATAATCTGCATCTATTTTTTTTTTAATCTCACCTCATATAAGGATTGTCACGAAAAAGAAGCTCTGGCAGTAAAATCGAATTCTTAGTATTTTATGATGAAAACAGATGAAGGAAAAAAAGATTTTTGACACGAAAATTAATTTGATCAAATGTGAACCTTGTTAGTTCACGTTTTGGGTCCCTCTGTCTATAATGATAAGGAAAATTTTAGGTAGAAGCAAACCACAACGTTTGCTATTTTATGACAAAACTAAACGAAGAATTTTATTACCCTAAGTGATGCAACGTTTAATGGTTGGCTCTGCTAAACCATAATGTTTTTATTTATCATAAGATTCATTCTTTTTTTTTTATACAACGCACATCTTTGTCGTGAATATTGATGTAGTTCTTACAAATAGTCAAACGAAACGCCATTTTTATTTAAATTTATTAATTTCCTTATATTAGCGTGTGAGCCTGAATCAATCGAATTTTTTTTCTCGTCGGCCACTTCGCAGTTGCGATACGAAATTCAAATCGAGCTTCAGAAAGATTATTCAATAAATTATATATTTGAAGTCAACGGATTCCATCTTCCAGCACTTTTTTATAAACGAAATGATTAATTTATATTAATTAGATAATGTATGAACGGAGCCAGTATTTTGAGATCAATCAAGCTCTAGCCAATTACAACTCAGTTCATGCTTTTAAATACGTCAAATAATCTGGGAATAATAAATTTTTATCTAATATTTTGATTCACAAAATAGTCTTACTTGATGATATTTACAATGAACTAATGCTATATTTGATTTCAGAGCATATACAAAAATATAAGCGTTAGGTAACAGAAAATAAGGGTGTGAAGTTATATTTAAATATATATAGCAAAGTCACAAACCAAAACTGTTAACAGAGGCCTGTTAAGCGACTAACAGAATCCTGTTAACAAAAGTCTTGGAAAGATTCGTATCAAATAGAGGTAATATAGCACTATTTTGGGAGGCCACTGTGGCCAAACCAGTTACTACGACAAAACGGACCTAGTACCGGGTAATTCCTCGGTAAGTACGCTTTCCAACAAAGTATAGCTTATATCAAGTTGCTTTCGGAAAAATTTTTTATTGGACTTCGAAAATTAACCTATTAAGGGACAAAAAAACAGAGCAATTTTCAAAGTCCAATAAAAAAATTTTCCGAAAGCAACTTGATATAAGCTATACTTTGTTGGAAAGCGTACTTACCGAGGAATTACCCGGTACTAGGTCCGTTTTGTCGTAGTAACTGGTTTGGCCACAGTGGCCTCCCAAAATAGTGCTATATTACCTCTATTTGATACGAATCTTTCCAAGACTTTTGTTAACAGGATTCTGTTAGTCGCTTAACAGGCCTCTGTTAACAGTTTTGGTTTGTGACTTTGCTAGTTATATTTGAATATAACTTCAAATGCTTGCAGAAAATTCTTCTTCTTCTTCTTCCTGGATATGTGAATATTTTTGTGAATATCTTTAGTAAACACTATCAGCCTATTATTTGAAAACTTTTCAAGATAGAAAGAAACCTTGATTTGTATTAAGCATGTACTCTTTATAATTTTGTTCATAGATACTTGTGCACAAACCACGCACGATCTAAACTGGATACATTTATAATGTTATAGGAAAACAAAAAAGAGTGAAACTTTTTTATTGCGCATCTACCTTAAACCTTCACACATGTATTTTTGATTTAAAATATTTTGAAAAAAAAAATCCCTACTATCTATAAGATATATAACATCCTCTTAGTCAGACAATCAAGTCAGCCCTAAACAACATACTAAACAATTTATAGAGAAATTTGTATTTGCAACATATTCTTACAACAGAAGAAGGCTGGTAACAACAAATGCAATGCAAATTTGCATACTCATAATATTTGTAAAAAAAAAAAGGAGAAAAGTAATGGAAAATAGTAAATGGAAATAATACACAAAAAAGCATTTTCCGCCCTCATACATGGAAATACCAGCTACTCAAGCATTTCCTGTGCGCATTTGTGTTGTGTATAGAGAATATTTTTGGCAATATTTTCAAACAGTTCTGACTACTCTTTTCAACAAGCATACGTATTATAATTTTCCTAAATATTAGTCTATTCTATGCAGTAAGACGAGGGTTAATGTTATGCCATAATATTTATAGCGACATTTCATTTTCTTCTTTCTAACGGTCTGCTGCTGATGATGGTAACATATGCAAGACTAACTGGCAGGTTACTACAACTATATATATGTATATGGGTATTAGGCGAGACATTAACAACAACAAAAAAATTACGAAAGAAAAAGAAATTTAAATATTTCTTAAAAAGGTTTTTACAAAATAAATATAAACTTAAAGGGAAACGGAAATGGCGTTATGTCTTGTCTTATACAATAAACTGTACTGTGTTGTGTCTTCAGTTGCATATCGCCATCACCAATAATGGGGGTGGTAAGTATACGCTTTTTCTTTTTTCTCTTTTTTTTTTTGCCCCTCTATTGACAGAAATTTTCTACTATTTCCATTTATTTTATCCTTTGAATTGAATTGAAGTGCTAATAATTGATGATACAGATGTTTAACAATTTTATAACAGACAAAGACATATGCCAAAAAAAATAAATAAATAAAAGAAAAAAGTATCTCTGAAATTGAAAACCATTTTTAAGCAATCAATTATTTTCCATTGACAGGCGCTGACTAGCGAATGGCTTCTATTTAAGCATAATTTATAGATAATTTTATTAAACACATAATCTGAAATGATTATATTGTTATTGAAAAATTTGCCAAGATTTGCATGACTATAACACTTGAATCGTAATAAAAAATGAATATATTTATCAAATTCATTTCACACAACAGTGAAAGTGTAAAAGAATGGCTTAGGATAGAAATGAAAAGAAAAAATTTCTAATAAAAGATAAAAACACGAGTCGACTATTTATTCGAGCTGAAGATTATATTATTTATTACGATACTACCACCAATACCCAGTAAAAAAGAAAAATATTTTTTAGGTTTACATAATTTTTTTTGTTAAGTAAACCGTAAATTTTAAGAAATCGTTAAATATATTTTTATTTTGCAATTCACCTAAAATTTTAGAACTAATGCAAATGGTTTAACGCTGCACTAAATTTTTCATATTTTTTTATCCGAAACTGAAGCATTGAACTTTATAGTTGGATTTGCAATATTTAGAAATGAGCTTCAAAGATTTCATATGGAATATATATTCTTGATTAGTGTAAGATTTAGTCTCGATTTACTGATTTCTATCTGCTTATCTTTACGTCTGTGTGTCCGTCCGTCTGCAGGCTTATCTGTACAACCTATCTGTCTATCCATTCAGCTTTTTTTTCAGCTACCGTTTAAACGCTACAAAATTTATAAATAGACTCGATCCGCCCATGACCATAATAGATATAAATCGTATTTTCAATTAATTACTGTTACTGGTCGAAATGCGTTTCTAAAGCTAGAAATAATTAACAGAACCGTATAGAACTTTACTTTGAAAAACCACAATAACCCAGCTAGCTAATCCACCTAAAGCAGACATTGAATAGAGATTAAAGATTTGAAGTTTGAAGTTGAATTCGACAGGCTATCAATTTTTATTCGTATGGTACTGCGAATTTGAATCATTTGAAAATTCATTCAAATTCTGAAGAAAAGCGTTTTTTATAGCAAGGAATTTTAGATAATATAAATGATCAAGAGTATATACCTATGTATATAGCTATATACGTATGCATATACATTTAATGAAGACATGTCAAAACATATTTTATATATATATATATATAAATGTAAATGCCTTTTCAATTTATTTAAATTTCATTAATGATTTTAAAATTTTAAATGTAAAAACTGTATTTTAGTTAATGGGCTTATTACGACCTCTTCAAAATTGCTCTAGACAATTGCAAGCACTTGTTTCTAACTACATTCTAACTACACTGTAGTTTCTAACTACATTTTTTGTTCGTACAAAAACTTCGAAAATTTTTTCTTCGTACAATAATAATTTAATTAGATCGCTGATTTGGATAAGATATGGATAAGATGCACATACTTTGCATAAACTTCAACTTGAAATACCGAGTGAGTATCTCCAATGGATATGGCTTTTTTAAATCTCGGGCCGCATAAACCAGTCCTAGGTTCCATTCAGATCTCTCCGCTATGATCACTATGAATCGGTGAGGCAAATAACGGCTTGGCGGCTCAATGGTCCGGTGTGGTCCGGTTTGTCTACGAAATCAGTTAGCACTTTCAGACCGACCCGATTTCAGACTGATTCGAAGTCAGTTTTTGGTGTTAGGGAAACTCAAAACAAATTCCATTTTCAGCCCCAGTATCGATAAAATGCAAAAACCAATTTCTTTCCAACAAAAAGTAAATGCTGTCCGCGTTCGCTGGATATTCGATAAAGTTTGGTATGTTCAATGTTACTAAAAACTATTCTGATGCATGAATCTTATATTGCCGTGAGATGAAAATCATTGTCAGATATCCCGGAAACAAAAAGTGCCAATGGCGCTATTAAGCGTTAACTATATTGAGAGTTAGGGCCATATATATGTAAATTTCGGTTTCATATTTACGTGCTTGGCAGTTACAAAGAATTCAACCGCTATACTCAAATGGGAATGAAGGCTACGATCCATGTCCCGCCTTTACTCAAATGAGAATGGACGCTCCGATCCATATTTCATTATGTGAAAAATGTTGTACTTTAAAATAACTTTAAGCCACATAAAATAAATGCACTTTTAATCAGATTATGATTCTAATTTCATATGGGTTGCGGCAGACGTCATAGGATTTCTACAAATATACTTAACTAAGTTTATGTGTGTTTTTTGTTTTAAATATAAATTGTTCTTGTTGAGAAGAAAATACGTTCTTCATTCTGTTCACGATTACATATTTTCTTAAGCAACCCGTCAGTTCGTTATCCCTTTTGTTTTAATTAATGTTCTGCTCTAAGGATTTGTTGTGTACATCTTGTTCTGCTTCAATTTTATCATCTTTTCTCAAGTTTTTTCTTTAATTTCGGTAACTGTTTCGTTATCTGTTCTATTCTTTTTTTTTTTTTTTTTTTCTTTTGAACTTCATTGCCAGACTTATCGCTTCTGCTTTGAAATGTGAAATAAAATTGTTTCTTGTTATCTTCGTTTATATCGGAATTTTTTCATGTTTCTTACTTTTCTTTCTCTATCTTAAGCATTAATACGTAAGAGTGCATATGTCTAATAATCTCTGTGAAGAGTTGTAATCCAGTTTGTCATGATATGTCAAAGTTTGAAGGATTTATAGCAATTTTATCCATAAACGTTATTAACGCAAACGGAAAATGCAAAACAACATGGGAAAAAGATAAATCAAAGGGATTTTCTCTGATGTGTAAAATGTTCCCTTAAAGTAATTGTTATTTTGTATTAAAAAAAAAAAAGAAAAAAATTAAATGAAATTAATCTGCTTTCGTTTGTTTAATCTGGGAGTGTTGATATATAATTGAATTCTTTACATCACATTATTTCTCTATTTGTATTTTAACGTGCAACTAAAATGAAAACACATCAAATGTGTACGAATGTGAAAAGCTATGAAGCCTTTTACGCCTTTTTTTATAAACTTTTATGGTATTTGTGGGAATTTGATTGTTGTCTTTTTTCATTGTTTTAACCAGATGATGTACGCAGGCAATCAGAAACTAAATCAAATTTATATGCTAATATTGATTTATACAATCCAAAGAATTATAAAAAGTATCTATGATAAATGCGAAATATATGATCGAAAGGTATTATTAAAGAGAGAGAGAAAGAGTGAAAGAAAAAAATGGGGAGGAAAAATCCAAAAAATTACATGAAAAATAGGAACTTTCTATTTATAAAAAAAAAAAAACACATCGAATTTTTTGATAAGTCGATCCCTGAATTGAGTATACACTTTGTAAGAATAATTATTCTAAACGAGATTGGTTTCCGAACTTAAGTAGATTTTTGAAGATTCCTTTTCTTTTTTTTGTTTTAACAAAAAATACATATTGGAAGCGCATGGAAACAAAAGGCATATATGACTAAATTCTCTCAATTTGATCCCAATCAGCATTAAGAGTTTTTGCATACATATTTTTAACTGGTCCATTAGGAGTTCGTATCCTCCAGCGACAATCATATGCATTCAAGAACATCCAGTGTCACTGATAATTTATGTGCATACAATTTGTAGCTTTTTAAGCATCCCCTCGACTTTACAGAGATAGTGTGTTCTTATGTACAAAGGCATCAGCATCAACACACACTAAACCATTTACCAAATAACCAAAAAACCAATATACATGTATACGTAAAAGTTCCATGACATGAACAAGAACAGAAAGTAAACAATTTAAGAACATTTTCCCGTAAACAAGATAAACCGTAACGAAAGTGAAATATTGTAAAAAAGAAAAAAGAAAAAAAAATTTACATAAACACGAAATCATATTAAGTTTCTTAAAATTAAAAAAAAAAAAAAAAAATTCAAGTGAGAGTTATCCCAATTTACTTTGGAAGGAAAATGAGCTGCTTTACAGCTGTACTTACGAAAAGTGAAATGAGTGCAGCATTATATCGATAACAGATATGAAAAAAAATTTCACATATAATTGTTTCTTTTAAAAATTTGTTTTCTAATTTCTCTTTAATTTTTAGCTAAAATTTAATCTTTCGAATTCGTTAGTTAAGGATAACTTTATATCAATTTTTAAATTCCCATTAAACAGCCTGTTTTAATGGCCATTAGCTTTTCTCAGCAATTTGTTTCCATTAAATTTAATGTCTATGCCATAAACAAAATTTTAATACTCATCCCCAAATTACATTTATTTTCGAAACGTATTTTCTTCTCTTGTCTTTTCTCGCAGATGGAAAAGAGTTTATTATTTTGCATACAAGCATGTCATTTGATAATTCTACTAAACTGTTTAGAAAACTATAAAAAATATATTTTTTTTAAATAAGTATAATAGTCAAAACTCTTAAGTTTTATAATTAAATTAATGACAAATGTTTAAGTGTAAAGATGTGAAAGGAAAAGCATAAACGAGCAAGTTCAGCCTTAAAACCAAAACTTAAGTATTTAAATCATTTAAGGCCATTAAAGAAAGTAGAAAACAGAAAACACATATTTTTATTACTCTTATTGGGTTATTAAATCTTTGAATTAGTTGCCTCTTGCTATTCATATCTTTTATTTACATTAGTAAGAATATTTATCTTCTACATTAATAGGAATATTTATCTTGAAACTATACTGATATAGTAGTAGTTTCTTGATATTCACTCAGGAAACTGACACGCTATGCAACTGGACCGTCCCAAAAACGCTTCAAAAGCTTTCCAATGAATGGTAATAAAGCCATACCACCAAGTAGCAGAAATCGTCTCTCTTTCGAAATTCATTTCCAAGAACCTTACACGATTTCATAAGGTTTTCAAAAATAGCACACGAACGTGGATATTCACGATTGTGGCTTCGTTCATTTTATTAGAACGAACGGGGTCCTACGAAATCCGGGACCGGGGTCCTACAAAACTCCGAATTAGTATTCTACGATATCCGGGACCGGGGTCCTAGAAAATCCGGGATCGGGGTCCCACAAAACCCGGGACCGGGGTCCTACAAAACTCCGAATTAGTATTCTACGAAATCCGGAACCGGGGTCCTACAAAACCCGGGACCAGTATTCTACGAAATCCGAGATCGTGGTCCTAGCAAATCCGGGCCGGGGTACTATGAAATCTCCTTTCTCATTAAATGAATGGACGTATGAATGAATACGAAATAAGAAACATTTGTTCAATTCGGAGAACAAGTGATTATTAAATTGTGTTTGAAAACGAATATGAACAGTTTTGTTTGATGCACTACGCTTACCTTTATTAACTTATTTAAATAAAAATTTTTATCTCACAATTTTTTGTTATATTTTTTATTTTCTTTTCTTCCTCTCAGTCTTTGTATAAGAAATAACATTTTTACTTTCATATTTTATAATTTTTATTCATATTATTTTTATTCATATTATTATTATTATTATAGTTAAATTTTTGTATGGTTTCTTAAGTTTAAGTTTATTTATATTTTTAATTTTTTTTTTATTTTTAATTTATTTCTATGCCAATTTTACATTAGAATATTTTGTAAATTTTTTATAGATAAATATGTAGTGCTAAGAATTTACGTGTATTCTTTTATGTACGAGATGGAGTTACGTAAATTTGCTAAAAGCTATTTTAATATAAGAAAAAATTGCTGCAATTTTTATAATAATATGATTTTGTTTTTTTAGTATTTTAATGGATGCAAATATATTTTTACAGATGTTTATGATCAAAACGAAACCAAAAAAAAAAAAAAATAAAATAAAAAGCAAAAACAAACCTTAAAAATATATCAATTTACAGAATTATTTCGTTTATACGTTTATTTAATATAAAAAAAAAAATATTTTTTTTTAGTTATTTACATTGTTTTTGTTTTTTAGATTATTCATTAAATATTTACAAAGAATTTTTTTTTTTTTGCCTCTATAAATTTGTTACTTATGAATTTTTAATGAATATTGTCGACATGTTTTATTTCCGTTAAATTTTCATGTAAGTAAAAAAAAAGTAAAAAGTTGCAATTAAATAAAACGAGCCAAACTGCAATAGAATAATAAGTCTCAGGCATTTTATACTGTGTGATAATCAGTATATGTGACCACCTAAGATCCTTGAAGCGTTTCTAGGGAGCAATTAAATTTTTTCTAGTGTGTAGAGGTATTTATTCATTAATTAATTTATTTTTTTAATTTAATTAAAGACAGGAACTATGTATATATATAAAAACAAGTAAGAAAATTACATTCGTCATAGAGCGAATTTTCGTTATTCACCACCCCAGTGAAGTATATGTCAATAGATTGACTACTGCTTTTTGTTTAATGATTGTATATATATTAAAATATTCCTAGACAGACATATCAGCGTCAAATTGAAATTTTCTTCGAAATTTTTGCTCTTCACATGACAATACGATGAATCTACGTTTTAAATAGTTTAATTCAAATGGCTATTTACTCTAAGTATTATTATTATTATTATACTCTAGACTAAAGAAATTAATTCTTAGAGACTAGAGAGATGTGAGAGCACTAGAGCCGCTTAGACTATCATCGGCTCGTTGGTGTTTTTTCATTTTATGAAAAAACTCTACCGCAATGACATTTAAACTCACGTGTACTCTAAGTAAACCCGAGCTTCCTTTTTAAAAAAGTAAAATGGGAAAATTTTAAATTTGAAAAATAATGCAATTTTCTTAAATCTTTTGTGGTAAGAGAAAGATATTGTTTCCCTGAAGTGTTTGAAAACCACTGTAATTTGCTTCTGAAATAAGATGGAACAGAAGTGATTGTGATTGATTACATTGCATGCCGCGGGCCTCTACTTATGAAATCGTAACCAAAGAAAGCTTCTGAACAACGTGCTCATCAATTTCAAGTGAATGAATTCCGTTTGTCGACTTTTAATTATGAGCCACATTCCAAGTTGCTATTATGATTCTCAATTCCGACTATTTCCAAAATAATCTATAATTGTTCATCACATGAAAGATAACGTGTTTTTTTAATTAATGCAATTTAAATCGGCGAAAAGTAGAGCAATATTAAAACTCTTAAATAGTTATAAAGTGAAAATTCTCGAAAAAAAATCGTTCTCCCACATGACAATTCAACGGGTTATTAAGATGTTAAAACTGACCGTTAGTCCGTGAATTGTTAGAGCCAACCACTGTATTCATCTAATTCGAGCACATATGATTTTGTAAATAGTTAAAAAACAAGTAGCGAGCCCGACATGGCAAGAGCTTTTAGTATTTTTAGCAGCCTTGATGTAAAGAATAACGCTTTCAAAAAACCTTCAGATTTTCGATACTTGTTGAGATAAATTTGTATTGGACTTCACATAGACTATATTAAGAATGAATAAATGAGTTCAACTTTTTGTTTTAACTCTATTTCTAATGAAATTTTTGAATAATTTAGAATTTCATTTGAAATTTATAATTGCAGTTGTTTGTAATATTTACTTATTTAAGTGCTGTGAGACACTGTTTTGAATCAGATTTCTTTCCTTTGTCAAATTGTCTTGTAGCTCAAAGATCAAAAGAATGTCTATGGAATTTTTATGTATCTAAGGACAGGCGGACGGAAGATAAACGGATAAACCTGGATAAACTGTTTAGTTGTGAAGCTCTTGCCTGTCTAGATCTACTAATCTAATCTAATGTGTAGTATGTCTTCTGCGTCCTTTAGTTATCATTGTGGGTGGTAAATATGAAAATTAAAGGTTATCTCTGCTCAATAGTTTAATTCATTGTTTTTGTTTTTTTTTTTGTGTTTTCGTTATTTAAGTTAGAATTTTTCCAACATTTCAACATAATTGTTTTTGTATTATGTGTAACTAATTTAATCAATTTATTTGATGTATGTTTTGATTTTTATTTATTTATATAATTTTTGAATTCTTATTTTTTCTTAGAAGTTAATGTTATTTACAATGCTTTAGCTTTTGTTTCTATAAATTTTGGGGCAAAAAAAAATTCTTTTGTTTAATTTTTTTATTTATTTATTAAATAATAGTCTTCAGTTGCTATTCTACATTTATTTATAAACATTTTTTTTTCTCGGGCTGTATGCTTATGTGTGGCAAAAAGTTTTTATGTATATTTTGTTTGTGTTGTTGATGGTTTAGTTTTCACTTATTTATTAATTTATTTATTTATTTATTTTTTTTTCGAAATTTTAAATCATACATTTATATATATCTATATATATATATACGTAGATATCCCTTGTTTCAAATTACGATTTAGTTTATTTTTTATTTTTTTTTTTTATATTTTTTTTTGTGTTTTCAATAGATATTCACCGGCCGAATTTGGGGTTGTACTAATTTCATCGTTATGTTTGTAACATTTTAAAAATATTCTCTCATTTGTTTTTAGCTTAAGTTTTGGATGTTATCTAAATTTCCTTCTAGTCCAAGGTCTTTTGTGGCCCGGAAGGAGATTTCGACTTTTTGCATCAAATCATTAAATTGCGAAATGCTTTGCATTTTCATATGTTGAGTATCATGGTTTGGTTGGATGAGAATATTCGTTATAAAGTGGATATTTCCCCGATTACTTTGTCATAAATAATCAAGAATATGTAGTAACAAAGAAAGGTAAATTGAGAAAAGTGCAATCGCTTTAGAAAAAAAAAACAGATATTTCGCTTAGATTAAGTTTATTCTATAAGTGGATTTATCAACAGGCAGATAGGTCTCATGTTCGTGGAAAATATCTAGAAGATATCTCATAAATGGTGGACCAACTTGTAGATCAATATCTTCGATTGATTTTCAAACAACTTGTCAATAGAGAGATTTGAATATTAGAAGTATTCAAACTTCAAACAAAGAATGAAGATTTTCTGTCAAATGTCCGTCCAGCTGGCAGGACATTTAACTATACTCAAACATAGGGGAAGATAATGTTACTGGAATAATGTTTAGTATTTAAAGAAGCGGGTTAGACGCAAAACATTTCTCATATCGCATATTTATCGTAATCAGGGAATTGCATAAAGTAGTAGTAGTAGTAGTTTTCAAAATGTATTTCACTATTTTACAAACAGTTGAAAAATTGAATTTAGTACACCCCCTGTGCGAAGAATAATAAATAAAGACCTTTCTTCTTCTTTTTTTTTGCAATTTTCTTTTGTCTTTTTTGAGAGTGGGATGTTCGAAGTTTCCTTACTTTGCACGTACTTGGCTTGTTATTCTTTAAATTCCCTGTTTTTTACCTGAAAAAAAGACGACAAATTTTTCTACTTTATTTTTATTTTCTTTTTTGTTTTTCATCTAATCCTTTATACTTTTATTCCTTTGTGTATCTGCTGCCTATTATTGTGTGTCCATTCTTTCTTAAATTTACTTAAACTAATTTTACATAACTACACATATCATAATTATTATTTAAACAATTGCTTAACGTATCTTTATCACCGCTAATGGATCCCGTTTGCAAGATCAAGTGCTCTTTACTTTTATACCCTGGATATCATACATAAACTACATGCGGTTTATTAAGACTACCGCCACTACCTCCAATATTTCCACCTCCACCACCACCGCCACCACTGTTAATTCCCTTTGTGTGTTGATTTGAACTCATTACTAATTTACCATTAGCCGGTTTCGTCATGGTTTGAGTATCGGGATAATCGTAATGATCAAATTTTTCATAAAGATGTTCGGGTTCATCGGTATAAGTATTACTGGTACTGACTGTGTCCTTCACTGGTGGTAATTCCCATGGTTTCAAAGCTCTATACTCGTTTGCAATGGCTTGAGCCGTTAAATAGCGTTCCAACTCAAGTTTATCTAATTGTGGCAAAGTTTGATGATAGTCTTGATGATGTAAAGGATGCATAGCATGAGGATGAGCAGTTGTACGTTGGGCTTGTAAGGTATGAGCAGGATAACCACTACCTGGTAAACTACCATTGGCACTAGTACTTAAAGGCTGATGAGCTAAAATCCGGTCATGAACGTTAACGATGGACTTTCCTGAACGTAAATTTCGATCGTGCATTAATTTTCGTCGACGTTTTACAAAACGCATATAAAATATTATGCTAGTTCCAGTCATTATTACCAAGAGAAAAGTCAAGACAGCACAAACGATGGTTACTACATGAGCGGGGCAAGTGATTTCACTCTCAGTCATGGCCGCTAAATGCCTACGAGTACGTTTGCTGTCACGTAATATTTCGCAACCAATACGTTCGGCATCAAGTTTCAGAAAACCATTATTGCTGGGTGGAGTGCTGGTATACTGCAATTTTGTGGTAAAATCTTTCTTCCGTTCCGCTACGTAGGCGGCTACACGTACTAGGTTGTCTTCAACGGTAGTCGATGATTCCAAGCTTGACGACTCCATATCACGATTAATCAGATTATCCGGCGCAAAATCTTTCACATTTCTACCCGTTAGTCCTGCTTGCAAACCATTTTCAAAGTTTCCAGTAACCAAACGCCACAACCAAAACAAAGTGCAATTGCACTGCAAAGGATTATCACCCAGATATAGTTTCTCTAATTGATCGATAGGAAACTGAGCTGCGTATAAAGTCTGCAGACTATTGGCCTGCATATAGATCTCTATAATATTTGGATTCCCTTGAAATAGACGCATGGGTATGTCACTTAACAAAGGATTCCGATTTAGTTGAAGAATTTGCAAATGCGTATTATCTACAAATGCTCTATAAAGATAAGAAAAAAAAGAAAGAAATCAAAGTTCAATAATTTTGTTTTTTTTTTTTTTGTAACAATTTTGTCAATATTTGACTTTTTATTGGTTAGCATTGTTGTTGATTTTAAAGAAAATTTATTCAAGCAAAGAATATCCAGCTTATTTAGCATATTCTTCCGATAATCCTTTTGACCTTTCTATGAACGTGAGATAGACAAAAGGGAAACATTTTCCCACTCAGCCAAGTAAAAGAAAATAAATGTTTTACCGCTTGACTGGTTAAATTGGTGGAGGTGGTTATGTTATGCAAAAATTGTTGTTGTTGTTCTTGTTCAAATATCAAGTTACATATGATTTAGCTTCTTATCGTTAGAACAAATTTACCCGCTCACTAAAATATCCTTATTGCGGCCTTTTTACCCTCATACATATCTTACTGAAAGTGTAAATGTTGTGGCTTTTAGGTAAATGAGAAAATGTTCATGTTCGTTTTCAAAACTGCTCAGGTAACGCATTTAAATAATAGATATCAGTTACTCGAAAACAACTAAACACGAAGAAGAAGAGATTCATTTTCATTTTGTTGTTAAAATATGCAAACTGATACTAAACAATTAGAAGCAGGGCGTATTATTAGATCGAAAAGGAGTAGTACGAACGTATGTGTAAACAATGCAATGGTAGAGAGCAAATAAAGTAACGAAATTAAGTTAACAAGGGATTCTTTTCTAGTTAAAAAAAAGTATTCAAAGTAGTGTGAGATTATATTTTCACAAAACAAACCCATTTGTCTTCAAAAAGAGGCTTTAAGTAAATTAGAATTGAAATTGGGGTCGACATCAGTTATAAATATAAGATAGAAATCATAAAAAGATTTGTAATGCAAAACGTGAATAATTTAAAGACAAATGAGGAAGTTATATTCGGCTGTGCCGAATCTTTCATACCCTACCTACCACCCTTATCTTAAAAAAAGGGGAAAAACTAAATTATCATAGGTGGGCGTGGCAGTGAAAGAACGATCAAAATTGAAGACGACACCTTCATTTTTGTCACCAAGAGAATGTTTACCACAGACATTAGATAGTTAAGCAGCCAGACAGATTTACAGAGGATACCGACGAATACATCTGGGTGGATTTCGTATTCTATACTTATCAAGAATCTATATGGTCCCAGAGACTTATTTCTTAATGTTACAAAGATTTTCACAAAAAGAATTAAATTTCAACGTTGTATTTTATCGAGTGGGCACAAACCGTTTTTGCACAGAGGGTACGGAATAGTTAGTGCAATATTTGTGGAAATTTTTATAGATTTATCTGCAATGGTTTAAAGCAAAAAACTCGTACTGTGAGCATGTCCCTTGACCGATTTGGCCCATTTTCAATACCAACTTGCGTGCAAGGACTTCCAATGTTTCTATCAAGTTTGAAGACGATATCTTTATTTTTGTGGCCAAGAGAATGTTTACCACAGACATTAGACAGACGGACAGACGGACAGACGGTCAGACGGACATACTTAAATCGATTCTAAATTTGATGCTGATCAAGAATATATATACTTTGTGGGGTCTCTGAAGTTTCCTCTTGGTATGTCAAAATGAAATATACCCTTCACCTTCGGTGGTGGATATAATAACGTGAAATGTTTCAAGTGTTCGTCTTACATTAAACGTAATTTTCTTATCGTAGTTTTTAACATAATTTTCTGAGTGAAAAAAGACTCCATATAGAAAGGAAAAAAGAATGATAAAAACGAGACAAGAAAAAAAAACTTAAGAAAAATTTGGGAATTTTCAAAGTCGATCGGAGATGATTTTCAAAACCAACACAATTCCTAGATTATATGAGTTCTTCGTTTAGCAAAAATCTGTTTTCACTCATAAGGAGAGTTCTCTTTAGAATGATTTACAGATATTCACCGAACTAAAATGTTGTTCTTTTCAAATTTTCAATTTCTAAAAAATGGCATGAAACTTTTAAGCCAAACTAGGCGACACTACATCGTGAATGTTTATAAATTTTATAAGGGTTCAATCTTCAAATTTCGCAAGAAGTAAGAGACAGAGGATGTCGAATCGCGTGAGTAAGGCTGTAAGCAGCGCTCAATTCAGCTGAGTGATTTTTACAGTGAGACATTTTCATTATAAGCGGGACAATTGCCTTATAAGCTCTTCCCCCAGTTATGATCTTGAGAGATTTTTTTATTACATTCATCTGATTTGAAGTAGATTTTGTTAAGCACATACAGCTTCCGATGGAGGCTGGTCCAAAACGGTCCAAAAACAATTGAATATCATTGCCTCTCTTCTTCCTTTTCTTATCAGCCGGGAATTTTGCCACACTCTTGACTAAAACTTTTTGAATTCGAGAAGCAAATTAATGATATTATAATCAGCATTATTTTGAGTTCTTGAGCTGAATAAAGAAATATTTTCGGATTGTACATCCGGTGGTCGATAATGGTTTTCAATAATCTCGACATAGTATTTAGCATTCGTTCTTTCGATTCTTCATCTTATTTGGATTTATGATAACATAGGGCAGATGATGTTCTCAAGACAATTTTTAGAATTTGGCGAACAGTTAAAAATTAGGCGAATAGGGCGATAGCAGAAAGATATAAAATAAAATTTTGATGACAAGTTTTGGAACAACGAATACAGTATAAGAAGGTGCATTGCCATCATGTAACAGACAAGATTTATTTGTCACTAATTTCGCGCATACGGTTCATAGCGCAAATAATATTTATTCTTAAGAGTATTGACCCTTTAGTTTAGACCGGTAGAATTAATTCATAAGGGACTGCACGAATAATCGCAATAAATTTAATGTATTTTTGTATTTGATAGATAGACCATAAAGGTTCCCTTTAAGTAGCTGATGTTCAATCTCACTTTTGTTTAAGTTTACAAAAAATTTCAACAAATTCAGAACGTTTACTTTTTTTTTAAATATTTATAATGCTTTTTTAAATGTTTTAATACTTAAATAAAAAACCGTACTTAACTTTTTTATATCCGTTAATCTGTTTTAATTGCTTTTTCAGAAAAACGGCAGCGGATAATTTACGCATAAACGTATAAACGATTAATGTAATGATATTCAATTGTTTCATGTCGGCAGGTTTTAAAATACAATACGCTTAACAATGCAAGCACATGAAAAAAATTTATAACAAGTAACGTAGATTTAGGTTAATCGTACATGTACCACAGAAATCTAAAGCAGCGATTCAAGGCCGAGTTTTGAATACTATTTCTTTAGACTTTAATAGTAATTCTTACTAATATTTCTGATATAATACTGACTACGAGTTAGTGAGCCTCAGATATATGAAAAACTTATTTCGCCATGAACATGAACCGCAACTATTAAGATAAATAAATCAGTTCGGATATATTTATGCAGGGTTTTATAGATTATATACATTTCGGAATAGTGAGATGACAAACGATCTTAACAGGTCGTCTGTCCATATTTTGAATACGCACGAAAGTATTAAAAAACTGAAAAACTTCTTTCAATTAATGTGGAAATTGCCTATAAAGGGGTTGTTAAGATACCAACCACAAAAATATATTGTTCGTTAAAGTTTCCTCTGAGGAATACATGTTAGTTACAGTGATACAATGGACACAATTGATACATGATACAATGATTAGTAAAGAATTCCCGATTTTTACGGTCCTGGTAAAAAAAACATTCTTGATGATATTAAGTATCTTTCGCAGGTTTGGATTTGACAGATTTTAGTTTATCGTACAATTATTTATTTATTATGAGCATAAATAATTTTACATTTTTGTGAATCAAAGAGAGAGAGAGAGAGTTTCCTTAAAACATTATGTGTTCGCTTTATTATGAAGTTATTGTCGCGTTCTGTGGGTAGTCCGTTGTAACTAAAATTTGTTGCAACATTAACGAAATCGAGACCGAAGTTTGCCAACAGAGAGTTTGTCGTTGCAGAGAACGCACCGAGTGGGTATTATAACAATGATTTTCGTGTTGGTTGGTGTTAGGTTACTCAATCTGAACCTTTGGGTGATGCGATCTGGTTCGTACATTTATCAGGTGGGCTGAAAAATACGTAGGCTGACACATAGATGACGCTACTAGTAATAAATTTATATAATTTTTAGTGAGTCATGTGATTGATAGTCTCGGCTTTGAGACAAATTTATATGTAGAAAAGTTAATTTCTCAGCTCTGCCAACATAATACTGAACATTCCTCCAGCAAATCTAAGAAGGCGGTTGAGCGAACCGTGAAATGCAGATATATTTCGTAGTTCTTTGCTAAAAATGCGATTTTTGATTATCACATTATATGTTGTAAACAATAAATCGCAATGTTCAACACGTGTTTGGAGATGCTAGACGCAACTTAAGAGGTATGCCCGATCGGTAAGTGTTGCGTAATGACTAAACACTTACTATAACTGCGACCACAAGTCAATCGTACTTAAAGTATGGTCTGTTGCATTGAGTATTGACCTCAGGTATACCCCTTTGATAGGCCCACATTTGATTATTTTGAGAGCAAAACATAAATATAACATTAGAAGTTCTTTATTAATGTCTCTGATTTTGGACCCACTATCGTTAGTAGATCTTATCTTTCATGTTTTATAGCTTAAAACTTACACCTTAACAGGTAGCAATTCCGCCAACTCTCACATTGCGAACCCTGTCAAATTGTGCTAACTCAAGTTTCACTTTACAGAAGATTGTTCACATTTAGTTAATTTCAAAATAAAATGAATCTTTTGGCTATTGGGCCCTAAACCTCAATTAAACTTACAAATTAAATATTAATTTAGAAATAGGATATTTAAGATAAATGTTTAAAGAACAAGTTTTATTTTTAAGCGCTGCTTCGTTTGTATCAAATAAATCATATCATGATGATCTCTTTATCTCAAAGATCGTAGATGAAATTAGAAGATTCAGTGCTAACTATATATGAAGATCGAGTAAACATATAGATAAGACAAGGCTTAAGAAGACGCAAAAGAATCTATGACCTGGATTTACTTTTTTGTAACTAATCTTTTCTTCATAAGTATACTTGTACAACTTTGTATATGTTACTTATAATTTATAATATTATATATGTCATATGTGGTTAAGGGTAAATTGTTGTCCCCAAAGGAATTTAACAATCAACGTTAATTTTTTGAATTCTTATAAAATTTATTTATTATCCTTAAAAGCAAAAACTGTAAAGAAATCGGCTATAAAAAGAAAAAAAAATTAATTCCATCAATTTTGGATTTAGAGTCATTATGAGCTTTACTAATAATTCCTAAGACTCTTTCATTAACTACTACTAATATTATAGTTATGACCGGGTATTTAATAACATATAGTTTTCTTAAATAATCTAAGCTTATCTAAGAGATAAGCCGTGAGAGTACTAATAATAAAAAAATAGCACAAGATTATATATTGAACAATATTTAAATAAATTTTATCGAATCTCTAATATACATTACATATATCTGCATATTACTTAGGTAATGGTAGAATCGCTTTGATAAGGGGCATAAAAATTATTCTAATGCGGAATGTATTAGTCCATATAATATATAAAGTAGGGGATAAACAGCAACTGTACTTTTAATGGGTTTGGGAATTGAAACAAATGGCAGAAAACATATGACACTCATTTAGTGCTATTTTTCTTCATTTTTTTTTTTTGTACATTAAATAAAATTGAAAACAATCAAATTTGTTTAATTTCAATGAAATGCTATATTATCACTTTTATCATTTTGATATCATTCGAGTGCTTAATAAAAGTAATTGTTTTAGTTCGATTTCATTTATAAATAAATTATTGGTAAAATTTCACTAAATTAGCATAAAATGCTTTGCATATAGACATATATATATATATATATATATAGGTATATATATATATATAATATGTATATATTTATAAATATCTACACGTTTTATATGTTATATTATATACAATATGTGTATACCGATTTAGATTAGTTTGAGTTCAATTATATGCAATTACTCTGGGAAATGTCATTAAGACTAACTATTTAAATAATTTATGGCAGAAATTTTCTTCTTTTTTTTTTTTTTGCTTGCTTCTAAGCGCTAATGGAACACATGGTCAACCCATATGGCTTGAATGCGAATGCTTTGTATTAATGTAAAAAAAAAATAAAGGGTAGTTCGTTAAAATGAAACTTACCTCGTATCTATGCGTTGTAATAAATCCAAACGATTCAAATGCAATTCTCTTAAATGGAACAAATTCAAAAAAGCTACTGCCGGCAAATATGAAAAACGATTACCGCTTAGCGTTAGGTGAGTTAAATTAGACAATTTTGATAATTGCTGGGTGGGTACCATCTGAAAACAAAAAAAAAAAAGAAAAGAGAAAGTATGAATAAAAGTAAAATTAAAAATTTCATCATAAATACAGAAAAATGAAATAATAACAAGAAGAAAAAAACTGTTTTTATGAATTATTAGTTAAGGTACTGTTTGCCCCAAAAGCATTTGAAAAAAAAATGTATAAAACCTTTTTTCTGTTTTATGCATTATTTAAGAGCTTTTGTTTCTCTTTCTTTCTTCTTTTACGTCTCTCTCACTCTCAGTGCTTACTGCTGTTCTGTGAAAAATTCTCTCCAAGTAAAGATTGATTTTATTGCTTGAATTGGTTTATGTAGTTTCAGTTTTTTGCCAAACAATCACTTAAAGGGGAAAGCATTGCCAATTCCATTAATATGTGGTCGAGGGTAATATACTACACATTCGTACTCATTATTAGAAAGTGATGATCTATTAATTTTGCTTCTGTGTATGAAACAGCCAAAAAAATCTCAACGAATACTTTAACAGTATATAATATTTAAGCATTTTCTCTGTTCTCTTCTCTTAGAGTTTACATTTTTTATAAAATAAAATATTAACCCGCAAGAAAAGAGTTTAATTCACACACACATTTGATCTGTAAATAATATCTCTCTTATCAAACTGCTATACGGAGGTTAATTTGCAAATGCCTATAAATTCTTAGTATACTTTTAGGAGCAAATGTAATTTATAACATTAACAGATTAAATATAGTAAAGAGTTGAATTTATATATATATATATACATATATATATATAAAATGAAAAGTGTATCAGATTCGCCGTAAACCGAATTTTTATTAAATGTTTACTGACTTGATAAGTATATGCGTTCATCACAGAGACAGAAAATTTATTGTTCTACCTTTTTTCCTGAGAGAACAAAGCATGAATTCTATCATACAATTCCCTTTCATTTGTCTGTATATATTTTGCTCCTTTTTCAATACAATTTCTTTATTAATTTTTTTTTTTTTGTTTCTATTTTTGTAATTTTTTTTAAAATAATATGTCCAAGTATTAGATGATGTTGCTTTTCATGCCAAGTGGGAGTTTCTCAAGCTTTGAAAATTGGCGAGTTAGAAATATTTTTGTATCAATGTATTTTTTTGTTTTTGTACAACTTTCGTAGAGTTCCTCGGAAATAAGGTCATGGTTATTTTTTTCGAGTAAGCAAGCTTTTTTCTGCACAAAAATAATGAACAATAAAAAAGTTTTTAGGTTCTTGTAACATTGTACAGAAAGAAAAGGAATTGTTGAGATGATGTTTTTATGCGGTTTTTTATGGAGGATTTTTTTTTTGTCATTCTTCTGCTGAGAAAGTCACTATGTCACGTCTAATTACCTAATTATGTCGAGAATGTCAAGTTGTACTTTAAAATTTTATTTTAAATATAATTTTATAAGGTTTGAAATGAGAATCAAGAGACACAAAGAGGAAAGATAGAAAAAGGAAAGGAAAAAGAATGAATCATTAAGGCACGGCACGGGATAAGATAGGATAGTAGAGTATTAAATAATAGAGAACAGTAGACAGAGAATAAAGACTATTAGGCTGCCGATAACCAAGTTGTAAAAAGCACATAAATTTATGTATATTAAAGAGAAGACCATAGACAGAATTAGACCGAGAAAAAGAGTACAACAGGAATTATAAGCAATTATAAGCAATTTAATTAACTAATTTTTTCATTTATTTTTTAGATGATTATGTTAAATATCAGTTTCAAGTGTTTATTAATATCTGCCACATAGTACAAATTATAGTTTTTTACTAAATTAAGGATGCTTGTAAACGAGTTAGTATTACTTTCAAAACTAATTATGCCTCTCAACTAAAACCAACTTTTTTTTTAAAATTTTATAATTGCAAACATTTCAAATCAAGATGGCAAGCAAACGGACAAATGCGATTAAGTTAAACGAGAATTTTACGTTAACCCATAATATATATACAATACGCCAGCTTGGCTGCTTATTTCCGGATGCTACCAAGTCATTCATGTCTGTTTGGTGGTGAAAATATTATATAAAATAACGTTCGCTTTAGTAGTAGTTTAAATTTCCTTTTAACGCATAAATAATTTTCAAAAATTTCATCCAAAATCTATTAATGCGATCTTAAAATAAATGAGCATTCAAGAAAACTACGGCTGCACAATGTTCAAAGGTCGCGCTCTCTTAAGTGTTATCATTTTGTATAACACATGAGTGAAAATTAAGAAAAAACTGAAATAGCAGTAAATTCTCTGCGCTTTCAATATTCATATATAAATATAAAATATTACTCGAGTTAATAAAACGAAAAAAAAAAAAAAAAAAAATTAATAAATAAATTTAAAGTTAGTGTAGACGATAAGAGTTACACTACTGGTCAACATAAGAGTTCAACTTGACTCGAGCGATATAAATGTTTTAGTTCGTTCAGCTATCCTTTCATCGTTGTCGTTTTACGTTGTCTTACAATTCCGAAATTCATATAAACAATTGAGATTACCCATATGCTTTTAAATAAGTTCAAAAGACTATATTTAAAAGTACTCATAATTGTTCTACAATCGGTAAATGAAATGAAATATCTCTCAAAGGAGTAAAAATGTTTAAATGGTTTTGTTATTGAACAGGAATTTTTAAGATCTACACACCCATAATTAAGGGCGTAAAGGATGGGTAAAAACCATATTGCAATTTCATATTTAGGAATTCAAGATTCGCTTCAAAAGAAAACATAGCTTGTTTGAAGCTGTCACATATTGGGTTGGAAACTAAGTATTTGCCGATTTCTTCAATAAAATAAAAGGTTTTCTTTTACTTCGCATAAAGTTTAATCTGTAATGTATTTTCCATTTTGTTCGATGACTTTTTGCCGTCTCTCTGACAACTTGAAAATTCTATGCTCGTAGAAAGTCTGATTCTTCTCGGCCAAAAACTGAGTTAAGTGAGATGTTACAGCGTCCTCATTGTTGAAAGTTTTACCACAAAAGGAGCTGGCCAGGGATCGACATAAGCGGCAATCCGATGGCCCAAGATCAGGACTATATGGTGGGGTGTACCATCAATTCTCAGCCAAGATTTTCGCCGAGTGGTCAAAGAAGTGTGCGTCCTAGCATTGTCCTGGTGGAAAATGGGGCTTTTCCTTGACCACTGCATTTAATTTGTTCAATTGCCGACAGTACACTTCCGAATTAATTGTTTGGCTCTTTGGAAGCAACTCAAAATACACCTGACCTTTCCATTCCCACCAAATTGACCGCAAAATCTTCTTTTGTTGGATATGTGCCTTTGAAGTGGTTTGCTCTGACTCATTAGGCATGCACCACGATTGTTTTCGATTGACATTGTTGTACACAATCCACTTTTTGGCTCCAGTGATGATTCGTTTGAAAAACGGATCGAATTCATTGCGTTTAAGCAATAATTCGCGAGCGCTAATGAGCTTTGTCAGATAAATTTCTTTCAAACCGTGTGGATCCCAAACATCCAGTTTTTAAACGAGAACGACACGTTTTAAATGCTTCTCAATGGCTGTATGTGAAACATTTAACTTCTCTGCAATTTCCCGTGTAGTTACATGACGATCCGCTTCGGTAATGGTTTTGATTTCATCCTCATTAAGCTCAACTGGTCGACCTGAACGTTGGTCATCTTGAAGAGAAAAATCTCCAGATTTCAAACTCCAGATATTTCAAACCAATTTCGGCATTGTCTTTCTTTAAGAGCTTCATCACCATACACATCATGTAACTTTTTGGCGGCTTGCACTGCTTTCTTTCCTTTACGAAAATAATAAAGCAATATTTGGCGGAAATAGTCGCGCTTGCACCCTTACTTTAAGAGGATATCTACGCAATGAACTTGTAAAGCTAGATAAGGATGACAGCTGACATATATAAAAAGAAGAAGATTCTAACATTTACGGATATCACAAAAATCGAAGTCAGAGACATCTATAAGTGAAATCGGCGATTACTTACTTACCAACCCATTATATAAGCACGTAAAAGTTCTGTTCCTCTACATCTTGACATATGGTATAATATTTAATCCTATTTTAGATGCTCTACTAATTTCTCTTCACCTCTTTTCTGTAGATAACCTTTAACATATTTGCCATCTGTGGGCAACTTTGGATTTCTCGGGATAGGTTTATTTGAGTTTTTTTTTTTGAAAAAACTAGAATGTTTACCAAATATTTACCGTTATAGTATTAAAACGCATATTTCAAACAATGAAATACCAAAATACTACAAGTGAAATAAACAAACACACACAGACATATATATACATATATATATATATATTTAAATATATATATAAATATGTGTGTGTAAATATATATATACATGTGTGTGTAAATACATATATATATATATATACGAAACAATTGCTTCTAGTATTAAACGAACGTTAGGGAAAGAATGTGAAAGAGGGAAATGAACGTAGAGTGGAGCAGTGAATGCACAGGCAACTCTTACAGTAGAATATTTTTAAAGGTATTTTAAGTAGTTTCCGGTACAATACACATATTCTTTCATTTTAACGTATAAGAATGTATGTATAGTATGTAACGAACATGCTTACATACTGTATTTATATATCGTTGTATTAAACAGCATATCACGTAACAGCAGCGGCAGTAGTGCCAACAAAAATTTACTATTAACAATGACAATAAATTGACTAAATACGAGTAGTTTACGTAGAAATAAGCAAACAGACGGACAGTCATTGTGGACTGTTGTGTCCTGCTGTTTTATATAATCATGTTTATTTATAAATTGCGAAAAACCGAAAATGTGGGAAAGATATGCAAAAGAAAAACAACATATACGTTATCATGATTGTTAAATAGAAAATGAGAGTAGACCATGAACGAGGGAAGGAAATATTATAACTATTTGTCAAGTAATAATTCCAAGGGTCTTAGAAATTGATTTTATATTATTTAAAGATGAAACGAGACATGTTTTATGATTTAATGTAAAATATTTAAATTAAATAAAAACAGAAAAATTAAATTCTGATGTGAACTCTGAAAGAAAGATAAGTTAGTTAATGGAAATCGATATAGTTTTAATATTTTGTAAAATGTAAATTATTTTATTTGCTCTCTTATTTTTCTTCTCTTTCAAAGTAATTTTCCGTTTATAGAAATAATAAAATTAAATAATAAAAATTTAATTATATTATACAAGTTAGTTATTGGTTGTCCTTTCATTTATTTCACTTGAATAGAATTATATTTTATGTGCACAATATTGTCAACATGGCAATCAAAATGACAATTTTTCAAAGCCTTCGGGAAGCACGCAATTTGTAATCATTGATGACAAGGTATGAAATTGTTTTCCTTGCTATTGTACTTTCATTCCTGCTGTCCCATTACTATAATAATTATTTTATTTAATTTTAAGTTCACTTTTCTGCTACACATTAACTTATATTTCCTCTACATTCGCTTACATTTCTTTTCTCAGCTGGCTCAACATTATAACGTTTACGTTAACGATACTTAAGTGATCGAAAGCAGTCTTTAAGAAATAATTTGAAGCGACGCTTCTTCTATTATTTATTTCTACTATGAATAGTGGGCTTTGAAAAGTTGATCTATCGAAAGGTATAGAGATCAGATATAATGTACCATAATCTCTATAAAGAAATAAAAAAACAAAGAGTTATAATAGGGCAAGACCGACCATTAAATACCCTACAAAAATTCATCAAACACATTTCTTCATTTATTTTCGTCATATACTGCCATATAATGATTTACTTTTCACGAGAGTCTTTATATGGAACCTGTTCCATAAAATGAACCTATATAACCCCCACATGGTGTAATTAATTCTTATGTTAAATTACCTTTATAGGCCAATTTTCACCATAAAGTATTAAAAATTAGATTTTTTTGCCATAAAACGGCCTACTTGTTATAAGAACCTTTGTAACGGAGAAGACCCAAAAAATAGACGCATCTGATCTAAATTTTTCATAATAAATTTTATATGCCGAGATACTATTATTCAGCGATTTTAATCGAAACTGTAATTTTTTTATATAGAGACTATCTTTTAAATAAGGCGTTATATGGGGACCAAACTGTAAAAGTGAGGCGAGCAAATCGAATTTCAAAAACCCGTCAATGTTCCGAAGTTAAACAAAATGTTTAAAAAATTGCAAAGTATACATGAGCAGACACCACAATGGCAGACAGACAAGATTAAATCGTTTCAAAAAATGATTGTAAAAAAAAGATATGGAGATATGGAGCTATACAGCACGTGATGTAGGGTGTAAAAGCAAAAGAAAATATTATTCTCTTTGAAAATATCTTCGCTTGTCACAGCAGACATTTTCGAAAAAAAAAACTTTTTATGTTATTATCTCATACTTACCGTTAAATTATTGTCACCTAAATCCAAATATTTTAATGTTATTAGGCCATCAAATGCACTTAAATCCAATTCACTAATGACATTGCCTCGTAACGTTAGTGTTACTAATTCTCTTAATCCTTCAAAGCTGTCATTCCTTACATATTCCACCAAGTTTTCAGAAAGATCTAATGACTTTATTGCATGCAAATGCTGTAAATTACTTGCCGGTACATCCAACAATTGATTATTTTTAAATATTAAAATTTCCAATGATATTAAATTATGAAATGTATTCTCTTCGAGGCTAACGATGTTATTATTAGTTAAGTCCATTTCAATCAGAGAATTTAAATCTGACATAGCAGACGGATGTACCACTTCGATGCGATTAAAACTGAGATCGAGTACCAGCAAATTACTTAAGCCTCTAAAAGCATCTTTTTGCAGTGAACTGACTGAGTTGTGACTTAAATTTAAGGTACGCATTTCAATTTGATATTCGAAATTTTTGGAACCCAATGTTTCGATTATATTGCGTGACAAATCCAATACCTCTAATTTCATATAGAAAGGCAGCGTAAATTCTATGTTACGTATTTTATTGAGAGTTAAATTAATATATTTGGTCTCAGGATTTAATTGTATTGGCACATCCTCGAGAGCAGCATCAATGCAGTAGGCTCGGCTGTTGGCGTCACCGCCCAAACATTGACATTTTGAAGGACAAAATGCCACTGCTCGTTGCTGTGGATGACAGCTAAGCAGGATTAACAGTAATGAGCTTAAGTTTAGCCAAGATAAATTACATGATGTTAAACGCCATCTTACATGGACAATTCTGTGTATGTGTTTCATTTTTCACCAAAAAATCAGAGCGGGTTATTGTTTGCGAGGTACAGATGCTATTCGTTAAATTTGCTGGTGGTCTTAACTGATTTGTTGTTGTTATTGTTACGCAAACCAATTAATAACTCTTAAGTGATGTGATGGTGAATGTGCCTTTAAAAAGAACTATGATAGCGATTACCACACAACCAACATTGTAAAATCTAAAATGAAACAAGAAAAAGAGAAAGAGAAAAATCAAAACATTAAGATAATGGAATTAATTTTTTAAAAACAAATATTAAATATTTTAAAAATGTTTTGAGATTTTTGCAAAACTCTCAAAGTTTATTTGTTTACAATTCTCATTTCATTTTCAGAAAATATGGAAATTCTTAAACAACACCTGTCAAAACTTCATGTTATTGTAACTAATTTTCAACGAAGTCCAGAGATTTTACTGACGCTGCTTTTATTATTTTCGTAACAGAGAAAAATCATAATTTTATATTTAATGATAATTTTATGATTTTTCGATGGGAAAAACTTCAAAGTCAACATTGGTTTGATTGATGGTTGCTCCTCTTCTCGATCGAGAAGAATTATTTCCTGATAATAAACTGTAGATTTTAAGCGAAATCGAACGCATACTATACTATAACGCTATGTGTGTAGTGAACGCCATAAAAATTTTATAATAAAATTTTGAAAATAATTTTCAATAATCGAAAATACGTCCGAGGTCACAGTGCGTTCATTATTTTGTATAAAAGTTTCAACATAAGAAAATTGTTCGGTAAGTGAACACCGCTTGTACTTACAATGGAACAAAAATATCATCATATTCGTTATATTTGCTTTCGAGTGATTACTATCTGTTACAAAATCCAGAGAAAAAGATTTGTTTGAAATGATGACGTCATCGTAAGACCTGAAACTTATCTTAAGGATTTAGACACAACGTTCTCTAAAAAAGTATCTAAATATTAGAGGAGCATCTCGAATTAACTCACGAGCTTGAAGGAGACTCTTTTAGCGAATAAAATTGAAGTTTGCAAAAAAATCACATTTTGTTTTTTATTTATTCCCGCAAATTATTGACTGATATATGATCTAATATTTTCTTCCTATAATATCATAGAGGTGATGGAGTTACACTAATTTTCTTATAGCATATATGAGGCTATCAGCAGAGTGTAGTTGTTAGTAGAAGGAGTAGTTGATTGAACGATTCTTGTCTATCGATCCATCTGTAGAAGGGGGTAGAAGATTAATATACGGTAAACATATTTTTTGCTAAATTTCGCAGATTTCGAGTCAAGTGTTGCTCATCACTTCAATAATGAAAAGCTTTTCTCTATTAGGAATTGTTCTTGCATCGAATATGCAGACGGATTTATTAGATATTTTAGTCCAATTTTATATCGATGTCTGTTCTAGCTACCAACAATCTTTTCCTATTAGAATAAGTGTCCAATTAATTTTCGATTCTCAAAACCAAAGTGAAAGAATGTGTTTTAAGTCTTATCTTCCTATCTTAATTATGCGGCCATGAGAGTTTTATTAACAAGTAACATAAGGACGGACCGACAGATGTACGTGGTTAGTTCGGCTAAGAATTTTACGATAAATGAATTTAGTTTATTAAGTGAGTGAGGACTATTGGTATAGTCCTTTATTTCTTTAGTTTTGGGTGCAACAAATATCCGAAAATAAGAACCGTTCAATAATTTACTATCTCTACTTTGGCACAAATAATAAGCAGAATTATATGTAAACCTGGTGCATACTAGTTGACTTAGTCTTGAAAAAGGTCATAGCTATTTAAAATTCACTTCAAACCGTAAACAAAATATTTATTTCATTTTCCTTTTTTTGTTTTTTTTTTTTGTTTTTAAATTGCTTCAAGCTTTCCATTCTGTGTGCATTTCGAAAACTTATTGATTTTTGTTCATTTTGTCGGTTTTTTTTTTTTTGGCAAACAGTGAATTCCATCTCCCTTCTGCTCACCATTCACAACTCTCTATTACTTGTGAGTATGTAGAGCTAATCAAAAATACATTTAACCTTAAAAACAACTTTAGAGAAACGAGAGCATTAGTAAATATTTTATGAGTCTCTATAGTTAACCCTACAGGTTAGAGAGTAAATGGTTAGCTAAAAACATTATAAATTGATAGTTAAATAGAAACGAAATATATAAAAAAGCTTTATTTAAAATACATATATATGAAATTTAAAGGAATCTATAAGTTTCATGGAAAAGGAATGAATAGATTTTTTTACAAATCCTTTTTTTTACTTTTTTACTTTACATCAATCACAATATTATACTAAATTTTTCTGATGTCTATTAGGGAAGAATAACTTTTCACCAAAAAAGAGAACACATAAATTTTTCTTACATTTTAAATGATCTTTAGTTAATTAATATACTCTTGTCTTTCTATTACGTGCTATCACTAATGTACTTCTTCAAATTTCTGGTCCAAAAACAGAGCCAAATTATTTTTACAAATTTCTTTTGATGTCAGCTTTTTTCTTTATTAAGGCAGTTTTGTAAAAAGGAAATCGACGAGAATAAGGTTTGGCTATGTGGTAAAAGACATAAGATTCCTTAGCCTAGATCTCCCATCTCTTGCGGAGTTGCTATGCGATCTAGCATTATCGAAATCTTACAACAAATCCAGCAACTCTTGATGTGTGATTCCCTATCAATCCTATCAAACACAGAGCATTATCTCACATGCAACTTTATGCACCCTTTGCTAGGATCTTTTTCGCATACTGATGTCATAGGTGACCTACTTTTCATCGTCCATTATTAATATCTTCCAGAGGGGCGCGTTTTCATTTCGTTTCAGACCGATTCGCAAACGGAAGTTCGGCGCTTCATTGAATTTTTCAATGTTAGTGTATAATACCTAACTAAAGAACACCTGAAACCGTTTGTTAATTAAGGTGCCCCCGTGTTCCTCAATCTTTTTAAGAATTTCATCGAAATTTCGAAAGCGGAAACGGTCTAGCTTTTTGCGGTAATTTTGACACGAATTTAGTCGAAGTTATCTTATAAAAGAAGGGATTTTGTTAGAGCTTTTGATTAATTTCAAAACACATAATTAATGGTAGGGATGATATACGGGAGTCATTTTATTTATCTTCTATACCTTATTTTCCATAGAGTCTCTAATTAATACGTTAACTGTAGATTATATTTTAAATGTTATATCGCGTTGTTTTCATTTATTAAGATTTTTTTCTTTTATCTTGAAATTAAAGCCTTTATTTATAAACAATAATTTATATGATAAAATGATCAGAATTTATTGAAACACATTTTCGTTTCGACACGCGCCTATTGGTTCGATTCAACATCGTGTTCTTGCTTTCGTTCGTAATTCTATACTTACGATGTATTTGCTCTTTATTAAAGAGTGGCAAACGAAATATATTCCAGAGCACATTAAAGTAATATAAATATCAGAAATTTTTGACAAGAACACAGCAGTACAGCGTCATCAGTGTAGTAGTGGGAATAGAGAAGGAAAAAGAATAGAACGTAAACTTTTTTCGAGTTGAGTCTGACAAAATAAATCAACAATATCTACACAGCACAGACGCTTACATATATGTGTATATATATTAAAAAACTGAACTGAGAACAAATGCTCAAAGTTCAAGTAGGTACGTACACTCTGTTGAGAGTACGCACAGCAGTGAGTGCATGTATGCATTAGACACATAACAGCCTCACTTACATACAATTTAAAACTCACTAAGCGAATACTATTTGTTGATTTTTCATTTTTAGAAATGTGTTCAGCTGCACATGCACATATATATGTGTGCTGGCAAACAATTGTCTCGTGCTTTAAAATACAATTGAAGAAAAATTGCACTTTTTTTTTTGTACGATGCTATGTCGTTATGGTTGTGTCGCAATGACACAGTCTATGAGTTTACCGGGCGAGCTTGTAATATTCGTCTAGCGATCCGTTGGTCTATCTCACCAATCGTCTAACTAGTTTGTCTGTTGCCTTTTTTTTTCATATGCCTGCTGCAATGCATTTTTATGAAAAATTGTTTTATACAAAACTATTGTCTGCGAAAAGGACCATTTCTTTTTTCGTAACTTTATTCTTTCTGTTTGTTTCGTATTTTTTTTTTATTTTTCTTTTTTTTCCGGAAAGTATGCGTATATTGTTTATTCTCTAGAGCGCTTTTTCCTCTATTTTCCGACCAAATAGAGAGTTCACAATAGAGATTGTGACACTTTAAAACAATTAGTGGGAAAAATAGTCTGAAAAGACTTATCACATATATATTATTATATTGGGTTGTATAGAGAGTAGTGAACTTTAATAATAATAAAAATTAAATCATGAATGATCACAAACCTTTTGCTGTCATTTCAGGTCATAAGTCGTTTTAAATCATAAAACTTTAAAAATTTCACCAGTAAGATAATGCGCAATTGTTGGCAGATGACATAGAGAACTCATACTCTTTATGACAGTTTGCTACTCTCTATAGAGAACTTGTACCACGATTCTTTTCTATTAATTAAAATTCATTAAATATTTTTCTAAATTTGACGAGTACTTGATCGTCATTAGTAAATATTTTTCCAGTATTTTTCAGCAACAATGGTTGCAAACCATCGTTCCGCTTATTTAAGTGCCGTCCTTCATAAGCTCATAGCTCATAAAGCCTCTTTCTTCGACTTATTTCATTAATCATTTACTCTTTGCCTATTATAGAAGCTCTTTCTACTATCTGAAGAATTACTATCTAAAATAATTACTCGGCAACGAGTTTTTATTTCACATTATTGACCTTCTAGTACATTCAGGTTTATCCCGATTATCTCAATTTAGGTTCTACGAATTCTTTCAGTAAATTATCAAGAGTGGACTTTGATTGTCCATAATTGATCTTCCAGTACATCTAGGCTCGTTCAAATTCGGTCTTCTCTTTATTCGAATTCCTTTACTAAATGGTAAGTAATAATTTTGATGGGATATTATTAATCTTCAAGCATTTCTCCGACTTCTTTCACTAGACGATCTATAGTAAATTTTGATAGCATATTATTTCAATTCAACAATTCCTGCTGGTTGATAATTACTTTTGTAAGGGGTATATATTTGTTGATCGAGTGCCTTTTATAACAAGAATTCTTTATCGATATTTTCCAACTCCTAAATACAAGTTCATGAAATTACTGAAAATTATCAAACATAGAAAGTATTAATCGAAAGAAGCTATTTCCTGCAACCCTCTTGAATTAGGGATGAAACTTTGCCGAATACAAATTTATTATTAAAATAGAAATCAACTAAAGCATGGCTTACTAGTGTTTATTACTGAAAGTATACATATTTACATATTTATATATAAAAGCATATCCTGTGAGAAGGGCATTAAGTGAATAAATGATTACGCAGTTATTTATATAAGAGCGTGCAGGACAGTTCAATCTGTAGCAGCTTCAATAATATTCGAACAGTCTGTGCCTTTTCTTGCAAGGATGCTTCCTATTTTTCATCTTCAACATGCTTTGAGAATGCACTACATTTTCATTAAAAAAACTTCGAAGAAATACTATTCAATTCTGTACTTGAAATATTAGCCGAAAAAAGATAGTACCTCTGGATTGCAAGATTTCTTCCTATTTCTCTGAGTTCTTTCTTAAAAGAGCTTTTCTACGGAAAGGGTGGAAAGAGACGTAGATTTTGTATATTCGGAAAGTTCAATCGACTTATGAATTATCGTGACCTTTCTGCGAAAAACAGAACTCCCAGTGAATCGGCGAAAAGTATATCATAACACTGAGAATAATTGGTTTTGATTAGACAAGAATTTACTATCTTTTCCTAAAACAGCTGTAAGTGCTGAGATAAAAGTTGCATTTATTGACATATCAAATTGACAGCAAACTTCTATACTTTCTAAGAAAATTGCGTAAATAAAGTATGATTCGAGTTTTAATGAAATTTAGAAGAAGTCTTCCATTCAAAGTCCGTATAACAATTGAAAGCTTGCAATTTTCATAGATTTTTACGATATATTGATTTGTACGATAGTTATTTCATTCTCTTCAACGTCGAGCAGCACGGAAATAACTCTAGCAAGGACATTCAGTAAGAAAAGAAGAGCTTTCGCAACAACACGTAGACAATAAGTTAAGAAAATCTATGACATCGAGATGTTGATTGCAAATTAAGGCGTATTCAATAAAATTTAAACTGGAAATTAGATAAATATAAACTGGACTTAACTGCTTCAAATCAATTATATGCAAAACTGAAATTCAACACAAATCTGTGTCACGACATACAGTTAGTAGACTAGGACGTATATTTTTAACTGTAAAATTTCTTCTGATTAACCGGATACTAACTGGCACAAAGGATAAAGAAAAACAGCTGATAAAAACAGTCATGTGGTTGATTATTCAAAATAGATTTAAAAAAATCTCATTTACAATAAATAAAAATTCAATGACAATAATCTAACTAACGATTAGCAGAGGAAGTATTGAGACGAAAAGCAAATAATGTAACTGTTTGTGATGATTCTTAGTTAAAAAATCTAGCGATTAGCTAACTTTCATAACAAAAACATTAAAAGTATATCTTTTAGTTTCATTTAATTTTTAATTTTTTTATTGTATTACATTTATTAGTGTTTCTATATGGCGATAAGCTTTTAATTTAACCAAAGTCCGCTTATATATATATATATATGATCCAATAGATATATTTGGATAAGCAAATCATTTTTAGTGTTATTTCCGTTTATTTATGTATTTTTCGCGATATTTTCATCTACCTTGAATAGATGAAATGATTTAACTTTGTTCCACAAACTAATTTAAAAGATCTCAAACGGATTTGAACCTTTTTCTACTGAACGCCAATTAAAATGATTAGCAACAACAATGCGTAATAAAAAATAATTTTATCTTTGTCCTGGCGCTTACATCTTTTTTATTCTTTATGTAACAAAATCATGTGAGTCGCGATCTGAGAATTCACGAAACTTAATACTCTACAACCTAACAAACAAACTTAGTGAGCATTGGATTGCTCGGTAATTAACTATGCAAATTCTTTATGTAAATTAGTTGCAAGACTAATAAAGAAATATTAAACAAAAGAAAAAAAAAAAACTAAAATAAATATATGTAAAAGCAAACCATAAAATTTTCTTTAATTAAGTTAAGTAAATATATATATGTGCGTTGGGTTTTCGTTGCCTTAAGATAAATGAAAGAGAGTAGAGGAGAAATACGGTTAAATATTTAACTTGACAAAATCGTTAAATGTTTCATGAAATTTATATAAGACGCGATAACAATTACTTATGGGGACGTTTTCTTAAACTGTAAGTTAACGCAACCATATGTAAGTTAATTAATTAGTTGAGCTTTTAAGTGCATGTGTTCGAGGAAATGCTTTAAGAATTTCTAAATTACCAAATATACCTAAAGCGTAATTTTAAATGGTTGCCTTGGGTTAATTTTATAATAATATATTTATACCTGGATACGTTAAGCGAACAAAACTCACTAACTCACTCACTCTCTCTCTCTCTCTCTCTCTCTCTCTTTCTCCCTTCGCCTTTTCCTAGATGAAACGTTATTTTTTGCCTTACGGTGAAGGATGTTTTTTAAGAAGAATTCTTAACTTGAATGTCCCTTTAAGGCAATAAGAACAGAAAATAAAAACAAGGGAGAAAGCAAAAACAACACAATAGTACAATCGTAACAGCATGAAGATTTTTCATGACAAACAAACGACCAAAACGTGTAATCTTGATTTACAACATTAAATTGCAAATGCTTAACAACTGACAAAAAAAAGAAAAATAAAAAAAAAGAATACGAAAAACGCAAAACATCGTTCCGCGTCTCTTGGGTCTCTCTCTTCTAATGTATGAGTAAAATACTTTATTAAAAATTACTTTAATACCTAAAGAGTCTTGAAGGCTAGTCTTTGCGCAATGATATGGAAAGTGAATGACGAGAATGCGGGACATGATGCGTGTGCGCGGGGTTGTTTAACCTTTTGAAAGCGCAAGCAAAACAAAAAAATATAGAAACACAGCTCAACAAAAAGGTGATTTGATGATTGAAGCGCCATTAAAGCTGTCACTATGTTTGCTATGCAAACCGCCTAAACAGTGGAGGCTAGGCGGATAGACACCAACAACAACAGCAGCAGCAGCAGCAGCAGCATTGCTCTTCATCCTTTGGTTTTTTTAATCGTTTGTCATTGACTCTACTTACGACATATAGGCCTAGAAGAAATGTATCTAAGATGTCTGCCTGTTAAACCTTTTTACATTCACCCCTATAAAGGATGGCAGTATATTAATTTTTCTTCATATCGTATGTAACATGAAGTAGTACGCCTACTAGACAGCTCTATCAGAATCGTTCATTCTTGTAGATACATACGAAGTGGTCAATACCTATCTAAAGAAGAACTATGTATAAGAAGTTACTTATAAAAAATATTTATTCTTATACGACTGTTTACCACGGACAGTTACGCATTCGAGGACCTCCCAAAAAGAACCAGCCTTTTAATGATTTACATAACACCTGTCCTGTTGCAGCATCTGTTGAGAAAAGGAGCACTGACGTGTTCTTGGTTCAATGTACAGATAAAATTTAAACGTGGATGTAATCTGCCCACAAGTACTCCTGTCATAAGTAGAAATTTTCAACAATATCAGGAGAAACAAAAATTTTTATTTTTAAAATTTCGAGTTCTAAAATATTTAACAAAACATTCTTGCAAATATTTATTATTTTTTACTTGCAGTTTGGCACACAATTAACCCCGAAAATCCACTTGTTTTAAGCAGAATTTGATATATATTTGTCTTAGACGATAAAAATACTGGATTCTTAGATAAGTTTTTTTGCTCAGAGCATTTGTCTGGAAACAAGAGGATCTCATAATATATAACTTTTCTTCTTTTTTCAAAGCTGCTGTTGTAAGTGTCAAGTTCGGATTTTCAATATTAAAATTATTACGTTGCCTTCAACTCATCCACCGACTCATCCATATAAAAATATAGCTTTAAAAGAAGCCAGTTCTGCTTACACAAATTAAAGCAATAAAAACTATTGCTTACACACACACACACACACACACAAACAGATTATATAGATAGAAATATATATCGGTTTCGCTATTCGGTTTGGTGAGACGGGTATCCAAGATTCGTAGCAGTCTTCTTAGCTGTCTTGCTTTACTTTATTATCTCAAACCACTTTGCATACGTTTATAACTACTTAACGTAGACGTCATTAAAATGTCAAAATGATAAGTTTGTTTACGACCGCCAGCTATGACGATATGACTGCATTTTAACCAGACTTTTATATCTTTAAGTTGTTTTTTTTTTTATTATTTTTTTTACTTCTTTTAGTATACTTTTAAAATTTTTAAATTCATGTTAAGCATCCACACATACGTATATCAATCATTTGCTTACCTTTGGTAAGTAAAACCGATGAGTTATTCAAGGTGTAAGAAGAATTAAATTTTATGAATTTTAGTAATATCAGTAGAACCCTTTTTTTTTTTTGTTTTTTTTTTTTTATTTTTTGTTCGAGCTGACGTATACATCAATTTCAGTTTATAAGCGGCTTAAAGCAGTATTCTAGTGTTTTATGATTTGCGAGAGTTAAGCTATAGCAACATTTTTGATTGCTTAGAGGATGTTTCGTTAAAATGATTTTTATGTCTTCCTATGAGAGCTTAAATGTTAAGGGCAGAATTTTTGTTTTTTCTAATATTTGTTTAAATCATTTTTCATGAGTAGTTTAACATTTATTTGAAGTTTCTTTGTGTCTATGTTTGGTGGTTAAAAATGATTTTTCGTTTTTTTGTTAAAGATACTTAAGTAAAAACCAAAAAATATGTTAAAATAAATTCGCTACTTAAGTTAATGAATAATGAACCATGAATAACGAATAATGATATATGAATAAACGAATAAGTTCTAAAGATTTGATTAGGTGTGATAAAACCAGTTCAAAAACCTCTAAATACGATGAAATTACTTTGTCTTTTTAGAACAAAGTGGATAAAGGACAAATGTTCTAAATATATTTTCCTGAACAATTTTGAGGAATGTGCGTGTGTATGCAACGCTTGAGACAAAACCATGTTTTATTACAGCAATCAATATGATATCGTTTTCTAAATCAATTGTTGCCTCTCTGTCTACGCATCCCATGTGTGTCCAAGGCGACAAATTTTCGCAATATTTTGATGAAAATGACCGATTGGCGCGGACTTGTTTTACGACTATTAGAAATTAATTTTTAAAATAAAAAAAAAATTCAACAATATTATTATTTTCCAACACAACTTTCCAAGAAAATTGTATTCCGACATATTCTCTTTAAATGAATATGGAAAATATTAAGGAAAGCGGATTAATTTTTTCATCTACCTTCAATATAATCAAGAGGAATGATTTGACATAAAATTTCGATAAAATAAATTTGAATCACAATAGTCCATTTTTCATGATTTCTTCTAATATATGGGCTTTGGTGAGAAATAAGCCAGAACATGCCACTAAGGTATAAATTTTAACATTATATAGGTAAAATATCCGGAGAACAATAGGTTCGTTACTAAAAAAGAAAATTAATTACAAAAAATTTCATCCAAATCGACAAACGCTTTTGCGTGTCTTCCCATATAGGTCCCTAATGTTTATTAAATTCCTCACTTTCAGATGGAACTGACGAGAGGGCGTCCGGTAATCGATGGTGGCTGCTTTAGGATAAGAAATCACCGGAGTGAAGTTATCCCGTCATTCTTCAACCGACATTTTTGTCTTGGCTAAAAGGTGGACTATCTTCACACTGATTCGCGTCTTTGCTGAGATAATTTATAATTGAACAGAGCATTGAAAAATGAATAAAAAGTTTAGAAAAAAAATTTATTGTTGATTTTTATTATACAATTTGTCTACATATTTGAAGAAAAATTCTAAAAAATTTGAGAAAAATATGGACATTCCCTCTGCCCCTTTGTATACAGCATCTCCCATAAATATAAGATAAGGACTAAATTATAAAAAATTATAGAGAATTCATATTTTAGACTTTTGAAGGGATAATATTCCACTAGTCCCTACGGTGATTACATATTTTTTTTGTTTTTTATTGAGTCAAAAGACATGCTGCAACGTTGAAAAAGTGATACGAGCAACAAGTTAAAAAGCTAATACTAGTTTTTATCGACATGAAAACTGTTTTCAAACAGATCAATGAGTGAAAAACAGTCCGAACAAATCCTCTTGTGTTTAAGCCGATATACGTCAGTGTACTTCAAGACACGTCAGTACAACTTTGAAATATCTCAAAAATTAATACCTGTAGATTGAATACAAAAATGCATGGACAGACAGACAGACAGGTTTAAGTCAGTTTAGTAAAATTATTGTGAATCGATTGGTATAATAAAAGTTAGGTCTTCTGTATGTTACTTATATCCGCACGAACTTATGACATTGTGTGCTCTGTACAAAGGCGTGGGATATAATAAATAAATTTAGTGTCTTATATAATGCTTGCATGCTTGCATTTATTCTAATCATTTTATCACTTGAAAAAGGCAATTATTATTTTAACAACTCTTGTAACTTATAGCCGAACGCTATCATGCAAGAGGATGGCTATGCGTCTATTAACCGCTATCGCTGGTCTTTTCTGGAACAATACATCGTTCAATATGTTTAATCGACATCTGCCGTAACAATTTCTTTCGGTTTTAGTAGCTCGACATAAATTTCACCTGGCTGATGCCAACATATGCATTATTGAGCGCTACACGATTAGCGTCTTTATACAGTGAATAACTCAATAATACTAAATGGAAAATAGTTATTTTATCTAGAAATAGACCAAAATCATTGAATTTAATTTAGTGTACATTGACACTCCTCATTGCACTTTTTCACCAGTAGATGCCGCTGGTCAAAGCGCATGCAAGCACCTACTATATGGAGGTGGCGTATTTGTGGAAATTTGGTAAATGATGGACCAGGAGTATCGAAATGAGGTTGTGTGTTTTTAGTAACTTCTAACGCCCTTTAAGGTGCTTAGAATGCGCTTAATTCTCTACAACATTTTAGTAATGATATTATAGCCTTACTTTGATGAGGACTGGTATCTATATGGAATTTTGATAACGGTTTATTCAGAATATCGGAATGAAATCATGTTTTTCTAATAGCTTTTAATCTCTTATATAAAGAATTATCAATGGACTTAACCCTGAAAAATTTGTATGACTCGATTCGTGTATTGCTGTCTTTCACAGGAGTTATCCGTAAACACAATACTGGTACTTAATAGAAATAACTTAGTTTTCTGGTATTGTGATGATAATATAAAGTTCAGTTTGTGTTGTTGTATTTGCATGCTAGCTAGAATTTTTTAATTTTTATAGTTATTTTGTTATTTGATTTTTATGTTACGTTAACCAGAGCAACATTGCAGAGACATCAAAGGTCACAAAGCATTTTACTCTTAGTAGTTTTCTTGGCCCAACGCCATATATATACATATACAACAAAATTGATACTTCAAGGTTTTATTGGGACTATAGTTCTGGAATACCATATTTGATGCATTTTTAAAAGAACTTTGAAAAGAAAACACGCAATTTTCTCTGAAGAACTAATAATAGGTCACCAGGCTAAAATACATCTCTTAGCAGGGATACAAAACTGCTGCGATTTTTAGCAAAGGTGCAAATCTTGACAAAGATGTGCTATCTTGCTGGGCTGTGAAGATAGAGGTATAATTAAAAAGTATTAAAGAATCCATGGTAGGTAAGAATAGCTCAGCATACGAAACAATCAAGTGCTACTCATGAATGATTTCTTAAACAATTAGGAGTCAAGGTTTTTTAATTAGTTTTATATCAATAATACAAATTAGGTTTTTTTTTCTACATTTCGCTTCTTTCTTATCAAAGCATACTTTTGCTTTTTTTTTTTTAAAAATAAATTTAAAGAAATAGTTCACAAAAAACTTATCAAAAATAAGTTATACTAAAAGACCTTCACTTTCATAGAAAAAGTAATCATTTTTTCCTTTTATTGTTAACGTACTCTCGTGGATGAAAGTAAAAACTACATTGTTGCCATTGTCACCTTCTCAAAAGTTAATGAAATGAAACTGTCAACTTCGTCTCATAAACAACAGCAGCAGAAGAAACAATGAAATATTAAAACTCACGCACACTTGCAATACGATAACAAAAACTCAATTTCATTACCTGCTGCTCAAGAAAAAAAAAAAAAACAAACAAAAAAGAAAGAAAGGAATACCAAGAACAACAATAACAAGCCGGGGAGAAAGACAGGACAAACTATACAAACAGAAAACCGGAAAAGTTTTATGAATATACGTAAGTGTTGGTGACAAATCAACATGATATGTATGGCTTTTGTTGCCAAGTGTCGTTTACACTACGTCTCAGGCGCAAAACGCAAAGTTTCACTAACCAATAAAATACGAGAACAACAACAATAATACGAACTAGAAAAGCAAAAAAAAAGAAAAAATAAAAAGAAAATTTTACTTTTCCTAGAATAAAAATGACAGCAAGACGGGCGAGCGGATTTTTCACAGAGACTCGTGCTAAGAAAATAACTTTTACCGTTTCGAGGAGGAAGGTAAGAGAAGACAAAAAGTCTGGTAACAATAGAGCTTAAGGAATAAACAGAGAAAGTCCTTAAGAGAACTCAATAAACTGAGTAGAAAGTGTTTTTGTCATAATGCTGTAGCTTTTCTTCTTTTTTTTGCGTTTTGTTTTATTCAATTTTTCTATACCAACCGAACGCGTGAAACTTTTTTTTTGTTATTATGATTACTTTGTGGGAAAAGAGACCAGAAAGTGTAAGGTAAGGAACATACATAAAAGATAACTAAATTTGTTGCAATCGTTACGTATGTGAATATATCGTGTATTGAAAGATACTGTGTGGTGGTCCGTTGGTAAGCTTTTACTTTAGTTTCTATGCAATATATGGAATGAAAGAAACTTTCAATTTTGTCACGTTATGACCACATATGGATATCTTTCAAACTATATAACACGCATGGAAAAGTTCAATTTAACACTTTCGCTCCATTATAATTTTAATAGTTTTATTTTTTTTCTTAACTTAAGTCTTTTTTCCTTAACATGCTATGAAAAACACTTGATTAATAGTAAATAGTTTTTAACATGAAACGGATAAAAGCCACAGAAAATTTGTGAAAATTTACTACAGATACTGGGAAAATTGTTTTTTATTTTTTTTTTAATTTCATTTTAGCAACGCTTGACTAATTTTCTTCTTTGTGTCGCAGCGAATTACCGCTGTGCAGCAAATCTTGCGTGCCAGTCATTCCAAGTGAACTGAAAAACGCTTAGTTAGCAAACGGGCTATAAAAAATTAAGGCAGATTTTTCACTGCGATTCATAAGAAGAACATACTAAATTCTTTTTTGATTTTTATTTTAGTATAGAGTAAATCAATTTGAACATTTTGATTTATACCGTAAAATTTATGGCATCTAATCCTAATTTCAAAAATATTAGGAACTATATATAATAAACGATAGATGGACAGACAAGACGACAGACGAAAGTAGACTACCTGTAACTACCTGTTTATATTACGAAGAGTTCATCTATTTATGTTAGGCCATCTCTGATTCGCTGCAAAAGTTAACAAAATTGATTTACTCTACTCCTGTTAATGGGAATTAAAAGAAACGAGGAGGCACGGATCTTTGGGTAAATTAAAGCCTTTAACATAGAACTATAGACCTAAAATCGAACATTTTTTTGATCATTAAAATTTTGATTAAGTTTCCTGATCTTCTGCTTACGTTATAAGTAAATTAAAATTTTCCGTTAATAGAAAAGGAAAAACGTTCTAGATAGGCAAGCGCTCTACAGCACTATATTAGCCACGAAATAGCAAAATCAGACTTTGTTACTATATATAGAATTATATTTCATAATTACTATAATAAAAGTTTGAATGTTAGGCCAACGTTTATTTAGTTAAGATCAGTAAATTCATGCGACCAATTCTGGACCAATCATTCTGGATCAATTTTTGAATTAAATTCTTTTTCCGTATAGAAGCTAATATTTTGTAAGAACGTTTATGCGGACAAATTCGCATTCTAGAATATTATTTTTCATTGATTTTTATGGCGAAATATTGGAAATGGAAAACTTTTTTCATATAATGACTTTTACAAAATACACCATAATAAAAGGATTGATCCTGAAAATCGTTCAATTCAATCTGCTTTCAATAGTGTTCGTCCTTTGTTGTTTGGACACAATGATATATGGAAAACTATCACACAAGTGGCGTACGGTATGAAAAAAGAATTCTAAATTAAACTTCCATTGTTGCCGATATTCGTCGAGAATTATGATTTGCATTTGATGTAAAATAGGAATTATTTTTGGCTGGGAAAATTATGTATCTTTTCGGGGTCTCGGCTATAAACGCCATTTTGACTTTTAACACATGGTGGCTAAATGAAAATTAAGGTTTTAACCATTGAAGCCCGACGACGGGCATTTTTCAGATTGTAGGAGGAAGCTCGGGAGTTGCTTCTATTGTAGATAACTTCTCTTCTCGATAGTTCTCTGTTGTTTAGATCATAATATAACTGTGACATGGCAGTTGTTATCTATGACTGATTGAAATGGGAGCACAAGCAACATTAGCTTCATGTGTCGATGTCTTTCCAAATACATAATAATCCGTAAAATTAGGAGGTTATATTTACTTCCGATTAGGTACAGGTATACTAAAATGAACAACCCCCTGATCGGGGATCAGGTTTCCGAATGAGGGAACTATTTGTACTATGTTGGCAACGTCAACAAACTTAGAGAATACATTGTTGCCTGATCACTGGTGCGGACCTTCGGGGAGTATTGACGTAGTTGTTGGTAAATGAGCTGGATTTATCCTCTGACCAGAGGGAAACTCTGGACTATACCCATTGAGTGTTTGTTCTGGTACTTTGGGAATTGCGGAGTCCCGCTTGTGGGGATTGTTCTAAAGCCCGAAGGACGTTAACTGGAATTAATGTAGTATTTAAATGTACCGTAGGTTTCAAGGCAGTGATACACGTAAAACCACTATAGGCGGGAATTATTTCTGTTATTATTCATAATCAAGAGACTCTATGAGAGCAACATGGACATAAAATAACAGTACATTGCCATAAAATAAAATTAATATTCTTTTAGTGCGTAAAAAAATAAAAGATTGTAGTTCGAGAGTACCAGACAAAGTGTACGTATAAAGAAGAAGAGCAGTTCTCTCCTTCTTACTCATGCATATCACTTCTGATGTAATTAGATAGTTCTTCAGGTAATAAGAAGCAATACAAAGATTAACATAATGAAGAATAAAGCAGGCAAAAGGAGCCCCACTTTGAAATAAAAAATCTAGAATTCGGGAAAGTTTTTTTTTTTTTATGTAATCACTTGTGTAACACATTCGCTTACTTTACAGTAATAAAAGTAAAGTCTAATTTGAAGTCAGATTTCTAATTCTAATTTCAATTAAGAGGAAGACAAAAAATTCGGCAGAAATATTTACCATTTAATGGCCTAGAAGGCATAACGATTTTTTAATATTGTAGTTGAAACAACGATGTTTTTGTTCCACATTTTTGATCGATAAAGGTATTGTATTTGATAATTTTCAGTTCTTTTTTTTAACCATTTTAATCGCGTTTGTTGACAATAATGCATTGACTTAAAGCAGCTCTTATCCGATCCGTTGACAAATCTAAAATTAACACTAATCTGAAGATTCTCATATACGATTAATCTTAAACTGGATTTGTTTTACTTTATTCCATTAAAAATATAAAATTAATTCTTAACCAAACAACTGATCAATTATGTGACTTAAATGACTCTTAAAAGTCTATAATTTAAACACCTTAGTACTTTACGCGCTTAAACACACCCAAAACATGACTTGATATGTTTTATTGCGTCATATGTTGTATATGAAACCTTTTATAAAAACAACCACAATAATGATCTTTTCACAACAAAAATTAACCCCAGCTCACGCTTTAATTTAACCTACACACACGAGCGTATACGTCAGAGCCCATAACAGAGAGATTATCATCATCTTAAGACTTAATGGTTTCTTTCTTCTTTTTTTTTCTTTTCGTAACTTGCTTACCTACACATTCTTTCGGGTAAACATAGTGACTTTTGCCTTCGTTTACATTATTGTTAAGTGATCCCAATAAAATTGAAACGCCTTTGTGCGTTAACAATTGCCCATAATTCATTTTTCTGCTTATACTACTACGTACGTAACTGAACCAATTTAACTGTTGCGGCGGATATATATTGATGATCGCATCTAAAAACGGAAACCCACCTTAAATGGTTAACAATGTCAGTGTGCGAGCGGTAAGATAATGTTCAATAGATTATTTAGGTTTTTAAAAAGGGTAATAATTTTGCAAAATGAAAAAAATCAAGAGAATTTTATTTAGTTTGAACCGAATCTTTTTAACACTTATTACCTCTCATCTGTCTTCGATATATGTAATATGTTAACGGTAAGTGTAAGTGATAAGTGATAAATAAATAATAAATGACACAGGAGAAGTGATGAATCGGGACTATCGACTTTCGTTTCGCTTCGTCTCTCATATACGAATACTTTGCATATGTTACAAAGCCGAATGACTGACATAATATACTTCGCACCTAGACATGGCAAGCGATTCATTCAGACTATAGAAGAAAGGTAGGCTATTGCTTTTTCTTTTCTTTTTTTTTTTTTTTTTTTTTTTTTTTTTTTTGTACAGGATTGTTTGATTCTTATTCTATTATTCTTTAGCGAACAATGTTTTATATATATATATATATAGGAAAAAGAAAACAAAAAAAAAAAAAAAAAAAAAAAAAAAAAAAAGAAATAGCCAACCTTTCTTTTATTGTCTGAATGAATCGCTTGCCATGTCTAGGGGGGAAGTATTTTT
>KK351019.1:889578-923874 GCA_000671755.1 Glossina brevipalpis
TATTGCTTTTTCTTTTCTTTTTTTTTTTTTTTTTTTTTTTTTTTGTTTTTTTTTTTTTTTTTTTTTTTTTTTTTTGTTTTCTTTTTCCTATATATATATATATATAAAACATTGTTCGCTAAAGAATAATAGAATAAGAATCAAACAATCCTGTACAAAAAAAAAAAAAAAAAAAAAAAAAAAAAAAAGAAAAAGAAACCGGAAATTATGGAACTACCATTAGCCTATTTTTTTGTTGTTCTTTCTTCTTAAAGCAACGCATAGCGTAAATATATCATATTTCACGAAACTGTATTCCTTAGACGAAAAATGACTTAAGCTTTAAGGTAACTTTTCTGAATGAGATGGATTTCTGCTCAAATGAAATTGTAGAATGCTTAAGCAGAAGTAAGTTTCACGACTGTTTCTTTTGTTCTCCTTCTTCTTCTTCTTTTTCTACTTTTGCATCTTACATGTATGGGCTTCAATTCCTATTCGGATTGCAAGAATATTGAGCAAATTTTGGAAAATCGAAAGGCACTATGTTCATAGTATAAACTTTCGATTTTTTTAATAAAGTAATGTTGAGCTTAAACAAAAAAAAAAAAACAATTTATTAGGCACCTCACATTATCCTAAGTCCACTTTCTACTAATTATAGTTCAAAAATTGTTCTCTGCAATAGCATTTTTCGCTTTCAAAACTTTCATCACAAGACTTGTGACTTCAATTTATGTTTCTTTAATTTTTGATCATTCTGATCATCTCTCTAAAGTTTTACAATCTCTCGTTTCTAAAATTCTCTTAAAGATTTTAAATATTTTCGCCTATTTAAAGGATCATTAAGCTTAAAAAAGCGCTTACATCAAGATAGTTTCATATTATAAGAAATGAAAGGATTTAATATTTAACTCCACCCGTAGTTGTCAAGTCGTAAAGAGAGAGAAAGGTAAAATCGGGCGCGGCTAAAACGGCAATGTCTATGGTTTATAAAATAAAGTGTATAAAAATATTGAAATCACTACTGACCTCTTTCTCTAAGAGATCGAACACACCTAACTGGTATTCCAGGTAATGCCAGGATTGATAACTCATCCGCGGATTCTTCGGTCCTCGATCTTATAATTTAATTATAATAACACTGCATCTTATTTATAGATTGTAATTTACTCTAATCTAATGTCCAATGTAATTTTTTCTAATGTATCCAGTTGACATCAATACATTCTTGCTATATAGCTTAACTTAAAATTTTATTAATTAGTTCCCTTAATTTGTTATTAATTGGATAAATACTTTTTTTATTGATTGCATAAATTCCTGTTTTAATCTTGCTCGTTATCACTGCCAAATCTGTACCTTTACTGTATGTCTTACGCTTTTATTTCATTTTTAAATAATTTCTTCTACGATATTATCTCTTCAACTTTTATTACATGGGATCTATTTACTACATTCATCTAAGCATAACCTTTAATTCTTTCTTAAGACTATTCTATATAATAGTTACACATCTTCTACAATATCCTTAATCTATGATTAATAGTTACAGCTCTTCTACGATATCGTTAATCTATGATATCCTTTATCTGAAATTTAGGACTAAAGCAAGTACACCAATTTGGTACTCGTAACGTCATTCTTTTTTTCTTTCTATAAATTGTTCTGCCATTTAAAAAATATTTTCTAATTAAAGTCATTGTAAATAATGAAATTCTTACATGTATATCGTATTTCTGGCTCTTTAGCTCTCACTCTATGTTATTATTTAATTATAATTTATTAGATTTATTAGAAATTTTAATAAACTCTTTTTATTAGTATATAAGAAAAATTTTCAATTTTGTCATAAATTCTTAAAAATATGAAAGAAGAAAGAATTAATTACGATGAACGAGTAAAGAGAAAAAAATATTTATTCACTTGTTGTTGGATAGCCATGACACTATTTTCTTTTTCCCGTTTTTATTTTGCGCTCTCTTTTTAATGAACGCAATCAATTAAGTTAAAGTTCAACAGCTGTCGCACAGTAGCTTCTCTTGAATTTTTGTTTTTTGATCTCTTTTGTTTGCCTAACGAACATAAATTTGAAGTCGAGCATATCTGGCGACGTAAAATAACAGCAATAACCACAAACGTAGTGGACTATAGTAGAATGCAGAGTATTTAATAATATCGTTTATATGCGAAAGTGGGTGTAAATTTTTTCGTCATTAATAAATATCATAAAATATTTTGTTTAAATACTGAACTGAAATATTCTAAAAACTATGAAAAGATTTCTTTTAACAACCATACCGCACGCCATGTGATGTGTGATATAATGTCCGTGATTTACAAGACTTAATTAATGAATGTGTAAATTTTTTAAAATACCAATTAATACATTTTTATAAAAAAACAAAATCGTTGCTTTTTTTTTCTTAGTTTTTGAAATTCTGTTCTTTGTTTTCTCATATACGTTTCCATGCTTTTTGTTTCATTTCCTTTTAAATTTATGGTTCATAAATAATAAAATGGAATTTCTTTAAAATGTTTCTTTCATTTTGTAGCATTTTATAGCAAATGAAAAATTTACGATGTTGAAAAATTGAAAAAGAAAAAAATTTCTTCTTTTTTTTTTTCGTAAAGCTTTTCGTTTGCCAAACATAAGCTGTAGTGTTGTGCATTGTATAATATTAGCTCTCTTGCGACAAACATTTGGCAACAATTTCTCCATCATATGGTCGATGAAAAGATTTCCTGCCTTGTTAGGCAATGTAACAAAAAAAAAAAAAAAGCTATAACTGCAGATATATGTCATCAAGATAAATGCTCGGAATTAGTAAAGTAAGACATTCCAGAAAAATTGTTTTGTTAAATAAAGCAGTAAAGTTAAAATTAAAATTTCAGCTTAAATATTTGAATTTTCTCGCTAATTAAGAAAGACATATACAATATTGAAAAGCAAAAAAAGATTTAGAATGCATTTTGAACATCTACCATTTCTGTAAGAAAGACTGAAAAACCGCGATGTTTTTTTGTTAATTAAGGATTTATCAATTTCAATTTTTAATTTTAATTTCATTGCATACGTTTCTTAGAATTTAAGAGTTTCTTAGATATTTGACAAAAATATTTTGTTATTTTTTTTTTAAATTCATTTCAGTTTTTTTTTTTAGCTCTTGTGCTAATTAGTGTTCATACCTTAATTTCATTTCAAATTTCATGCCATTTTTGAAACAGTCAACATACAGGTGTCATTTCCTAGGAAATTTGATAAACAAAAAGCACGAGTGAGTGAAGGCTGGAAATGCTGGAACAAATTCTTGATTTTTTAAACAAAATTATTCTGAGTAATGAAACTTGTTTTCACCCGTCTGACTAGATAAACAAATAAAATTATCCCATATGGGAGCTGCAAAAACCGAAGAGAAACACACTCAAACTATCTCCGCAATTACAACGAGTGATAGTGTAAAGCGGTTTGTGTATTTTGGATACATTTCACGTTGTTTCAACAGTTATCGTGAGTTACAGTGCGCCTTTAGCGAACAATATTGGTTTTTTTTTTTTGCTTGAAATTGCTGAGATTTGCGTGCAGCTTGACAGCACCTGACAAGCAGCTCAAAACAATTATTCGATAGTTTGACCAGCTTAAATTATATTTGTTACTGAAAGAATTCGAAATAAGAACATTTTTCACATGATTTACATTTTTTCCAAACGTGAAAGTTCTTTTTATGAGGAATTAATCATGGACGCCTTATTATTCGCTCCATATAATAGGTACACATGGAAAAAAGCATCTATTTACTGGATAAAAAAAAATAATTCAACTTAAAAACCTAGCATATGACTATAAAGTTGCTCTAAACGATAAATCTCCTATTCTTTAATATATTTTGTGGATCTGCCCGCGAGAGAAAGAATATATCTTAACATATTCCCAAACCCAGTAAAAATTTTGATTATAATCGTTTTCATTAAAAAAGAGAGAATAGAAACAAAAAATAAAAAAAGGAAGCAAAAATAGCTTTTTTTTTCTCTCTAAACACCAATCTGATATAAATGACAACGACTTCCTTTTTAGAATTTTTCTAATCATTCCTCATAAAAAAGACTTCAATAAAAAATTGTGTTCTTTTATTTTGCAAAACCAGCCAACTAACTAAACCGGCCATTGATTCGCTTGTGTAAAAGATTGAACGATAAGGCTAACGATTTTACTTTAGTTACCGTCCACTTTTTATTTTTTATTTTTTATTTTTTTATTTATTTTTTTTTTTTTGTTCCTCTTCTGGTTGCTTTCATTCGAAACGAATTGCAATGGTCAATCACCTACACATAAGTACAAATCTCTTTATACAAAGGCACCTCATCACTCACTTTCTCTTACACCCTGACCATTATAAGTATGTCTACGGTATGAGTCTCCCTTTACTATTACACCGTGACCGACCAGAGCTGTTTTGCTGTTTGTTCTGACTGCCGCCGCATACACTGATATTGATTGTTGCTCCTTTGCTTCGATATATGCTGTTTATAGTGCTGTTTACAAACATAAATACATCGGTTGGAGATAAATATTATACAATAGTTTTGTTACGATTCAATGTAATTTTTCTTACGATCTATAAATACTTTGACTTTAATATTTAGCACTGATAATGGAATAGATTCGTTGCATTTTTATTTAAAATGGCTATAGGAAGCTGGTGGTAAGTAACTTTTTTTTTTTTTTTTATATAAAATAGGAGTATAATTGGGATTTTTATCGTTTCCCTTCCACGCTATTCACAGAGTGTGGCAAATGAAAAAAAAAAAGTCGTAAAAGTAAACTTCGTTTATCATCAGTCAAACACTTTTCACGGAGAAAAACAAGAATTTTTCATATACGCAATAAAAGACGGTCGTCATACCGTCCCTCTATAAATCGTAACCGAGCATTGCGAGACAAAACGCTTTAAAACTTCAACTTATAATAAATATAACAATAAACAATCAAGGAAAAGTTTAGTGTAAAAAGTAAAACTAATTGTCAGCAACATTTGTTAGTAAAATGTATGACGTGGAAAAGTTGCAGATACTCTGTCAATGTTCTTCGATGCGGCAGCTAACGCAATTACAAAAAGTTAAAAATTCGTTAGCCAGTGACAATTGATGGCAGTTATTAAAAATTTTCAGCGAGCTACGTACACATATTCGAACAGTAGACCTACGATCCCGAAGAGGTTACCGAAGAGGTGACCATTTCTTCCTGAAATCACATACAACCAGAAGCATTTACATCTTAAACATGGTTTGTATCGATAATCTCTACAAAACTTTCAAACTACGGGTTTCTACTCAAATTATAGTAGACAAAATTGATGTACATTTCGTGCAGCTCACAGCAATCTTTCAAGTCTTTCACATTATACCAATGGATGGTGTGTTACAGCAAAAATGTCTCTGAGTACAATCAAAGTCACGTAATAACATATCTAAGAAAGAATGAAGTTATGAACCTGAGGAATAATACAAATTTTACTGAGAGTTCACGCAAAGATAAAAAGAAAAATAAATTTATCGAAATTTCTCAATTCCTATCATACTCCCGTCAGTTTAAGAAGACCAGAATTTACAAGTTTCCAGAACGACTTTGAATCTGGGCAAAGTTTCAAAGGTCAGGGAAAGAGGTATGGAGGGTCATAGTCCAACCTCTTACGACAAACATTTAGTAATTTTAAACGCTTGATCTCAGGCGGCTAACCTGCCATACATGGCATATGACACGCTAAGCATATCCGGTGACATTACATTCAACGATTATTCGATATTCATTATTCTTTGATTTTAACATTAACAGCTTTGTACGCTTTCTTAAGAATTTTAAAATGTACAAAAAAGTTCTTATTGCACAAATAAGACAAATTCTCTACTTCAGCGTAGATATTAAAACAATTCTATAAATAGTTTTACACTTAAAATAATATAAGTGTAATTAGATTATCGATTTAATTTAATGTAATTAACTAGTAACAATAATAAGATTATCAAATTATTACTGCACTAAAAGATACAATGTCTCTTTCAGTACAATATATTTTACATGATAAGATGTAAGATGCTAAACAATAACCGTGAAAATGTAGTGTTTATTATCGCATCAATAAGACGCAATGACGAGATTCAATGCAATGTAGTAGATTGATAGGAAAGTTCTGTCGTTTTTTAGTACCTGGAGATCATTTTACCTGGCAAGACAAACAAATATAATGCATCCTATTTAACGTATCTTCCCTAAGATGTAAGAGCACTATTCTCAATAGCCCTCATCAGTTAGTTGTCAAGTAGAAGAGTGAATAAGATAACAGAACTTAAGACCCTGCATTTGGTATGAGCTCTAAAAAGGAAGAAACGCGTCGGTTGTGACATGTTGGACAGGGGAAGTCGTAAATGGTTAGACCAGTGAAAGATGGCTTATGAGATGGCTTGTGAGATTTCAGACTTAAAAAGGATCCTCGATCTGAACGGCTATCCAAGGTCGGTAATGATATTTTGCGATCCATGTTGGAGGGTAACCTACATCTAACCACTACAGCAATTGCAAAGGAACTTGCCATTTACCATTCGACTGCTGATGCATACATGAAACATTTTGACTTGAAACATTTTATTTAAACTACGACATAATTTTCTCGCAAACCTAATTTTTGACGTAATATAAAACGAGACAACTTTTAACAAGCAATCATGCACAGTTATTAAATGTTGCAGAGAGAATTATGTTCGATTTCAAACCTGTGCGAATTAACTACGGTCTTAATACTGACTGAGCAAAGAATTCTATATCTTTATAGTGCTAATAAAAAACAATTTGGACGACGCTAGATGTCTGTGGTTTGGCGATATTCGTATTCATCGTAGATATGAATTTTACGAACTAAAGCTTATCACGAAAATATCTCGAAATATGGGCATATATTATTGTTATTAAAAATGGGCTTGTATAAATATTAAATTTCTAATATCTAAGCAAGTCACTAAAGTTGTATCAAAAATTGTTGTGGAGAACTGTGATATTAAATAAAAAGCATTTGTCGACAGTGTTTTTCTTTTGGTCTAACGATATAGTAGAAAGACCATTTTACATCGTTACTGACGATGAAATGTGGATTTCTTTTAAGAATTCCAGACGCGAAAATTCGCAGCCAGACTCAGGAGTACAATCCATATCAACCGTAAGATCATATCGGTGCGTGTTTGGCGGAACTACAGTGTTTAAACACACTGTTCAGATTATGGGGACGGTTAATACCAAACTCAACCAACGACAAGTAATTAGTTTGGACCCATTGGTGTACAAAAAACAACCAAAAGAATGAAAATGATAACAGAAAGTCACATTTTTACATGACATTTCTTCATTCATTTGTAAAAGAGGTTCGCGACATGTTGGAAGCACTCAACTGGGAAGGTTTGCTCAACTCAAGCTCAAGAGTTTGGTTGAATTAGTAGTTCACGCTCTCTCTGAGCTGCGCTTTGATTTGAACGAAAATATGGAAAAATAAATCGATGACTGGGCTTTTTAGCGTGGCATTAACAAATTGTCTGTCTGACAATTGAGAAAAATTTATGGGTAGCGATGAGCTATGCTATAAATAAAATATTTGTTATTATTTATCATTTTCACACAATAAATATGTATTTTCTATATATATTTCATACCCGGTGTTTTATATAAATCAGATACTCTTAATTATACATTCATATGTAAAATATGTTTTTATGCGTAATCAATGCCTTTATTTTAAATTAGAATTGTTTTAAAAAAAAAATAAATAAATAAAAAAAGAATAGAAAAGTAGAAAGAACAGAAAAATTCCAATATATATAAACTATAAAAAGTTCATCGAGCAGAAAATAACTTCAACTATTAAGTGAAGTCATCACCTCGATAGATCTGTAGTTAAAGATAAAAAATCTTTATGTATATATATATTACATAATGCGTTACATGCTATTCCATAAGAGTTAAAAAAAAAATGCATAGAAGAGGAGTAAGCAAAACTACAATTGAAGACACCCTGTAAATATACGCAAGCACATTCACAAACATTAGGGATAATCAAAAAAAATTATGCTTAAATCAAAATATGTGTTCATAAGCAGAATAATAACGAACGCAATAGCAACCTCCGCAAACTTTCATTAATACTTCAGAGAAGGAGTGAGAAGATAAACAAAAGGACAACTATGCAGTATGTAGTACAATGATGACATTATGCGTACGTTTTGCCAGATTGTGCAACTCCTTGAATAAGTGTATGATTGTATTCTAGAGAATATAAGACAAGATTGAATTTAACACAAAAACACTTATGGAAAAATGTAATTTTGCTCGACATCTTGTGTGCCAGTATAAAATACAATCAAATACAAAACACAATCTCAGATAATTCCTCTCTTAGTGCAGTGGAAGACACAGATACGCAGATACACGTTCACATACGTGCTTATATATATATATATCTTGCTGTCTAAAAGTGCAAAGAGTAAAACAAACATTTTTGGAATTTTATGATAAAAAAAAACAAAATAAAACGTACAGTTTTTAAAGATATCTAACAGTCATCAAGAGAATATATGTTTATTTTATCTGCTCGTGTAATATCTGCAAAGTCTCTTTGGGAATTATATAAATTATATTTATTTTTGATCAATATGAGATTTAAAATCCATATACCCATGCTGTCTGTGCTGACGCTGTCCGCAAGACGTGCAAATGTTAGCAGTTTTCTTAAGAAATTTAATATTAGGGAAACTGATATATATTCTACTTAATCATGTTGCGAACAAGTAACTATAGCTGAGAGTTACGGAAAGGGCTTGCAGCTGTCTGCTACTTTCCCAATCCCAAGTGTTTCTTCCACTTTCTAATTAAGAGGTCGAATTGATTTTCACAGGCAGTTATTACTTTAGAAGAAAGAGATGAAGTATTTGAATACCTTGATTGTTAAATACATTAGTCGACAAAACGGTATACATACTTTGAATACTTTAATATACCAGGTGAGCTGAAAAGTTCGTAGACTAACAAGGAAAAAATTCTTTTTTTTTGATAGAATTTGATTTTATTATTCAATATAGTTGCCGTCGAGGGCGATACAACGATTATAGCGGTCATACAATTTTTCGATACCATTTTTATAGTACGATTTGTCTTTAGCCTCAAAATTGGCAGTCGGCCAGTCGGCTGACTGTCGATTGAACTCCGGTGTGAAATGATGGAGCCATGTTTCATCATTACGATTGAACAGCTCCAAAGGCTGTTTAGAATCATCAATTCGTTGTTTTTTCGGTCGATTGTGAGCTCGCGCGGCACTCACTTTGAACAGAGCTTTCGCATATCATTCACGATATGTCCAACACGTTCCTTTGATATCTTTAGGTTCTCAGCTATCTCAATCAACTTCACTTTACGTTTATCCGAAATTATTTTGTGGACTTTAATGATGTTTTCGCCGGTAACAGGCTCTTTGAAGCGTCCACTGCGTGCATCGTCCTCGGTGCTCATTTCGCTTCGTTTAAATTTAGCAAACCACTTCTCTACGGTTGATTTTCTTGGTGCAAAGTCCGAATAATGTTTATCAAGCTAAGCCTTGGCTTCAAAAGTATTTTTTTTTTTCGCCAAAAAGCAATGCTTTGTTAACACACGAACTTCCTTTTTATCCATTTTTTCAAACTAACGAAAGTTGCTTCACTAAAAGTGCTATAACTTACATACTAATAGTGCAACATCTGTCATATTTATGCAAGTGTCTTTTGAAGGTTAGGGCTAACTAAAAATAATACGGATTTAATACTAGCAGCGCCATCTATGTGTCAGCTAACGATCTTTTTAGCCGACCTTACTAAAAACCAAACTAGTGACCTATTAAAAGTACCTGTTAACAACGGTAACATTATTCTTGGATATAATATTATTGAATAAAAAAAAAAAATGATAGAAAAAATATATCGATCAACCATGTACCAAATGCAGTTTCATGTGACTTTTTAGTTCTTCGGTAATTTTAGTTGTTATTTAATGTCAACAAAGAAAAGTTCAAGAAAAAAATATAGAGTCAGAAGGACGGGGAAACGCATTCCTCTGTTTAAACAAACCGCTGTAATTATCCAAAGGATTTTACAATTATTAAATTTTAATGATTAACGAAATAATATTTTATTTTTCACAATTCCTGCTAATTATTTGACAGTGTAAATTATATTATAATAAAGTGAAAAAAGCTCAAACCTTTCGAAAGGTCAAAGATTTCATTTTTTTAAAACCTAATAATAAATAAACTGACCACAACGAACTTAATATTTACGGTTTTCTGCAATAAATTCTTTCATTGCATGTGTATCGTGAAAAGAACGCTCATAAAATAACTATTTTACATTTATGTGACAGAAAATTCTTTATGGTGTTTGAAATGAACATAACCTCCTTTAGTCCATGAAAAATCCATTTTCAAAATATATTAGTTATGCTCTTTTTGTAAACGGTTAAGAGCCTTAGCTAAAAAGCTTTCTTTCTAGTCAAACGTATACACATGCTTTTTATTTAACCAAATGGATAAAACAAGAAATTAAATGAGTTTTCACGGCGTGCTCTAATCAGATTAAAAGTGCGCAGTTAAAGAAGAAAGAAATAAAAATTAAGCTAAAAGAATGACGAAAGATAGAGATATACCAGTTTATTTAAGTTAAAAGCCACCTGTATAGTTTCTAAAGTGAATAACTAGGAAATGAACTTTCTTTAGTTGATAATTTAATAATCACAAGGCACTTGTATCAATCATACGAGTACCAGTCAATCGAGAACGGCCAATTTCGCATGAATTAACCACAGGCTGTTCGTATCAAATTTTCAGATGGATATATTTTGTTTGCCAAAATCGATTAACACCAATTTCTGATTTTTTTTTCTAATTGTAATGTTAAAGCAGCAATTGATTAACTCTTAATTGCGTATAGTTGAGACAAATAACACTAATAGCAATTATTAATGCAAACATGATAAAATTTTATTAGCAATTAAATAATAAATAATTTATTGCAGAAGACAATCCGATTAACTCCATACTATAATCCAAACACCATCTCAAGTCAATTGTGACTTTAAGAAATATTTAAAATTCTATGCATTTAATATAGAAAAATCTATAGCAGATGGAGCACTACCTGAATGTGATATAATATTTATAGTATCCGAGAGATAGAACTGTTATAAGAGAGAAGAGGAAATGTATGATGGACTTGTTGAAATTTATTCCTCCTATTAAACATAATTATTATAAAAATTTAAGCACCCCATGACAGCAGCTCATATACAGATAACGAAGAAGACAATATTTGCATTGTTGATGAATCGATTTAAACAAAGTAATAATATTTGTAACAGTAAGAATACAGTTATTATTCGCTCTTGCTAAAATCATTTACAAAGAAATCATAAGGTGATAGTCAAACAAAGTCGACAATTACGTACCCTACACCACTTTGCCTAATAATATTTCTAATTAATTTCGTGACAAATTATCAGAAATTATTATGTTTCGATGGCCCAAGACGTGAACTGACATGGTCCAAACTTAGCAAATTTAATTTCTTTTTCAAAGGTCTACCCATTTTTCAAATAGGATTTATTATTTTTTCTACGTGATCCAAACATCTAAAGTGATACAGTCCACGACATATATTTCAATTTTGCAATTTAACAGAATTTTGAAAAAGCATTTGATCACTTTTTTATACATTATTTATGGAGTTAATCGATTTGGAAAGCGAGGCATGTAAATCTTTTAAATTATTGATAGTAATTTTTTAGCTTTAATAGGCGCGTTTATAAGAGGATATTTCCTTTTATACAACACGATGGGCGCGAAACTTCTGAAAATAGAATAGCCGGCGGATGAACCCTTGCATAGGTATATATTCGTCCATCCATTTATTCTACTTTCACAAGTTCCGCGATATATATATACATATGTGTGCATGTTCGTTTGTGTGTACGATAACGATCTAGTACATAGTAAAACCAACAAAGCGAAAATGATTCGCTGGTCTTAGTCGAACCTGATATAGGCACCAACTCTGATATATAAATTTTATTGCATTTCTTAGGAATTATGTTTGCATTTTCTAGGTTTTAACTATGGTTAAACCATGGAGAATATATATGTAAACGAGTCGCCCCGACTCTTAAATCTATTATGTAAATTTTATGTCGAATATATTGTATATTCTACTCTTTATATTTCTATCATCGTTATTGGAAACAATAGTTTTTAAGATATATTTAACTAATGTACGATGTAACTGTGATCAAGAATATGCAAACTTTATGGGGTCTGTGGTGAGTATGCTCTTAGAAATGAAGTAATTAAAATTTGAGATTTGTATATATTATATTAGCCAAAAATTTCTGACTTTCAGAAATTTGTATTAAGATTCTCTGACGAAGTGGAGTTAGGATAAGCACAGCTTTAGCTACATCTACCCGACCATCAGTCTGCTTTCTAATGCTTTCTTTTCAACCATGATAAAAGTAATAATAAAAAGCCAAAACTCTGCTTATATATTTATACTACAAAACCGCTAAGGTAGCCCTTTAGCTTCGAATAAACAAAAAAAAACCGGAAAATTTAAAATTTTCTAGACCACGATTATATCCACTGGTATATTGATATAAATAGATAAACACATAAATATAAATACCTGTACGCTCATATCTTTCGGTCTTATGGTCTAGTGCAGGATAAAAATAGCGTTTGGATAATTTAAAATTTTTTGACACTTTTTTTTTTAAAAAAGAATGAAAATTTTGTTGATGACATGTTCATATTTGTTACAAATTAAAAAATAAACTCAACTCGAGCAATAACGACAAACCAATTCACTTTCTTTTTTGATCCGACATGTTGCCTAGCAAGACTACGTGGAGTTCTAGTTCATTGTGTGATTGTTTCTTCCATTCACTTGATTGTATAAAATTCTAAACTAATATAAAAATTTTAAATCTGCTTATAGTTGACATATTGCTTGCTTGTGATATTTCCATTCACCAACACAGAAAAACTGAAATTGAAAAACAAAAACTGAAGAAGAAAAAAAAAAAAAGAAAAGAAATTACTATAAATAAAAGAGAAACTCTGCAAAACTTTTAAGTGAAACTGTATCGCTGTTCTATTGCGCCAAGTTGTGCTTGTCATAAAAAAAAAAAAAAAAGAACCGAAAAAAATGTACATTAAAATGTATGTATGAACTTCTACTATATATAAGAATTATAGTTGACAATGTCTAGAAGTCAAACAAACACATATCTGCAAAGTTAAAGTGTGAAACCCAACACTTTCTAGGAGAGAAAAAATATACGAAAAAAAAAAACAAAGAGACTCACTGTTGCATTTCATATTTCTTTTCTGCCTCATATTCCCCATTTGCCTTAACATGTACGTCGTACTTTCTACAGCGTAATGCATGTTTGCTTTTCGTAGCCTGTGGGTGGACATCTTCTTCTTATTTTCTATCCTAACTCTCAATTGTGTACGTGTCAGTTTTTTGTATGTGTTTAAAAAAAGTATTGAATTTCACAAAATAATTCAATATTTATTGCTTGTTAAATTGTGAACAGCAAAAAAGCATGAGACACGGTTATAGGGACTAACGTTATCGCAATACTGTGTTGTTTATATTCGTAATAAGAAAATACAGCAATTTGTAGCATGAAAAAAAAACAAAAAAAAGAAGAAAAGAAAGTAAAGAAAGATGATAAAAGAAAATGTGAATGCAAAAGTACGAAACTTTATGCACAAACATAACTTTTTAATATTTTCATTGATAAACTATATGCATTCATGCTAACGGTATTTACCGTAACAAATTCTCAACTTTCCATTGCAAGTATACAAATTCAAAGCGATTATTCTGTTTATTGAAACATAGTGAAATGAATATCAATAAGAGATATTCTGAGCAATATAATGAAATTTTCGAATTTCGCTTTTAATATCAAAAAAAAAAAAAAAAGAAACGAAAGAAAATAAACAATAAATGAATAAATGTCATATGAAAAGGTGAATAAAAAAATTTATTAGATATAACGAAAGATTGTCCAGGGTTTCACGTAGACGCAGTAGGAATGCGTAAAGTTTAATCTTAATTTCCTTAACTGCCTAAGCATAACGGAAAGGATTTCTTTTTTTTTTAAGACGATTTTTCGCTAAACGTGAATTTTCATCCACCTAAGAAGGAAGCAGCAAATGAAGAGAAAAATATTACAAATAAAAAGTTGGAAAATAATATATACAATATTTTACAGGGCAATTATGTGAACAATTTTGAAAACAAAATAAATTTTCTAGGACTCCACTACTTACTGCTACACGCATTGAATCTATGTTTTTCAAAAAATTGTATTTACTTGCTCCGAAGATTAGAACCGTGTCTTAAGACAGCACTGTAAAAAATCGTGTAAAGAAGGTTGAATATAAAAGATTTTGTAAAAAAATATTTGTCAAAAAGTTATTGTAAAGAAAATCTTGTAAAAAAATTTGCAGTAAAATGATGTTTAGAAAAAGACCGTATAATAAAGTATAAAAATATTTCATATAAAAAATAATCCAATGGTTGTGTAAAAGGACAAAACCATTGAAAATTGTACTTAACCTACATATCCATAGTCACGTGGATAGTTCTTTCCCCTCATGGACACTAACTTATAAAACATCAAGAAAGAAATCCACCTATACTTTGAGATTTATTCTTACCAAGCATTCGTGTCAAAATAACGTATTTTTTTTTTTTTTTGATAGTATATAGTAGAAGCTGATCGACTTAAACGAGCTTAAATATTTTCCTAATTTCAAAATCCTTACACTTGAAATTTCAAAATCATGACTAGATATATGGACAGACAGACTTTCATGATTAATTCTATGAATATTAAGAAACTCTACCTCAAGCATTTATAGGAGAATTTTTAAATTATTAGTCACTATCGGGTCAGATGACCAACTTACATATTGCGAACGACTTTACGACTTTTTTACGCCTCTCAAGTTTTCTAAACGTAGGCGACGCAACTGTAGCTAAATAGTTAAGAACCGTCTCTAGGAAGTCAGTACACTTGGATTCAAATCTTAATGCGATAGAGTTTTTCATAATCAATACAATAAATACACCAACGAGCCGAAAGCCTATGGAGCTAGAGCTCCATACACTCCTCTAGACTAAGAATTAAATTCATTAATCTAGAATATAATAATAATAATAACAATAATGATAGTAAATCTATGAGCATGCGTTTTCGAACATTACAAACCGAAATATGTCACACATAAGAGAAGTATTTCAAATTATTTAACTTTAATTTTAATTTTTTTTCTCTAAGTTTTGTCGATTTAAAAATTTTTCATTTTAGGTGTCCATGCAAAAAAAGCGAAGAGAACATAAAAAGTGCATGTGAAATACCAATTAGAAACGTATTGAATATCATTCATATGTTAAACATATAAACATGTAGTAGATAATTGGTTTAAGTCAATCCATTAACTAACTAGATATGTACAAAAGTACTACAGAGCTTGTTGACTCTACAAAACCAACGTAAATGGCATGCTTTGGAATACTAATTTTATACACAACGTACTACTAGACAGAAATAGAGAAATTTTATTAATTTTTTGAACAGTTGTTCGACCTATACAATCTATAACATAAGTCAAAATCCTTCAGACGTCCCTTAACCATACAGAAGAGAAATCAATTCGAATGCACAGTAAAGGTTCAGTTTCGTAGTAGATGATATCACTTGCGTTTTTTTATCACAACTTTTTCATTAGCAGAGAGCAGATACAAAAACATCGGAATATAAATGCCAAAGATCGTGTAAGGTATGCAAGCCTAAGTCTCAGAATATTTGATTGCGCATCAGAAACCTACTGAAAGGTCATTCTTGCCATAAACACATGTTAATCGTGCCAAGTAACATTGAAAATTTCCTACGCTCGTTACAACCTAAATTTGGAATAACCTGACAGCTTGAACTAATCTCTAAAAAAAAACAGAAATTTTGAAAATCCTTTCGTTTATAACTTGGAATCTGCCATAAATCTATCGATCTAGCAGCACAAATTTCTATTAAGTTATCTTTACCGTACAGGTATTCAAAATCGAACGTAATGCAAACACAGCCTCTGAACAAGTTATTTTATAGAACAATGGTCTTGAAAGTAAAGAAAAAAGAAAAAATAAATCCCTTTATAATGTGACTGCAATCAAACCACTTACCACCTGTTTGTCTCAAACCTTCGAATAGGAAAAAACCATTCATGATGTTCAACAGAATTTTAGCTTGAAGTGAAAAACGATTGATTTTTACGAATATATTATCTGCTAAGGCTAATGCTTCCGTTGCTTCTTTGAAGTTCCGCAGATTATTTGCATACTATTGTTAAGAAAAAAAGGAAACTGACAACTTGGAAACCAAAACGAACCAATCAGCCAGACAAACAGGCAGAATATGAAGCAAACAGTTAACTGTGTAGTTTAAAAGACAGTAAAAGTTATGCTCAATTGTTTGCTTAAAAACTTTTTATTCTCCCTTAGCTTTACTTTTTTTTTTCCTCTTCCTTTAATTTTTGCTAAAATCACCCTTTCACTGCCGGCTTATTGCTATAAAAATGAATGGTTAGCGATGCGATAGAAAAAACCAATATCGTTACCTTTTTATTAAGAAATAATAGACAAACCTGGTCGAGTTTGTGGTTTTGATTTAAAAAAGAGAAAAAAAATTTTTTTTTCTAAACTTTGCTAAGGTAGTTTAATCAAGATTCTTTTTTTGTTTCACAACTGATACGATGATATTTGGTTTGGAAGGATTAGCTCTTTTTCTCCGCAAATTTGCAAAAAAATTTGTTTTTTCTGTAATGCTTTTACGGTAACATTTTTCTGTATGTAAAATAATTCAAAAATTTGGAGTTTACTAAAACGATGAAAATGTAAAATAATCTGATAAATTTTACAGAGACCATCAGGCTTGTATAATATTTTTCATATTTATCGGGCAGATATCAAGTGTAATTAAATCAAATGAATACTGCGGTTCTAGAATGATATCAGATCAACGTCTGTTTGGTCGTTAAGAAATCCGAAAAATTATAAATATATTATGGTGTTATCTAAAAAATAGATCTGCAGAGTCCACATTCGGTGCAATCAATTTTATATCAAATTACTATTACAGACCAATTTTCATCATGAAGTATAAAAGATCGGACCCATTTGTTATACAAACACCCATTTTTCATGAGAACCCTTATATGGGATAAGGTCCAAAAGATAGAACTACGTGCCTAAAATCTAGTATAGCTAATCAGTTTACCGAGTTGCTATTATTTGCATCATAAAAATTGAACTTTTTACCATATAAAGACTGAGTACTCATAAGAAAGATTATGTGGGAGGTGATTCAAAATATAGTTCTATCCCATTCAAATTTTTCCCATTTATTCTGTATAAAAAACTACTAGTTTTTAACGATTTTTGTTGTATAAAAAATCTTTTTCAAATGGTACGTTATATAGAGAGTGGCCATAAAAATGGATCGGTCAAATCCATTTACAATAGCGCTCGTCCTTGGACACAAACGTGTCAGTACATCAAATTTCTTCAAAATTTTGGAAAATTATTCTAAGTCGATTACTGAAATCAAAATTGCCTATTTGTCTCAAGACCTTATGGATTTTCCATACATCCCAACAAAGTTGTGATGCCCTGTACTACGACTATTGTAGACCATAATTACAATAAATAAAAATGTCTAAGACAGATATAAGATGATTCCCAGAGGAAGCATATAGCATATAGACAAGAATAGTTACAAAATCTACTCACATATACAGGCATAGAAACAATTTCAATTCTTCTACTACTATTCCCATAGTTAATCAAAATTTAAGAAATTATTTACCTTAAAACGTGCTTATTGAAAATTAACTTCAAGGTCTTGCTTTTTGAATTTTTAAGGGTTGGGCAAAAAAAACTTAATATTCACACACTTTTGTGACTTCGTGCCTTTTTTTCGTATTTTCCAACTAATTTAACCCAAAGCAACGTTGAACAAAATAGCGTTAAAAGAAACTAACGACCATAAATCAATAGATTGTAATAAAAAAATTTCAATAAACTTAAATACACACACACACACGCACTAAACAAAAAAGGGAAAGAAACAAGATATGCAGAAAAAATCTAAATCCGTTGACTATAATTTCATGGTCGTAATCAGACAACAACGACTTTGCTTTACGATCAAAATATAAATAAATGAAAGCAAAAAAAAAAAAAGAAGAGATTTAAGTGTATGTGGGCTTGTGTTACGCATACTTATTTAAAAAGAATTATGTAAGGAATTTTTCTACACACATACATACGTAAAGTTTAATAATCAGACACAAATCAAGCTAAGTAAAGCAAACAAAAACAAGTTGAAGTTGTTAAGATATAGAAGCAAAAGAAAAAAAACAACAACATACATCCATCCATACATGATATTAAATTTCACAGCACGGTATTGAAAAAAAAGCATATCTCAAGCTTCGTCTGTCTTTTAATAGTATATGCTGTATGACTGTATATGATGGTGGGTCTGAAGATATACTTGCCTCCCTGAGTAGTTTTCTATACTGAGGTTTGATTACTTCAACAGTGGCGGCAACCGTTAAGTGTTTGACAAGCAGAAGCCGCTTAAATAAGAAACGAACAAAATATTGAGAAAAAATCACGCAGATACAAGCAATCAAAGCAGTAGGTGGCTTATGTCAAAAATTGACATACAAGTGAACACTTGAGTTACCCTGTAGTTATTTATTTATTTTTTTTTTTGCAATTTATTGTTAACCAGCCACCGAAAAAAGAATTATAAATATGTAGAGAAACCATATTAAGAAAACCATCTTAAAATCATTCAATTTTATATAAAATAGATGTACTAGCGAAACACATGAGATGCATTGCTGTCAAGATTAATGCAATTTTTAAAAAATTCTTGAAGGATATATGAAAATCGTACCAGAAAATATAAGAAGATTTAAGTTTTATAAATTCACAATTCGCCAAACGATAAGATGTGCCCTGTATTCGTATTAACAATTGAAAATCGAACAATACGACTCAAAATGATTATCGAAATAATCATAGTCAGTCATGATACGATATGCAGATGCAAAACTGAAGAAGAAGAACAACAGAAATTGGTCCAGCGAAAGAATTTCAAATCTTCGTTTGATTAAGTATTTACGTATACACATATATACTAGGTGCGATGAACAGTTCATAGGTTGACACATGGATGGCGTTACTAGTATTTGATCATATGATTTTCAGTTAGGCCTAACCTTCAAAAGACAGGTGTATAAATTTGGCAGATGTTGCGCTATTAGTATGTGAGTGATGGCATTATTAGTGAAGCAACGCTTTGGGGTCGGCTCATCACGTGCAGTCCACTCGGCTAACTGTACGAACTTTTCGGACCACCTGTTAGATGGCACAATGCTAGTTGTTGCAAGTTGCAAAAGTATAATCTGTACATTGAAATGATTTATTATAATTGCTATTATACAGTTAAAAACATATGTTTGAACAATTTCCTTGGGTTATTACGAAATATTTTAAGAGAAAATGGCGTTGAAAACATGTTATTCTAAAAAATTTTTTTTTTTAAATTTTTTTAACATGAAAGTCAATATAAAGTAGCATTAAATTTCTTTCTTTGTTTTTATCCATAAAATAGTTTAACTGCCCGTATTTGGAAAATTTTTGAAAAGAAAAACAAAATTTTCGTTTGCTTGCTTGTTTTGCATAAAAATCTCTTTACCGAAAACTTGAACGATCAGAATAAAAAATTGAAGAAAATATTGTATAGAAAAAAATCTCATAGAACTGAAAAGAGTGCGCGCACCATAACGAAGCAGTGTGCCTAGCAAATGCAACAAGAAAAACTATTAGTAAACTTTAATCACTTACTACGACTTTACCATGCTATTGCAAGCCTTAACTTTTCTCTTGAGTGCACTTCTTCTCCCTTTCTCAGTGAAGAAAAAATTTGTTCCATGTTTGAAAAAACGCAGAAAATAATCGGTTTTCTTTCTTTTTTATTTTTTATTTTTTTTTTTTTTTTGTTATTATTTTTTCTTAACAAATTGGCGGAACCAGAAATAATGATAATATTGCAAAAATAGAAAAAATTCTTCAAAAACTTTTTAATGAAATTTAATTATAAAGTTTGACAAATAAATACTTACATAGAAGAGGAAAAAAGAGAAAAGATAACGAAAACGAAAACACAACAATTTTTTTTTGTTTTTATAAATATTTCAATAAGATAAACACATTTCCATAAGAATGGACAGCTTAAGAAAGTGCCAAGTAATGATTAAAAATTTTTACATAAATAACGGTAAAAAAGAAAGAAAACTTTTAAATCAGTCAGTCAAATTGTATAAGTAAAGCTCAAGCTTCTCAAAGTAGCTCACATAGCGATAGGAAAAGCAAACTTTTTAAACCGATATTTGCTATAAATTTCAAGTTCTTGATAACACTATTTTTCTTTCAGAAAATCATTTTGTGGTTAGTTTTGTTAACAGCCGGCATTCACTTCTGAATTCTGAACTTAAACATAATTCTAGTAGGTGGTTGCGCTAATTTCAGTAATTTTTTCACAATTTATTCAAAAAAATTAGTACAATTATATATATAACTATTAATCAAAATATTCTCCATCATTTTCTAAAACTTTTTCCCATCTTTCTGGCAATGTGGCGATACTGTGTCGAGATAAGTCACGATCTTTCGAGACTATCTATGAATCGATCATTTTCACACTTCGTCAATTTAATGAAACCCTATGGCAGCTAAGCCATTCTGCATCGATCTGAATAAGCGGTAATCAGAATGCGCTATGTCTAATGAGTACACTGGGCGTGGCAAAAATTTTCATTCGAGCTGTGTAACAGTGTATCTTTGACAACTCCTGCAATGTCTAGCCGAGCGTTGTCGTGCAGAAGGTTAAGTTTGCGTCTGTCAGCCGTAATTGCTAGTCTACAGTAAGATTTTCATACGGTTCAGCGGTTTGTCATACACAACACCCTCCTGATCCCACCAATTCACAACATAAGTTTATGGCCATGAATATTTCGCTTCCGTGTCGACGTGGATTGCTATTTTGAACTAATCTATGACCTTTTCCTTTTAGGATTGTCATAGTAGAGACCACTTCTCATGGCCAGTCGCAATTTGCCACAGAAAATTCTTCTGTTTTTGCGTCACAAGCAATGAAACCGCGATGTTGAAACGGTTCGAAACGTTAACATTTCCAGCCAATTCGTATGGTGGCCATTTCTTCTTTTTTGAACCTTTCCCATCGTATATCTAGAAACAGTTGATTTATTTACCTCCTAAACTGTTCGAAAGTTTTTTTCAGAGTTCGAGTTGGGTTTTCGTCCAATAAGTTTTTCAATCTTCCCGGCCGTCCTTTGTTATTAAAATCAAAATCATTCCTTTTCATCATTGAAAACAAAATCGACAATTGGGTTATGATGGAGCAACGTCACCGTAAGCTTCTCGAAATGTTCCATGGGCTTCGATAGTAGATTTCTTCAAATCAAACAACAGAAGTAATGAATGTCGCAAATGCAATTTTAAGCATTCCATGATTAACGTCCGTACATACTGAATAACTCAATAACACTAAATCGAAAATTATTTTAGTTGGGTAGAGGAAGGTAAAAAATCATCGAATTTAACTATTATGCATACTGGCATTTCTCATTAGTTTATCGTTTTTACCTTTAGAAGGGATGGAACAAAATTAACGCAAGCACTTAGTAATAACGTATCTGAACTCTTTTAATAATTTTTTTTTCTTTGATCAGATATTTAAGGCATGAAAAAGTATGTATATGACACAGTATTTGGTATACGTTCGACTTGAAAATGGAAATATCCAGAATGGTGGTGAAAAAGAAGCGAAATAGTAAGACTGTCGTATCCGAAGTGGCCATAGGAAATACCTCCATTTTTAGTTATCTCACTCTTTTGGAATTTTTCGATTTTTTAGAAAGAGCAAGCCTTAATGTGCCCTCAAAAAGAAAAAAAAAAGGTTAACGATTGAACGGAAGAAAAAATAAATGTATAACCAGGACTTCATTAATTTTCATAGCATTTAAAATTTATTTTCAAAAAACAACATTATTAGAAATAGAAAAAATTTGTAAAAGTGTGGAAATAGTTGCTTCTCCGAACACAAAAAAAAAGGAACAAGAAGACGAAGTCCTTCCATATCTATCGTATAAAAAAATAAGAGAAAAAAAACTTTCCAAAGACAGACTGTGTAAAATTCTTAATCAAGTTTCTGGCTTTTCATAGCAATGTCATCAGATGTCAACGACCTGTTGGGAACGAAAGTCGCTGAAAATATTTACCATCAATAGCAGGCACGCGATTACATGTTTAAGAAGTAAGAAAGTTATATTCGACTGTGCCAAATATTTTATACCCCCACTCTTCTTTTAAAAAAGGGGGAAACACTAATTTTTAATAGGTGGGCGTGGCAATAAAAGAAATTCCAATATTTCTACCAGTATCTTCATTTTGTTTTGTTTGTTTACCACAGACATTACACAGACAGACAAACGGACATACTTAAATCGATTCTAAATTTAACGCTGATCAAGAATATATATACTTTGTGGGGTCTCCGAAGTTTCCTTTTGGTAGTTACAAACCAATTGACAAAATGAAATATATCCTTCACCTTCGGTGGTGGGTATAAAAAAAGCAGATTTATAAACAATTTTATAAAACCTCGTAAACCGTCATCACGTATCCTTTTTTTCAACGATGTATTCTTATTAATAGCAAGTAATACTTGTTGTAATTTTGAAAATTGATTAACCCCAACTTGAATCTTTTCTCATTTTGTTTAGCCCGAAAAAAATGTGCACAGCTGCTACATAAAAAAATAAAGTACAATTTAAGATTATTGTGTAATTGATAATTGAATTATTTAAGCTCGTTTGGCAGAAAATAGAAAATTCAACCCTCAATTATTTAAAGGAACCCTCATTAAACAACATTTACAAATGTCAGTGTTTGGTTCACTCTTTCTTAACCGTATTCTTGAGTAATAACTTAACTCTTAAATTTGGTTTTGTAGCTTAGTCTTCAAACTTTCTGGAATATCGTTTACTGATTCATCTGAAAATTAGCATAAATATACTTTTGCAGGTTAAGTAACGTATTGACTGAAAAAATAAACAATAAAATTATCTTCTGCTTCTCGTCTAATATCGACTAATCTTAAGGCAATTGTCGGTTACTCGTAAATTTAAGCAAATTCGAAAGCTAAAAGTGCATGCTTTTTTGTCCTTTTCGAGGTTCGGAATCTTTCAGTTTCAAATTGATTAAACATATAAACATTTTATATCAAGCATACCTGAAAGATTTGTTAGCTTCTTTCCAAAATTGCATTTCACTTTCATTACGCATATCTGTAAGCATTTTTATCTGAGCCTATGATCACTGGGCTTGGATAGAAGTATAAATAAAGATTATGTTTCTCCCTTCGATTAAGCAGCCTTAAAATAGTAAAATTAAACACAGCTCTATTCCGAACTTCAAATTGATTCTAGAAATCGTGATTATCCAGGTTCTTCAATAAACAGGCTGTAGCTACACTGAAAGCATGTCTTGGGGAAAACAAGCAATCTTCTATAAACGGCCATAAAATGTACTACAAATGTCTTTATTAAAACAAGTCCTCATTTAATGGAAGTCTTAATGTAAAGTAAACTTTTTAAGAGTTCTTCTTGAGCATTTGGAAGGCATTCGAATTGAATATTTTTTAGGCGAACAAGTGTAAGCTTAACTACTGCTAAGTTCAAGAATGTAGAAATCTTCTAACAAATATTTCCAATGAATTTTTGGTAAAGATGAAAGAGATAAATATAAATATTACAATAAATTAATTTAATAAATTATTAATAATGATATTATTATCAACTAACGAAATCCCTCACATCTCTTAATTGAGTTATAAATATAGTCTCCTCAAATTTTAAATACAAAATGCATTCAAATTTAATTATTGTCTTAGCGGTTTAGGTAAACGATTAATCGATTAAATTATAATTTACAAGTAAGAAGTTTATGGTGAACGTGGAATTTGATATATAGAAACATAATTTCAAATTCCATTATAGTGCAGAGTATTGTATGAAACCAAAAACGCCGATCTATTAGAGTAAATATTCAATTTTCTTGGTGGTTGGTCATAACACATGCTTATTGTCGTCAGGTCTATCTTTTATTACGTTTATGTGCGTTAATTATATATCGTGTTTGCGCGCATAAATTCAACCCCAAACTGCACCCTGACGCTTCTTATTATGTCTTTGTATTAAGATTGGCAAGGAATTTATAGCATTCCCTTGTGTTTGAAAAGCATAAATAACTTTAATTTAATTACATGGAAAACGTCATATACGTTCTGAAATTGGTGGTTAAGAAATTCGATGTATGTTTTTATTTGAACACCATATTGCAATTAAATCTTCGTACACTCTTAACTTTCCGATATAATTTGTGATCACATACTGGAATGTTTGAATTAATCGGCTTTCTGTATAAGTTACGGAGGGCTAAACAGAATTTCTTAGAGCAGACACTTTGAAGAGATATTTGGATAATATTCGATAAAATATTCTGGTTGCACATGTTGTGTAAAACTTAATGGCCGCCGAAATCTTATGAAATATTTACACATTTCGAGTGAAAGTTGATTTTATTTCGAAATCGTATGCATTTGTCAATAGTGGCGACATCTATATGTCGACTTACGAGGTTATTGAGTGACGTGTTATTTTTCATTCATAAAAATTTTGTTGTGTTCCCCTTTTGCTTGAAATGCTCATGACTTATTTGGCTTACCACTATCCTCTTGTCCCTCCATTTCCTTCTTTGGTAGGATGATTGACGTAAGAGTTTCTTGCTTAGGGAGTTTCTTATATGGATTTGTACGAGAAAATGGTACGAGAGTTCTTGCTCAGTATTGGACAAAATTAAATTAGAATATTATGCAAAAAACTTAAGAAATATGTGTTCACGTCTTGATCCAACTATGATAGTCTTATATAAGGATTTTTGAGCACTAGCTTCTCGATCTTTTTTTTTCTGTTATTCTTGTTGTTCGTAGCATTTCTTACAAAACAACGCAGAACGAGTCATATTACATATTTGAAATAATAAACTGTATACAATATTATCGTTGAAAAAAAAGTATCAGTTTTCTTGGTTGGATTGTTTGGTTCATATATTATCAAATAATAAAAGCAAAAAAAAAAAAAAAGAAACAAAAAATATATTAAAGAGTAATAGCAGAGGTTTTTTTTTTTAATTTTTCAATATTTTCAGTTCACTTATCTGCGTAACAATTTCCTTTTCCGTCTGAACGAAAAACACAATTACGCTATTAAAGCGTATTTAAAATTCTAAAAAAAAAAAAAAAAAAAAAAATTATTATCTTGAAATTTTTATCTATCTCGGTATACAAAGTAAAATCCAAACCACAGAAATAATTCAAAATATCAAGCAAAGAGCAAAGGCTTGGCGTAGCATGTGCTGTATGCCCGTTTGCGTTTAACATCTACGCTGGTAATGCTTTATGTGCTACGGTACCCTTTTGTGTTCAATGGTTTTTGTAGATTAATTTACTGATTTGTGCTAAACGAAACTTATTAAAGTCTGAAAGTCGGGCTGCTGCTGTTATTGTTGTCGCTGCTACTTTTGCTGTAGCAGTTGCTTCGGTATTTTTGCTTTGACTCCTCTTTGAATTTTCCTCTGAAAAGGCGTCCCATAAAAGGATAGAGAGGCGTTCACATATATATCTGTATGTTTATGTACATTCATATGCGATTATTTTAAATGTGCTTAAGCGATACGAAAGCTAAATTGTGAAGATTGTTTGTAGTTACAAACAATTTAATACCAATTGAGCATTATTACCGCCACCAAAATTACAACAACAACAACAAAAGAAACAACGACAATAAATCGAATTACAAACCATTTAGCAAGAAGTTAGGTATGTAGGCAGGCAGCCAATCAGTCCTACCTAGAATTTAATTTTTTCTTCTTTTTTTTTCTCTCTCTTTATAGAAAAAAAGGAAGAATAACAAGCCAAAGCTAATCATCTCAATATCTAAACAATAAGATTATTGTCTTCTATACTCTTATTGAGTTGGTTGTTGGTTTGCCAGGTAAAAACACTTATGCTATATATTCGTATAGTGTGTGGTTGGTTGTGTCTGCCTTCGAATTTATTAATTTGGCTTTCATGCCATATAAAAAAGAATTCTGTTATAAAGACCATACGATAGAGATGAACAGAAGTCAAACGCTGCCGCAGTGTGTGTGTGTGTGTGTGAGTGAGTATGTGTGTGTGTGTGTGTATTGCTTAGTAACACACGATGATTGGTTTTTATAGGCTTTCATCGATCCAGTACAATAGACAAAAGTCTTTGTGGTATGTCTGTGTGGTTAACCCATGCGGTTTAGCTTCACTATGCAATTTCTTTTCAAATCAATATATTATCTATGCTGCTAATAAATGTTTGGTGCTGTTTGTTGGTTTATTTTAGTTGAAAACTAGTGTATACATATAAAAAAGCCTAATAAAATTTAGTTTTATTTTTTTTTTCTTTTTTTTGTTAGTTGTAAATGCTTTTGTGTTCTAATCAATTCCACTCATTTTACATCAAATTACTAAAACTAATTTTATTCTTCTGACTGCCATAGCAAAGGATATATTGATTTTGTCGTATATATATAGAAAACTTGTTTCTACAAGCGTATATACATTTATATGTTTCAAGTTAATCTAGTCCGGCTGTATGATTAATTTGGAACTTTTATGATCAGCAAAAATTGAGGCAGAAAGCTGAAAATGGGTATAAGTATTACAGTTAAAACGGATGTGACCTAAGCACCTTTTCAAGGCACATCAAGCACATCAACTTAAACAACGAAACAATCTTGAAAATAATATGAAGTTTTTTATTTATATATTTTTTGTTGTTGCCAAAAGCAAATATTTATCCGATAACTTTCACAGAAATTAATTCAGGATGAAAATGAATTCGATCGGCCGAGATCGGATGGGGAGCGTTGAACCTTAATTGAAATATTAGAGTTGACGAGAATCAAAAATTCGTCTCATATAAAATTTAATTATTCGTTTGCCAGTTGTCTGTCTCTCAGGGAATATGCCTGGCGACAGGTTCTCGAGTATTGTAGGAGATGATAATTTAGTAGAATGGCCATTTACTAATGAAAAGGAAATAATCTCTTCTCCAGATTCTTTGCTGGTAAGGGATTGTACGCATGTCTACTTTTATGGAGCATGGCTGGTAATGGGCTATGTCAATTATTTACCAAGTATATAATAATCCAAGAGATAAGATGATAGGAAGGACCTTCCGGGATGTATAGTTATCTAAAGGTCCATCCAAATGTGCGGGGATCAGGTTGCTCACAGAAAGATTTCAACTTGTAAGTGTTGCTTACCCAATACACTGCTTGAAGGATACTTTCTTGCCTCATCACTGGTGCGGCCCTTCGGAGAGTATCGCGGTGGTAGTAGAAGTATCTGGATGAGAACTTCCTTTGACCAGAGAGAAACTCTCGACTATACCAATCGCCTTGTATGTCATACTAACAATGCCAGAGCGTATTCATGAATCAATGAGAAAAGCGAAGAACTTGGATGAGAAGTTTTAAGGCATCTATCACAGAACGCATTAGTTAGAAAATTCACTGAATTTCTGTTAGCGAATCGCTACTGAAATGCAACGAACGAAGTCGATCTATTTTTGAAGTAAACTATTATTGGCGAACAAAAATGAATAAATACGAGAATCAAAATGAACACGACACATAAAATGAAGCGTAAGTTAAGCGGAGGTTCTGTCCTAGATACCGGTAATAAGTGGTCTTGTAGCAAGCAATTCAAGAAAAAACCTCACAGAATTTATCATTATCATTGTACTAGACTGCGCATGTTTGTGTACTCGGTTAACATTGAGAGAGTTTAATTTAGAAACCAACTCCTGCACACGGCCGGGATCTTGCTCTATCCAAACGCTATTTGTTTCACTCTCGGCAGAAGTTTTTCGTTCAAACGCCATTTGTTTCATTTTCGGCAAAACTTTTTTCCTGTTTTAAAGTCAATATCATAATGAGCCTGAGACAATTCCTTTTTCGCCTACACAAAATATAGAAATTCTATACATCTACCGATAGCATGAAACTTTTCGAAAAATGACAAAAGGTCATAGAAAATATGAATTTAATAAAATTCGTTTAGGATATAAAAGAAGATTTTAAAATAAAAAAGAAAAAAGAAAGAAAATCATTCAATACGTTTTAAACAAACTATTAAATTTCGAAAAAGAAACGATTTGAAAATTTATCTCTTTTGTTCATTTAATTTGAAAATTTTCATATTTTCCTTTGTTTCTGCGGTTGACATTTTGCGTTAAGAGGAAAATACGTAATTTTCTTTACCACCAAGGGTTTACTTTGGTCATTTTACTTAACCCAAGTGCCAATTATGTCTTTTCTACGTATGCATACATGTACACATAACTCTGACCGATATTTTTTCTTCTCTGATTGCTTAGAAATACTTATTGACTTTTCTTAACTGCAATTACGAACACAAAGCTATAATAATTTGATTACAAAATTCCTACCAACGCTTAAGCAAGAAAATAGTTTTCTACATATGATGAAATTTCCTATCCTTAAACAAATGTTTCATTATACATACATACATACATACATACATACATGTAGTCTTATATGTTTGTTAATGTATAGACATATGAATGTTCGTATATGTACATGAGTGAGTATCTGTTGAAGAAACCCTTTTTATGAGAAGAAAAAATTTTTAATTAAATGTGGTTTCTTATTCGGGTTAACCAACAAATTCAAAATAAGAAAAAAAAAGAAAAAAAAAATTATGTGTATTTGTATGTCATTCCATTAGTATTACAGCTAGATAAGTATGTAAATGTATGATTGCAGTCGAAGCATGCATGCTTATGTCACATATGTTTGGTATTAGATTTTTATTGTGGTTTTTAGACAACTGAGACAAGAGAAAAAAATTATATTTTTTTTTTTTTTTTGTATAAATTGTCAAATTATTTCCCTTTTTATCTATCTGTCGGTCTGTCTGTCTCTCTGTCATTTCATTTCAACAATAAACGCCTACATTGAATTAAAGCAAACAGAAAAACACATATTTTTTTTCTTTTTTCTACATCTCTTACTACCACACCGCATTAAATACTTAAAATGGCTTTTTTATGTTTTTTGGTATTGAATTTAACCACAAACGCACAACTGTGCTTACGATAGTACATATGTTTGTAAATACACTACTACTACTTGTATATATTTATGCTTAGAGAAGTAAACATGTTCATGTTTTACTACACAACATATTATTATAATTTGAAGTAAATGTGTGAGTGCAAGAGCTGTGTAAAGCGGGTGGGAGTTAATTGCGTTATTTAAATTCTTTCAATTCGATTTATGGTAAATTTATTCTTAAGAAATTTATGGTTTTTCGAAAAATCATAGTAAAGTAAGTATTAGATGATGAGAATGTGTGTTTAAAAAATTTAGTTTTTTTTTTTTTTTTTTTTTTTTGTTGATATTATTTTCATTTTTTCACTCATCATTCGCTAGGTTTTTGTAGGATTGACTTATGTCTGCCTGTCAACCTGTCTGTCGGTTTTAATATTTTTTCCTTTTATAGATATTACGATCTCAAAAAGAAATATTAGAGTAAAAATTCATAAAAACCATATATACTAGGTGGGCTGAAAAGTTCGTAGGTTAACATAGAAAAATTCTTTTTTTTTATAGAATTTGATTTTATTATTCAATATAGTTGCCGTCGAGGGCGATACAACGATTATAGCGGTCATACAATTTTTCGATACCATTTTTATAGCACGATTTGTCTTTAGCCTCAAAATAGGCTTTCAGTCCACTTGGCTGACTGTCGATTGGACTCCGGTGTGAAATGATGGAGCTATGTTTCATCCATTATCAAATATCGATGCACAAAATCCGGGTTTATTACGATTCAACAACTCCAAATACTGCTTAAAATCATCAATTCGATGTTGTTTTTGATCGATTGTGGGCTCACGCGGCACACACTTTGAACATAGCTTTCGCATATCGAAAACTTCATTCACGATATGTTTAACACGTTCCTTTGATATCTTTAGGTTCTCAGCTATCTCAATCAACTTCACTTTACGGTTATCCCAAATTATTTTGTGGACTTTTATGATGTTTTCGTTGGTAACAGCCTCTTTGGGGTGTCCACTGCGTGCATCGTCCTCGATGGTCGTTTCGCCTCGTTTAAATTGAGCAAACCACTTCTCTACGGTTGATTTTCGTGGTGCAAAGTCCGAATAATGTTTATCACGCCAAGTCTTGGCTTCAATAGTATTTTTTTCATATTTTTTGTATTTTTTTATTAACACCGGAAATTCCTTTTTATCCATTTTTTCAAACTAAAAAATGTGTCTTGAACGTTAGGGCTAACTAAAAATCATATGGATTAAATACTAGTAGGGCCGTCTATTTGTCAGCCTACGAACTTTTCAGCTTACCTATTATATATATGTATATGTATATACATACATTCTTCACTTATAACGTATGCTGAGAAAAAAATTCTTGTTTATTGAAGACATTAATACCGCAAGTAGATGTAACTCAACACATATTACAGACAATCTTGAACTTACACACAAAACAGGCAAGAAACGCGTGCCTTTGCAAGAACTATAATTGTGCAAGATTTCTCGTGTACTTCATAAGCTAAGGCAGACAAATAATTTTACTTGCGGTTAACAAGATATGTACTCAAGATTATACGGAAGAATATATGAACAAATTTAGATTAGAGTTTAGTACTGATAAACTATTGTCTGATCATTGAAGTTTCTTATAAGTCGCAGATCTCTTGATTGATTCATCGAATTTCCTAAGAGAAGGCAGTTAATCGGACTTAATTCAACAACTTTAACTAATTGGATTGCTACTCTTTCATTTATGGAAGTTCTCGAAAATCACAAATATTTTAGTAAGATATGTTAATTTTAGATTAATTTTGATTATTATTATAAACTTTGTCAATTAATCAGAACTCTCTTTCTTAAATGTTCTCCATTCACAAAAGGTTTCGACAAGCCATATATTCCTTAGTCAGCAACTTATGCGAGTTATTTACATTATTGTTGTTTGTGACGCATTATACAGAAACTCAGGAACAAACAAATTTCTTCTGACTTCGGTAGCACTCTTTGAACATCTTTTTAGCGTCTCCCTTTGTATGCATATATACAGACGGGTAGTATTAAAAACCAATAAATGAATAAACGTTTTTTCGAGTTTTTTTCGAATACTTGTTCTTCATACTGCTAAAATGGAAAAAACGCGTTATGTAAGATCTACTACAATTGGTGTTTTGAAACTAGCACCTAAGTAGAAGCAGCAAAAATATAAGGAAAGAAAACGTGACTTTGCTAAACGGCAAAGCTCGACCACATATTATTACACGAATCAAAAAAATATTTCGAAAGTGTATTCAAATAGTATATCCTGTCCAATTTAGCCTTTTCTTCAAACGTTACACCTTCCAACTATCAATTGTCTCGATCAATGACTTATGGTCTCTCTCAATGAAGAATGCAAAAAATGATTGGAAGATAGCCTTTAGAAACATGCCGTTCTTTTAACGCTTGCTAAGTATGTTGACAGAAAGATGAAACAAAGTGGTCTTTAACGATGCAAGACATTTTGATTAAAGGATTTGTTACCACCTCTTTACACAAAGCATTCTTTAATTTTCATTTGTACTTATATTAAGGCATCAAAAAGGTGACCGAGTCAACAGGGCGATTTGTTAGAAAGTTTGTTCCGATAAGTTCAAAATTTGATTCGTATATTATTTGTTTCGGAAAAGTTTATATAAAACTGACTTTAAATTGCTGAATCCTTAAGACTTGCGGTGGGCTCCGTTCTCTTTTAAAAGCCATTTGTAACAAATCATGAAAATGATAACAATGGCCGGATCAAAAGCTTTCTTAATGAGAGTTCACCTATCGCAAATGAAAATTCGTATATCGCATATAAGAGTTCACATATCGCATGAAATCTTTCGTCACTATGGATTGTAAAATAATTGAATATAACTCAATCCCAATTGAAGAACATACCTTCCAGTTCAGGTTTAAACAAAAAAGTATAGAAGAGTGTTTTGTGAAAAAATGTCAAACAAGTCGATATTGCAATGAAACGTTGAAAAATCTAAATTCAGTCTCAAAAACAGAAGAGATAATGAACAGTTTTTAAAGTCTGCATGCCGCTAAAAGTGAATTTTTTACAATTTAAACATAATCTGATCGGACATTCCAAATAAAAGCGAATTAAATGCGTTACAAAAAGCTCGCAATTATCTCGTAGTTAGATCACATTGGATTTTGAAATGCCGGAGAGTAAACCCTTCTAAATTCAGAAGTTTTCTTGTCTTATAAATTTTTTTTACAATTCATTTGAAAGCTAATAAAATCGCATGGGAGTAATATTGTGATATTTATCTATACGAAGCTAAGAAACCCTTTCATTTTCACTTGGCGTATGTGAATAGAAATATATTTCAGATTAATTAGTAGCAAACTATTTGCAATAAATGTATTTTTGTATGAGACTTTACTTGAAATAGTTAATTCCTTTAATTTTCATGCGCACCTACACGTGTATAAATCGGCCTCAGGTGCTGGGTTTAGTTTTTTGAAAATCATTCGTCATTCTTCGTATTTTTGGATAATAATGTGTTTTGAAAAATCAAATTCGAATTTTACAAAGACCACTCACTTAGTACGCAACAAAATTTATTCATTCTGGAAATATATATATATATATATGAATATGCTAGCGCGCATAGCTACACATACAGAAATGCCAACGGATAACTATCAATCATGAATTTTGACCATGACAGTTGAACTCTCATTGTCTTTCTCGGAATATGAAGAAAACAAAAAAAAAAAGAGAAACGAAATAAACCTTAAGAGTGCCGTAAATGGTCATAAGACAGTTTCTTGTAAGAAACGTTGACCATAAGGCATAAAGTTTTCGATTTTAACGCTAATTTCAGATTCACATTTGTAACGCAATAGCGACACAACAAACAAAAAGTTCAGCACACACGTATATTTATGCGGTTTTCTCTCTCAGCTTGACTGACTGAGTGACTGAACTTTATTTTGTTTATTTTCCTATTTCGTTGGGGCCACGAAAAAAACCCATCAAAGCATAATGTTTTGTGGTTAATTTCTTAGATGCAACAATGTTGTGGTTACTTTTGCGCTATACGAACTCTTTTCGACTTTTAGTTGAATTGTTTGTTTGACTTGAGTTTGCTTTAATTTAAGACACGTTTTATAAAACTATACTGCAAATATCATATAAAATGAATTCAATATCATTTTTTTTTTTTTTTTTTTTTGTAAATAAAGTAACCTTTAAGTTAACCGCCAAACCTTTCTAACTTAAAACGCCTTAGCTAGCTAGCATCGTGGCATTTAATGGTTTAGGTTTATAGTTCTTATTGATGATGAGAGAGATGATTGATTACGTTTTGATCGTTAAAGAGTCCTCTTCGTCTTCTGTCAGTCTACTAGGCATGCGTGTCTTTGTAATGGTACATCATGCTCATCATTTTATGAACTTATAATAAAAGTCATGATTTCTTCGTTTTCAAATGTAGGCAGCATTACTACACTCGCAGCAATACCTTTAATAATCATTGTACGATATCATAACAATGAAATCTTTTGTTTCTCTTTCTTTAAAGGCTTAAATAATATACATAAGTTACCTTCTTTACGTACACATATAGAAGAATTCATGAAAATAAAAAAGGAACGAAAATCAGATAAGAATGCGTTTCGTTTTTGTCTTATTGTATGCTGTCAGTCGTCTTCTGCTTATTTTTTTTTCAACATCATCATGATTATGGTTACTCTTGATTGCTTTGATTTTCTATCAAAAAAAAAAAAAAAAAAAAAAAAAAAAAAATTTTTTAACCAAAAAAAAAAAAAATTTTAAAAAAAAAAAAAAAAAAAAAAAAAATAAAAAAAAAAACGATAA
>KK351019.1:923884-1125741 GCA_000671755.1 Glossina brevipalpis
TTATCGTTTTTTTTTTTATTTTTTTTTTTTTTTTTTTTTTTTTTAAAATTTTTTTTTTTTTTGGTTAAAAAATTTTTTTTTTTTTTTTTTTTTTTTTTTTTTTGTTATCAAATTTATTGACTTTTGGATTAAGAGAATTTTTTATTATTCTTTCTTGATGTTTTATGAAAAACAGGTGGGAAAAATATATTCGTTAGAATTTACCATCTGGTACCAAAACATTCATTAACTTAACCAAATTTATTGTACATTTTTCAATAAAATAAAATTATAAAGGAATGTTTTATTAGTGCTTTTAATGATTATCGATAAAGTAATAAGTGTTTACTAGTTTTCCCAGAAATTTTCAATGAAATCTATTGTTGGATAACACGAAACACTTAAGCCATAGTTAAGACATGCTATGCGCCTAGTTTTGCTTGCGATTCCCAAAATCGAACAAATTTGAAGTAGAAGTTCAGAGATGTGTCGAATATAGTATTTGTTCAGTTACAAGGACTCAAACCGAAGTCAGTAGAAAGAAACAAGAAGAAGAGAACAAGAAGGAAAATTGTCTACTATTTTGTTTTTATTTATTATTCAGGATTTTATTTAGAACAATTTTGTCACAAATATATCCATTTTGTGGTCCGTATTTGGCAAACTCGTTTTAGTGAAATATGTAAAATATAACTGGCATTCAGGGCATTATATGTTCAGCGAAATTTTTGCCATTTCATAGGTTATATCATTTAATAATCACTAAATTTGTTCAAATAGTGAAGACTTACTGCAAAAATGCTGATTCTGCAATAGGCAGGTTTCGTGCATTATGAGCAGATTATGAACGATCTAAATGTCCATCTTAGCGCACTATAGGCGAAACCGTGAAGAAGTTTAAAGAAATTGGATCTTTAACAGATTTGTTATGGCCCATGCACAATCGAAACGTACGCTCGATCGAAAATATTGGTGCAGTTATTGAAATTCTATCCAAATTTATCCATTATAAGGCGCAGACAGCATTATGATTATTACAATCACATGATTATCAAACTTTTTTTGCTGTGAAAAAAAGAAGTGTGATTCCAAATGACCATGCCACACCGAACCAAACAACCGAGAAATTTCCTGAAAGTGTAATTTCATGTTTCATTGATGCGAGCGTCAAGATAGTTCAATTTCTCATCGCTGGACTCGATGTTCACATTGTCAGCACTTTTGATCTTGGTTGGACTAGAATTCTATAAAACAAAAAATTATATACATAACTCACATAACGGTATTTAGAAATTCACTAAGTTGAATGATGGCTGCCAGGCAAACACGTCGTTCGGAAAGCGTCTTCAACTTAACCGCTATAACGCTGGTACAACAACCTATCATGATCTTTTTAAACAACAACCGATATCTGTGCATCAACTCGGTCACTTTTAGAATACTTTTATGTATATTCTTGGTTGACAAAACATCCTGTGATCTAGTGAACTCTTGGCGTTACAGTGGAATTGCAAAAAATTGACAAAATTGATATATATCCAAATCAACAGGAGACTCTACCTCTCAGAAACAGAATAGAACTTGTTTTCCTTTTACATTTAATCAAAATAGCATTCCCCTAACTTATCAGGAAATATCTTTTCACCTTGTTCGTATCGTTCGGTTTTTGGTTGCTAATTATTGGTTTAGTCTGAAGTTTTTATTATAGAGTGAAATAAAACGAACTTTTTCGATATATTTTTTTTTTTTATTTTTCAGAAAACATAGTGAGTATCGCAGGGAAACATGCGTGGTTTATGATGTGGATCGTATAACAACAGCGCAGATAGCGTTGAGAGATTTCGTTTCGCTTAGTCTGGGTATGAAAATGTTCAATGTCGGGAATAAAAAACTGAACATGATGGCAGGACGTAAGGAAATACAACACTGGAGAGAAAAATTTTAAAAATCTAAACCGTTTTTATATATTTTTGAGCAATAATAAAGAAAAACTCGATACTTAAACTGCTGCGTAAACTGCTTATTCGTTTAATTCAATAGATCTAGGCGACTAATGTTATTTCTTGGAACTGAACTGTTCACGTCCTTTATAAAGATATCGTGATGATTGTGAAATAACGCCACTACCTTAATGGATGCTTTGAACCTTTGGAAAAGGTGTCATTTTCCACCAGGACAATGCTAGGCCGCACACTTCTTTGGCCACTAGGCGAAAATTTATGGATGTTGGTTGGGAATTGATGGCACATCCACCATATAGTTCTGATCTTGCGCTATCGGATAACCAATTATTTCGACCCCTGGCCAACTCCCTTTGTGGTAAAACTTTCAACGATGAGGACGCTGTAAAATCTCACTTAACTCAGTTTTTGGCCAAAAAGGATCAGACTTTCTACGAGGATGGAATTTTCAAGTTGTCAGAGAGATGAAAAAAAGTCATCGAACAAAATGAAAAATACATTATAGATTAAACTTCATTCCAAGTGAAAAAAAAAACTTTTATTTTATTGAAGACATCGGCAATTTCTTAGTTGCCAGCCCAATATATGTAAGTAAAAAACAAGCCATGGTTTTATAATTCGGCTTATATTTTTAACGCTGAAGTATTTCTAATATCTTGGTTCTTATACAATAAGTCTTTCAAAAGTATCTCAAAGCAGCGCTAAGCGAACGAAACCAGTTTAAATAATTTATGCTTCGCGGCAAAGATTTATGCTTTATTTCTGCACAATTTAAAAAAAAAAGTTGTTATTGTCAAATAATTAACTCAAACTTTCAAACCGATTCATATCATAGTTTCAAATCTTTACAATCCGTATTCTTTATCTCATATTCTGCATCTTTACATATTTAAAGTTGATTGTGCTAGTCCAACTCTAGCACTTAAACGTAACAAAGATAATCTATCTAATTGCTCTGAGAATGTTATCTTAAAAAATTAAAAAATTCGCTAGCAATGATACATATCAAGAATAACAACAACAACAACAACAACAACAACAAGAGCAATAAAAAAAAAGTGGAAAAACTTATATCTTCCCATCAACAACTGTGCAAAATTATTACATTAACGTCATCAACGTCACCGTCATCATCATCATCAATAATACATTAAAATTGTTATGCATTAGGGCCTTAATACCATGCAGCTAATGAAACCATATGCTGTGGGCATTCGAAAGAAACATATATTACGTAGACAAAAAACAAAAAAAAAAAAAAAAAGAAAAGGAAAGGAAAACATTAAATAAAAATTAAAACATTAGGAAAGTTACTACGAAAAAAAAAAAAAAAAAAGATGAAAGAAAAAGCATTCACACAACTTATCATAAAATAACCCAAGGCGTGGAAATAGTTAAAGTAAAAGAAACAAAAACTGAAAAAGAAATCCACCACCACCCATCAAACATTTGAAGACAAATGATGGATATTTTGTGTTAGGCGGTTGCAGAGCAAGCACATGTTGAACGTACGTATGTGTGCGCCTTTATGTATTTAGATGAAAGCAAGTCAGACCTTAGATAAATGGATTTACATATAAATTCCTATGGAAAACTTTAATCCCATCTTTTACGGTAAAACGGTAATCCAAATGCGGTGTGAGCATGAAAATTTTTTTGAAAATTTTTATTTAAATGAAAAGTTTCTTTTAAAATTTTTTCTTTCATTTTCATTATGCAAACAATAAAAAAAACAATAGTTTGGGAAACTTACCAGAAATATGAGCACAGTTTTGATTGTAAGTTCTCTGTAACAAAAAAAAAAAAAATAAATAAATATACATATATATAATTAAATAATCATTTTGTTAAGTAAGAACTACAAAAATAAAAATTGAAAAAGTTTAGAATAACACAAATATATGTTATTACGAACAAATAAACTTTACGGAGTAATTTGAATTTGAATATTTCTGCATTCGTAACATTTTCAAAGTAAAGAAGTCATTGTTTTTGTTACCTGGGCAGATAGCATACTCTTGCTCGTCTGTCATGCCTGGCTTTATGAAGATGAAGACAGTGAATCATATAAGTTTAGATTGGACTAGTTAACGCCTTTATTTTGCAATAGCAAATGTAGTCTTTGAAACTCTCCTTTTCATCCGAGACTAAGTCGACCTTGAACTGTCAACCAATCGAACCTTATTCGCCATCTACTTTTTTCTATTGCTGAATTAAAAATCCGAAGAATTGAGATGGGATCTGGAGAAACTTATACGCTTCGAGATAAAGCAGAGTGCGAGCATAAAATGTGAGTCAAGAAGAATCTGTATCTGCATTTAACGTTAAGAGCAATTAAGAGCTCTTATTGTGGAAATTTTTCAATAACTCTTCCACCATTTTAAATAGTCTCTCCCGTCATAAGCTGTATTCTGATTTAAAATGAAAATAATTCCCCGTAGCTTGACTATGTATACTATTTATAGATTATTTATATAATAACTTTTTTAATACTTTATGGAAATATAATTGAAAACGTTAATTTTATTCTTGAAAATTAATTTCAAACGTATAATTCACTGATGTTCCTATTGACAGCTCGTACGTGTAATCTTAACAATATTCCTCTAACTACAATTTTTTAATGTAACTCGTTCACAGAAGCTAAAAATTTGATTGAGCTGTAGATATAGACAGAGAAAGTTCCTTTCCGTTTTTTCGAGGTCACTTTTCAAGACTTGTCTGTATATAGCGGACAATAACTCGGCTTTTTATTTGACGGGTGTTCGTTTTGAAAGTGTTTCCAAATTTTAAGGATTGTTCTTCTGAACTAGAACCTTTGCGTAATCACACAAAAAAAATCTTGTGATGAGAAATAGAACGATCTTTATGATTTTTTGCGTTTAAACTAGCTACCAATTGTGTAAATCACAAATATATTATGCCTTCTCTTGTAAATTCTGTTCGATGTATTAACCAAAATCTTAAAATTTGCTATAAAAATTGTTTGCTATTTAAAAAACTTTAAAATCAATATTGTGAAGAAAGTTGCTAAAAATAAAAGAAAAAAAGGACGTTCCTTTTCAAAGTATATCCTGCACAATGATTTTTCTTATTTATTATTTTTCCATTTCTTTATACGTTTCATTGCAAGAGAGTAGAAAACATTACTCATTACTCATCTCACCAAACAGAGACGCTTATAAATTAAATGTGCACATGAAGGTATGCCAAGCGAAATATAAAATATTGTACGAGATATTGTGTGTGTGTGTGTGTGTGTATATGTATCAATAGGTATGTTCTCATGTGTAAACAGTTCGGATAAATTTGTTGTACTATTTTCTTTTCATTTTCCGCTTCTTTCTTTTCTTTTGTCGTTCAATTGCTTGGAGTATGTCTAGTGCAATAGCAACAACAACAACAGCAGCAGCAGCAGCAGCAGCAGAATAAATTGTGCCCATTAACCATGTTTTAATGTGTAATGACTGTGTATGCGCCACATAGTCATCATTAAACACACACGCAAAGGTACACTTATACATACGCATTGTATAAAGTTTGTTTAAAACGTATGAATGATGTGTGTGTGTGTATGTGTGTGTTTTCCTTTTTTGTAAGACCACATTTTTTGCGTTTATTTTTCTGCATGTGACGAAATCAACTTGAACTGAAAACTTTGTTAGCAACATTGTTAAACAACATTGTGTTCTTTTTTTGTTCTTTTTTTTTTTAATAAATATAGCAATGGTTTTGTATGAAAAGACAGAAACAAACCTAAAAGACATAGGGAGAGAGGTAAACACATCGTAAATGAGCAACAACAGTAGTTAGAGCAGTGTTTATAATGTATTTTTGTTTTTTTCGTTTTTTTTTTGGTAAATGAGGTGAATTAATTCTTCGTTTGTAAATATATATATATGTGTGTGTGTGTGTGCGACTGACATCGTATAAGCAACATTGTTACTTCCATAAAAAATGTATGAAATATATGTCCTCGTTCTGATATACAGTTCTCTAACACCCTAAGGAAAAAAAGGCTACAATTTTTTTTTTTTTTTTTTTTTTTTGCTACAACGAAAAAAGGGTCTGGAAAGTTTTCTCTTCACTTTCGAGGAGACCACAAAAATCTTTAAAATTACTTTTGCTTATATGTGCATTTAAAAGCCTTGATATGTAAATATTTGTATTTGACCCCAAAAGCTGTTTATTTAAGCAACCGAGCTGAACTTAAGAGAGAAGTTTTAATATAATTACAAGACCACCATAGTCATTAAAGTAAAAAAAAAAAAAAAAAAAAATCATTTTCTATGAGCACATACCTTGGAATACTTGTTTAATTCTAACTTATGAGTTTTTATGTAGTCGTGACGTTTGTTATTTACCATTCATAGTTCATTAAACTCAATTGATGGTAGTGCGGCTGATAGTGAGAGTAGTGCGGGGGAATAATAACAAAATATTTACAATATACTAATGCTATGTAAATATGAAATTATTTCTGAATAATTTTATCTCTTTTAATGTGTTTAAATATACTTCATGCTTGATTGAATAATCATGTCTGACTTATCAGCAAACTTTTATATGAAAATTTAAAAATAATTAAATATTAATGCTAAACCAAAATATCAAGCATGCATGATCCATCATTAAATAGAAAGTTGTATCTATATAAAAATATATAACATTTTCCGTGTGTTTTATGTAAACCCTTCAAGCGTGATTTAAGGTAAGTGCGAGAGTTTTAGCATGGATGTGTGAGAGCTTGTTCTAAATATGTATCTCATGTATATAAAAGTGATAATTACTGTAATTTAATAATTAATACGTTCTCTCGTGACATTTTCTATCGTTCTTAAGGTACAAGTTGGAATAAATGTGTACATATATGAGCTCAGACATGCATAAATGTTTTTTATATGTAACATTAATTTATGTACATTTCACATGCAAAATACTTATGAAATGGGTGGTGTTTTGAAAAATATTAATTAATTTTTTATACTCATCATTGCGGTTGAAAAACATTTTTATAACACACGGAAAGAGATATCCGTTACGCTGCTGTATACGTCTTTAAGACTGTCTGCTGTTTGCTTTTAATAGAAAGCAAAAATTGAAATTCGAAAATTTCGTAGAATTGATTGGTTTTTTGTTACGTTTAAACTTTTCAAAGTGTAGCTTGCTTTCGGTAAAAAATGAACGCTTCTATAACATAACAAATTATCCAAATTTTGGTCATCAAAACTAACATTCCATCACAATAACTACATATACTTCAACGCTCTAATCATTGTAAGTCTCTCGGCAATAAATAATTGAATAATTTTTTTAAAAATTAATTCCAATTTACCTCATATTGTCTTTGACCTATAAATGCGGACGCCTTGTAACTTCAACAACATAGACGTACAAAGGAAAAAGGTTCTGACAGACGCGGAGACGGATGGCCAGACTCTCAGATAAGCAAATAGACGGTAAAACGCAGAAACAGATAAACAAGCAGCAGGACCAAAAGACAGACATATAGGCAGAGAGATAGACAGATGGCCAGACAGTCAGGCAACCAGACAACCAGTCAAGCGAACAAACCGACGGATGGACAGACAGGCAGAAGAATATCCGAAAAGGCGTGGTTAAAACAGTTCAGAAAATTATTCCACAACCCGTACAGTATACGTATAGGTACAATATACGTTAGGTCTATCCCAGATCTTTATGGGTCGTTCTAAACCGAAACATTTAATTGGATAGCATATCAGGATGTATATGGCCAGGTCAGCCTCACATAACATTTTATATTAATTTTGTCGTTTCGCTTGTAATTTCGTGAGATGACTATATAAATTCGCCAGCCGTCTATTGTCCAAAAGCAAGCGGAGAGAAGATGTTGATAAACGAAATTAGGACTAGGCATATATGGTTTGCTTCGATCTTCTTACAAGAACTCAGACAGCCAAAAACCTAACGCTCAAATTTTTATTTCCATAATTTACGAGCAATAACAAATTCCAATCTAAGATTATTTATACCCTTTTAATAAGCCTCCGATAAGTCCCACAATCGACTAGTAACTATGACTAAAGTTACAATAAAACGTTACAATTATCGAAGCGAAGGATGCTCAAGTCTCGATTTATGACTAGTGAAGTTTTTCAGTTTGTTTATTTCAAAATTTATTTTATGAATTTAATTTTTCTTTTCAATTTTTTTGTGTTGATTGCGTTCCGCTCTCAATGCTCTCAATCATTGTTCTCCAATAATTAATTACAATGTTCGTGGAAATTAATTCAAATCTTTGTTCTCTTTATCTAAATTATCCTAAAATGCTTATTTGCATATATTATGATCTATTGTCCTCGATAAGAAGGCGAAATTTTTCCCTCTTTCCTATGTTAACAATATAATCGGCCTTTGAATACACTAGAAAGCAATTTACAAAAATTATAATTTAATTATTATTTGCATACTATTAGTCGCTATTTATTGCATATTCGTTTATTGAAAAAATAATATTTCCCGCTTTTCTTTATCATTGTTTTTGTTTTAATACCAAACAAAAAGTCATTATTAGCGGTCACATACGGTTATATTATTTTGATATTAAACTCAAAGGACAGAAGGAGTAAAGTAGACTGTTTTTTGTTGTGTGTGTGTGTGTGTGTGTGTGTGTTGCTTCATTTAAATATATTCCCATAATTACTATTTAGTTTTGCTATGCTGTGCAATTTGAATAGCCTTTTAGATGCAGAGAAATTTTAAAAATATTAAAATATTTATTAAGAATATTAAACAGAAAAATATTAAATAGAAAAATAAAATGTTAAACAAAAAACAATTAATTGCTTTATTTAAGTGAGGTATCTCAATCAAGTGACTATTGAAATTTAACAATTTTTACGTGTCAGAAATATCATATTACACTAACATAAATGATTTCTCTTTCAGTTTATCGTATATGTGATAAGTGTGTCAGTGCACTCGAGAGAAATTATTATTTCATTTAAATGAAAGTCGTTTAATACAATCCACGCCTTTGTTACTAACCAGTTTGTTAAACAAAAATTTTTTTCTTTGGATATTTCCATTAAATTAACAATTAATGAGGAAAACACCTTTTTTTTTTATAAACAAGGCCAGAAAATGCAGTCATGCGTGTAAATGAAAAACAAACAGTTTTTAAATATATATTACTCCCAAAGGGAAACAGATGGTCGAAACAAAAGTCCTACACAGCTAATCGGGTTTCGTCCCTTTCCGTGATTAATTTAGTTCCATAGAAGCATTGATAGGAACTGAACACAAAGAAACTTTTTCTCATTTCTTTTTTTTCTTTTTTCTTCTTTGTTTATTCAACACAATAACCAACTGCGATATCTTCTTGCTGCATCAAACATTTTAAAGATAGGACAAAAGTAAAATACGAAAGGCAGAGAGTAAAAAACTTATAATCAACTTAGGACGAACCTTACATTTTACTTTCCATCTTGTATTTTACTAAATATAGAAGAGTTTTCTTACTAACAAAGAAACAAATAGGCCTTAAACATTTGCCAAATATGAAGTCTAAAAATTATTGAGCCTAATAGGTCTACTGAAAAAATAACTTTTTTTTGACTGCTTAATATATAAATGTTTGCGAATTTTTTTATAATTAAGTTTACATTAGTCTATGCGAGCTATTAAGTGACTGTGCTAATATTAACATAACCTTTAGAGCTTATTCAGGGGTTTTTATTTAATTTCAGACAGATCAGATCTGCTCTTTTTAAATCAACAAGTGAAGATAAAGTATTCAACTTAAAACATGTAGTTCGGTTTTTACTTTCTAACATTCTTCAAGATGACTGAATTGACCCAGCTTCTTTAGTTACACAAAAAACATTTCCATAGTTCTTTCTAAGCATGCATGGTTTGTATTAAAATTGAAATAAGGTAAGAAAATAACTAAAATTTAATAATTATATATAATATTATATTATATATAATATATATATATATATATATAATATTCTGTTGATATATAATTTATATGAAAACATTTTAATATTGTCATACTTGCATTATCTTATTTAATTTAGGTTAATTATTTTTGCTAAATCATGGTTAAACAACAAATCTGTTCGCTATCTTTTCTCTTGCATATGTTTTTAATGAATGAATATCAGCTTTCACACGAGATGCATTTAATAAATTATCTAAATGCGTCGCAAGTCACGAAAATTAATAATGATTAAGAAAAATTAAATCGCCTCGTCACTCTCTCTCTCTCTCTCTCTCTGTCTCAGCTAAAGATCACTTGTTATGCTTCAATACAAAATATAATGAAGAGTGAAAGAGAGTTGCCAAGTAATGAAATATTTTAAAACGACAAATGAGTTTTTAAATAAACCAGTTTTATAACGTTTTCTTCTTTTCGCTTCTTGAAACTTGTATTGTCTTGTTATTGAAGGCCCCCCGAATCTGACGACTATAGGCCGTACCTTTCTACCAGCAACTGCAGCTTTCCTTATGATTACGGAGACAGTGTTTAACTTTTCTCTTTAGAATTGAAACTAGCGGATAATGGCGGATTATGGCGACCATAATTTGTTGCAAAGTTTGAGAGAAAATCCATCAATAATTGACAACAATTTTTCGAGCTTTGTTTTTAATAGAAGGCTCTATAAGCCATATATTAACATTTAAGCGTTACTCAATCAGTACTTGAACATTTGCATACACACTGAAGAGTATCGTATAAAAATAATTCAATTTTAATTAATTAATTTGCTATACTACTTTGAATAACGGAAAATATATCAGGTTTGATATAAGATATTTCCAATAAGTTTTTATTAAAACATTTTCTTGTTCTAAATGCATTTTTAAAACACAATTTATTTTTCAATAAAAAAATTGTTTTTTTGATTTAAAAAAACTAAAGTTAGTTTTCTTGCTCTTGCAAAATTAAAGACATAATGGCAACCTTCTTGTAACTACTGAGATTCTTATAATCAATATACTCATACTTGTGTTCTCTTTCAAAACGAATGAAGCTTAAAATTTAATTCATAATAAACAACAGTTCAGTGTTCTAAAAATCTTCTGCTAAAAGAGTACGCGAATGAAGCAAAAAACGAAGTGATGGCTGTTTTGCAAATTTTTTGTTATGTATTACTTGCGTTACTACCTATCGCTTACTACTTTTTACGACGTCACTCTAATTATTTTGCGGTGCGTAATATACCGCACATAAAACCAGTTTTATTCTATGGGAATATGAGAGATGTGAGCAATAATCAGCACTTAAAGGATCCATTTTTGGATTTGTATAAGAAATTTAAAGCTGAGGCGCCGTTTGCTGGTTTCTATTTATCAATGCGTAAGGCAGTGGTGTTACTGGATTTGGATTTAATCAAAAATGTTCTCATAACCGATTTTCACGAGTTTTCACATCGTGGTAATTACTACAACGTAAAAGATGATCCTTTGTCGGGTCATCTGTTTAATTTGGATGGTCCCAAATGGAAACAGATGCGTAGTAAACTGACGCCTACATTTACGTCGGGGAAAATGAAGTTTATGTTTGGCACGGTTGTAGATGTGGGTCAGACATTTGTCAAAGTGCTAAAGGAAATATTGGAAAAGGAATCAAGTCAAAACGGTTTAGAAATGGGGGAACTATTAGGTTGTTTCACCACAGATGTTATTGGATCTTGTGCTTTCGGTCTCGATTGTAATAGTCTTAAAGATCCAGAAACACAATTTCGTTTGATGGGAAAGAAAGCCTTTTCGAAACGAAGACATGGACGTTTGGTGGTGCTTTTCATGCAAGCATTTCCTAACATCTCGAGACGCCTAGGCTTATGTATGACGTCAAAAGATGTATCAGATTTTTTTTACAAAGTCGTTAAAGAAACAGTCGAATACCGAGAAAAGGAACAAGTGCAACGTAATGATTTTATGAATCTTCTCCTAGAGTTGAGGAAAGGCGATGGGTTGGAAAGTTTGTCATTAGAAGAAATAGCCGCTCAATCATTCGTTTTCTTTTTGGCTGGTTTCGAAACTAGCGCTAGTACAATGGCTTTCGCTTTATATGAATTAGCAATTAATCAACAAATACAAGAGCAAAGTAGACAAGAAGTGAGAAAAGTATTAGAAAAATATAATAACAGCTTAACTTACGAGAGCTTAAAAGAATTAAACTATCTTCAGAAAGTATTAAATGGTAAGTAAGAGAAAGAGAACGTGTAAACAGAAATGCTAAATTAATTTTCTTTTCTTGTAGAAACCATGCGTAAATATTCCGTCGCTTCAATTCTAATACGTAAAGCTTTAAATGATTATCAAGTTCCTGGCAGTAAATTTATTATTGAAAAGGGTACTTTAGTTATTATACCGGTGGATGCTATTCATCATGATCCCGATATTTATCCAAATCCTGAAGAATTTCAGCCAGAACGTTTTAATGCGGATCAAGTAAATAACCGCCATGGTATGTCTTGGTTACCATTTGGCGATGGTCCAAGAAATTGCATTGGTTTGCGATTTGGTAAACTTCAAACGATGATAGGTTTGGCTTTATTATTAAATAATTTTTACTTCACTTTAAATCCACGAACGCCTGTGCCCATGATTTTTAATCCTAAGTCATTTGTATTAGCACCTAAAGGCGGTATTCATTTAAATATTGAAAAAATACAGTAAAGAATCCAATGTAGAAATGTGGAAAAATATTTTAATGTAATTAAAATTAATAAAATATGTGTTCTGTTTAAAGTAATTTTAATAAATATTTATTTTCCTAAAACGAAAAAGAGCAATCAAATCCCGCTATTTATTTAACGACGACGTGTTAAAAGATAACCTCAATAGGTAAACACCGTAAAGCTCTATGTTCAGGTTCAACTCTTTATAGATGTGTCTTAGCATATCTAATTTTCGACGATTTACAGGTGTTTGAAGGAAGATAAGCTTGCAGCACATTTGCTTTCATAAAATTTCTCATATTTTTCTCGAATGAGCTAAAGGAATATATGTCATCTTCTTGCCGAACAAAATTAACTATGAAGACAAAAGATATTTATATTCAGGTTTTGTCTTCTATATCTTTCGTTTACACAACAATCATTCTTCTCGCAATTCTTTCAATATACTTCTTGTTCTTTCTTTCTCGGCTTACTACACAATATCAATCATTCTTTTTCTTTCGTTAATTCGTTAATCGCGAATTTTGCGTAACTATCATATGAGAGACAAAAATAAATCGTTACATTTTCTCTTGTGAATATCTCTCAAGAATTATATTTGTGGCATGTGGTTGCATTTCAAAATGGTGTGTGTAAGGAAATGTGAAAGTGATAACATCTCATATGTTAGTATTGAAAGCGAGCTACGTGCGAGCGGACGTGCCTAATAGGGAATATTTGCCGTTCATATTGATTTTATTTAATTAAAAAAACAAGCCGGCAGATAGTTGCTATTTTCTATGGAAATTAATGGTGAACATGCACCAGATATTAAAGTAAATGAAATCTGGTTTCAAAGATTTGAAAATGATGAAGGAAAAGAACTTCGAGGTAAACAGACTAAATTTGAAAATACTGCGAATGGCTTACTTCGGTTTCACTGGTACGGAGCTTACAAATTGTCAGAAAAAAAAGTTTTTACAGTTTGGATCGTTTAACTTACGACATAGATGCTGCTTTTGTAGTAGATACGTTTCATGAACAGAATATGGTCGACGTAATCTTCCGTCTGAGCGCACTATAGGAAAAACTGTGAAGAAGTTTGAAGCAATAGCAATAGCAAATAGTAACAGATTTGTCAAGTGCCATACATCATCGCACGCTTGACTGTAAATATAGGTGTTGATAGTGAAAGCTTCGAAGATGATCAAAATTTATCTGCACAACGTTCTGATCGTTACAGCCATATGATTACTGATTTTGATGATGATTTGTAAACTTGAAGATATAAATATTGAAGATATATGCTTTCCACAGTATGGGGTATCACAAGCCATATAACACGCTCCCACACACGTTCTCACATTCTTGAGACAGAAATTTCCCAAACGACTACATTCGTGTTTTGGTGATATGAAGGGCCCATTAAGATTACGAGATTTGTCATCATTGGAGGATTCTTACTTTTTTTTTATGAGGTTACGCAAAGGATTGAGTTTATGCGAATAATCCTCAAACTCTTGACGCTTTGAAAGCGAACATCCATCAAGTTATGGTCGAACTAGTGCCCGCTATTTCCAGACAATAATCTCAAAAATATCCAGTCCTGTTAGAAGTCCAGTCGAGGATATTGGAATGCTATTGTACTCCACAAATAACGGCAAAGTCCAAGCAATATAACAAAAAAAAAAAAAATTTTAAGCAAAATGGATGATCTCTACACATCGTTTTTGATAATAAGCGGACTCAATTCGCACGTATGCTTATAGTTATGAGAAAAAATAAAATTCTTTTAAGTTTCAAAAGTTTAAAGAGTGATCTCGATCAACTTTGCAAAATAAACTACGATTGTGGTAAACATTTCTAGTTAATGTTTATATTTATATTTAAATTTTGTAAATTAATTTTTGTTCTTTTTTTTGTTTTTTCACAAGTTACATTTTATACCGAATTTTCAATCTTGAAATTTCCAATAAGAAAACTATTTCACGACATTTTTAAAGACCTTATATATATGAAAAGGAAAGAAAAATGGTATTAAAGAGGGAATGGGAAAAAATTCTTTTCCACATTAAAGGATGAATAAAGTAAAAAGGAATTATATTTTTACTGGCTATACGTAATACAGATAGATTAAGAAGGGAAAGGTTTCATTGATACCTACATAAAAAAGAGTAAAAAGAATAAATAAATAAATAAAAAGAATATTACGTAAAAAGGATTTACTTTGTAACTGTTAAATTTCACTTTTTTTTCCTTCTGCTTTTCCTTATTTCGGAAACATTGTATCAACACCGAACAAAAGGGTGAATCTTAGTTTTTTCTTCTATTTTTTTATCACTCAACTTTTTCTTTTTTTCTTTTTCAAATAAAAAGAAATGAAAGAATTGTCTATGAAAAAGGACTTTACGATTTCCTGCAAAAAAAAAAAAAAAAAAAATTTAGTTTTTTTATATGACTTTCTAAGAAAATTATATGCGTACGCAGTAAACCGAAGGGGAATGCGAAAAATGAAACCGTAATAATTTACATTTGTTGCTATCAATGATAATATATAATGTAACGATGATATTGACACCATACAAATGCAAAAAGAAAATCAAAAGAATAAGAAAAAGTGATAGTGTGGCCAAAATCTTTATCTATTGTGTAGTCAGGCGTGAAAAGGACAAAAAGTATGAAAAGGTCATAAATTAAAAAAATTACTAATAAAAAAAAAGGATTTTTAGCATAATAGAAATATGAAAATGTAGGATTAAAATTTAAATATTTTAATAAAATTATCTCATAAAACTTATTAACTACTTAACATTTAAGCTTCCGCCCGTTATAGTAGACTTTTTTTTAACCGTATGCTGTCCTCAAAACCGTTAAGATGATTTGTACACTTTCTCGTTAGATTAAGTCAAATATAAGAAGTAAATTATTATTATTGTTGTGTATATATATATATATATATAGGTTTATAGATATATATATTATTAGGTTTAGATTGTCAGATAGATGTAGATAATTATATTTCAAAACTGGAGAAAATATATTAGTTTTTCTTCTCCTTTTTTTTGAGTTTCCTGCAAGAGTGGAAATATTGAAGACAATAAATAAACAGAAAAATTTTAAAAGGCACACTCGCAGTTATGAAAAATGTCAGAAAATTGTCAACTGGAACTGATTCAAAAAGGCAGCATAATTATTACCAAGAAAATCTGAACAGTTTCTACTTTTTTTTTTACTTGATAAAAGCTGCACAAATTTTGCTAAAAGCAAAATCCCTTCCAAAAAAGAGGAAAGAAAATATCGGTTGTCATGAAGTATTAATAAAAAATTTAATGAAAGAATTGAGAAAGATAAAAAATTATATACGTTTCTTGACAATTGTTGGATACTCATCGCATTAAAAAGTATTTTTTTTTAGTAAGGACGTCTCAATGAACCGACAAATAACGAGCAAAGTATGAAAATATACCCAAACTTTAAAATTTTTCTTTTAGTTGCAGTTTTTATACCCACCATTGAGAGCGGGGACTATATTCATCTTGTCATATCTAAGGTCTGTTGTAAACATTCTCCTGGCCGTAAAAATGAAGAGATCGTTGGTTTCAAACATTGGAAGTTCTTGCACACAGGTTAATATGGAAAATGGGCCAAATCGTTCAAAGGGCACGCCTATAGTCTAGAATAAGCTGAAAACTGGCTTGCTGCTATATAAATACTCCTAAGAAAAAATTACTTTCATAAGGCAACATGGTGTTATTGTTGGTATTTTATCACGAAAACAAATGAAAACTTGTATCCGACGAAGTAGTTTAGGGTTGTTAATGAATGGTGTTGTTAGACTCTAAAGTTTTTATTGTTTTTTAACGGCTTGTGGAGATTAGATGAATTGGAGCTCAATACTGATTTATTTAAGAAGACAGAATAAATATAATATGTTCTTGTTATTTGAAACAAAAAAGATTAAATCCATATCTTCGGAAATCATATTCTGATGAATTGAGAGCCTAGCTTGACCTCGCCTCCTCTATATGATACGATTCAATTTATAGGGGAAAAGGGTAGCATTCAAGCAAAATATAGTAAGAGGAATTAATGGATTGAAAACATGAATAATACAATTGTTTTATTAAATAAAAAACAAATGAAACGAGGGTTATTCATGAAAATGTTTATACGTACTTTAAATTAACCCTTTGAAAAATGAATAATAAAACTATTAAAAACAACAATCATTTATGTAGCCATTACCAAGGAAAATATACAATGACCTTGTATATGTAGATTTTTCATCAGGGTAGCCCTGACTTTTTATTTAATTATTTATCCACAGTTTTTGAAAGTTTTGTAATTAAAAAAACAAAAAATCCTCTAGGAATATGTGATTTACTGCATATGTTCTTATCGGTATTTCCGTCTAATTTCAAACTCTAAAATTTGCAAATATGCTCAAGACGAAAACATGTGAATTCTTAGAATTTGAAAATGGATGAAATCTGTTCGTAAAAACATAAAAAGAACTCAATATCAAAAAAAAAGCCAGGTAGAAAGACCAATCGACTACTTGTTATATAGACTTACTCGACGATCTAAAATTTCGTTCATTTGACTTACTGAGATATCTTTGACTAACCAAATATTTTCTATAGATTTCTATACGAATGCTTGAAATGGTGGGTATGTAAGATTCGTGATAAAATTCTTTCAACTTTTACATTTCATTTAAAAAAACTGTTAATTGAAATTACTACTAACCACGGGGCAATTCCCTTGGCAATATTTCTGCTATATGAAACCAACGAGATAAGAAGATTGAAAAGACATTTAAAAATTGTTTTATTTTTTCTTCATTAAATTATTTTATTTAATTTTCTAAGTTTATATAGTTTTCATATATATTTTTAAATCTTTAATTATTGAATAGTTCCCTTGGGTTATTTTCCTTACCTTTTCATATCATTTAATTATTATTTTTCGTATAGATTGTAAATTAAATACATACAAGAAAAAAAACAAGTAAGAAAATTATATTCAGCTATGGCGAATCTTTTATACCCATCATTTTTATCTTTAAAAAAGCGGGAAAAATTAAATTGTAATAGATGGGACTGGGAGTGAAAGAACTTCCAATGTTTTTGCAAAATTTGAAGCCGATATCTCCCTTTTTTCAGATATGAAAATGTTTACCAAAGACATTACACAGATAAGCAGAGGGATAGATGCGCAAATGGACAGACGGACAGATGGATACGTCCAGGTGGATTCCGAATTTCATACTGATCAAGAATATATACATTTTATGTGATTCCAGAGGCATCTTCCTTAATGTTACAAATATTTTCACAAAAAAATATTCTATTAAATTGAATGGGCGTTGTCGATCCTCTTCATTTTCGAACAGGGACTAAGGGATAATTAGTGCAATATTTGAGCAAATTTTTACGAGTTTACGAGCGAAAATAGAATTTTTTTTTTGCTTCCAAAAGCAGAGGTGTTCTCAGTCTACGTCGTACTGCGGGCGTGCCCTTCGACCTTCCTCGATTTGGCTCATTTTCAATACCAACCTGCGTGCAAGAAATTCTAATGTTTCCACCACTTGAAGCCGATATTTTCATTTTTGCGGTCATGAGAATATTTACCACAGACATTATACAAACGGACAGACGGATACACTTAAACCGATTCTAAATTTGATGCCGATCAAGAATATATATACTTTGTGCGGTCTCCGAAGTTTCCTTTTGGTAGTTACAAATCATATGAGAAAATGAAATATACCCTTCACCTTCGGTGGTGGGTATAAAAAATAAGAAATTTTAGGTGTAAAGTGAAAATATGCCTGACGAAAATAAATGAAAAAATATTCTATCGTATCAACATTTTTTCACTCTTTTTTTTTGTGAAAAATCGATAGGAACAATATTTAATTTAACAATTTAATAAAAAATACTTAAATGTACTAGATAGATATATAATTTTAATTCCTATTGACGGGTATTCGCAACCATAGTAAATGCTTGATTGATAAATGTGACCTAGCACCTACCGATTGAACAAACACCTATCAGCCTGCGAATACACTTTATCCCTCTCTTCTCACTTTTTTTTTGTACGAGAAATCCCTTAAGCGAAGGGTCACATACAAAAACTTTTTATGTCGACTTAAAATGGTTGAAGCAACTGGCTTATTATACACATTGCATACACTCAATTGAGATTCGATATCTTACTATACTATTCTGTAGTTTATAAGATGTTTATGGGAGATTCCCTATAAACATTATCCATACGTGTTGAGAAATAAAGTCAAATGCTTTTGTTATATATTCATTTTAGATGCCTTCTGAAACACCAAACAATTTCCCTTATGTGAGTTTGTACAGGTTTTGCAAATAAATAAAACGTTGTTATGTTAATGGACACACCCAATAATTGAATGAATAAGGCTTACAGTAAATTAAATTACAGTTCCTATCATGCATGAATTTAAATAAAACAATAAAATCATTTTTAAAATTACACTTAATGTTTACATATTTTTAATTCCTTTTTAATTTTTAATAATATTATTCATTTGCGTTATTAAAGAAAAAAAAAACACGCCCTTTTAATAAAGTTTGTAAATTATAATTAACGTACCGATTTCACATGCTTTTACCGTTACAGATACACTGCTACATTATTATACAAATACATGTACATGCAAAGGAAGTTAACCTTACATAGAACCTTTCACACACACAAAAAAATGCTACAACTACACACAAATGTAAAAAAACATAAAAATGTCATTACTTCTCTTGCACTAAGCAACCAATATACAACACAATCATGAAAATTTCCTGAAAAAAGATAACAAAAAAAAAAAAAGAAAATACTAAAACGTACTAACATATGATAGAGTTCTCATGTCTAAAATCCCTTATGAGAACTAAAATATATAATTAACTGCTTTGCTTCGGTATTTGCTCTATGTCTTCAACTACTTATTTATTTTATATTTACTTAACAAACAACTTTGAACTTTTTTTCCGTCATTCTTTAAAATATTTGCTAATTTAGTAAATTTATAGGGGTTTTCACACACACACACACATATATATATATCTATATATATTCTATAGAAAGCACTGTGTGAGTCCATTTCTTATTTTCATAGTATGCCTTCCGTTCAAATGTCATAGCAAACTGACGTTTTGCTTGACATTTCTTTTCATAAATATGCATTAATGCATTTTAAGTGAACGGAATAAAAGCAACGTCTCTCTCTCTCTGTGTGTGTGGTGCGTTTATAAGTGTAAATGCTTTACCATTGTTATGTGTCGAGCACTTCTAATGTGGTATATGTGATTGATTTTTTGTTTATATATTTTCCTTTGTTTTTCTTTTTCTTCTTTTTTTTCTTTTGCTTTTTTCATTTTACATTTCATTCTCAATCAACCTTATTTCAGTTGATTGTTTGAAAGTATTAGTAAAAGTTTTTTACTTAATCACAAATAGCGCTAACCCTGAGTCTTCCATTTTTTTAACACCTGCCAATCTATCTGAGGATAAATAAATGTATTTTGTTGATTGATTTTATTCAAATGCTGACAGAAGCGATGTTGTGGCAACATGTTGCTGACAAGCATTGCTTAATGAATTCTTAATTCTTATAGCTTAAGAGTAATGATTGATTTATTAAATCATTTTGTTGATAAATTTAATAAAATTTTATATAAAAAAAAAAAAAAAAAAACATTTACAATTTGTCAAATCTTATGGTTAATAACCAGTTTTTTCAAGAGTCTCTTCTTGTATAATTAAAACCAATTTATTTTTTGTCCAATTTATCTGATGGAAATTAATTATTTATGTAAGCACGTTGCAATTATAAAGAGTGCTCTTGACCTCGGTTTACATAGTATCTTGAGTACCGACAATGCTTGCAGCGTTATTAAATCAATATTGGTTTTTCACTTAATCCGAAAGCTTATAAACTTTACATAACATTTGTGGGTTAAGTTTAAAAATTCTCATAATATAAGCGAACTTATAACTTGAGATAGGTATTCAAATCAATATTGCGGATTTCTTTGCTTCAAAATTGCTTTATTAAAATTACTTTAGTGTCAATCGATAATTATAACTTTCAAGCTCAATGGGATTTCTTTTGTTTTGAGTGCAATCGTTTAATACATGATTTTGCTTTTTCCTTATCACAAAGGTGTCTCTGGTTTCACTCTCTTTTAACTAGCTTTGAGTAATCGATTTATTATTAAACAATAGTGTTTTGTCATTGCTTTTCACCCTACTTACGATCAATAATAGATGGAAAAAATTTTGATTATTTATAGTCAACAAAAATTTCCCAATTGATAAGTATATACACATACATCGAATCAACGAAGTTAACAACCCTTTTTGATCTTGGGTAAATAACATTTTTTTTCGATATTATTTTTTTGAATTGAAATGAAAGAATACCGCGAACAAAAACTCAACTTACTTCCTGTGATTTTTAGTTGAATGCCAAGATCGATTATCGTGATTCATATTGAAATTCTGCAGACTTTGAAAAAGTTCTTGAGATTTTGTTTCAACAGAAAGATTCTTTACTTTTTTTAAAAAGTATGGAGATTATATTTAGAATTTTCCGTACCCAACTCTGCTTACCTAAAAAAAGGCTACTAAAAAAAGTACTAAAAAAAGTACTAAAAAAAGGATAGAAAAAAAAAAGAAATGAAATTTCGTTATTCTATGCCACTGGGTGAACGTTATTTCGATTTTTTTAGAGATACTATAAAATCGGTCATAGAAGATATGAGAAATAATTAGAGAAAGTTCAGGTTTTTCGCTTTTGAAAACTGTTTATGTCACTTCATGTCGTGCTATGAACGTTTTCAATATTAACTTGCATCCAAGAATCTGCAACGTTTCTTATTTACCATGTTTTCGAATTTTAGGCCGAATGCGAAGTTTTTTTGAGAAAATGAATATATATCCAATCTTTCAATGATGGGTATAAAACTTTAATAAAACTTTAAAAAGTATATCTTTTTTTTGTACAAATATTGATATGAGAGGAAGTGTTCCACTTTAAACATTAGTATGTAAAATACTACTACTTCACCGGTTTGTCTTACATCTTTTTCCTATAAGGACTCGTTCCAAATCAGGTCGAATGAATGGAACGTAAAGTAAAAATAGTTCGACGCAGATTATTCTCCACAGAGATCGCCTCTAATCCATACTCTAACACAACAGCATAATTTTGTCGCATGTAGTTACATATTGTAAGTATTACATATTATATATAGACATATATACAAATAATTGTATCTTCTATATATATTTTTTTTTGATAGATCGATATCAGATCTACCGGAAAAGATTCCTTTTAACATGTAAAGGAGATTTCCCTTTACCGCATGAATCACTTATGATTCTCTCATTGCAAACAAAATCCGAAGAGTTTGCAAAAAGGACAACGGTTCAGTGGCCGATATGCAAAAAAAAAAAACAAGACATAACGCCTTTATTTTATTTCCATAAAAATTTTAAGTTCCCCCTTAAAAGATGAGAAAAATCAATTTTAGTTTACCAATTTTTTCAGTGTTTCTTTTTACCATAATTTCTCCCTTCGTAATAGATGTTTATACGAAAATAGTTTAGAAATTCCAGAAAAAAGTTATCAATTACGCGATAAGCAAGTAGGACTTTTAAACGATGCCAGAGTTTTCCAACAAAAAGGGCTTTAAAATTAAGAATATTAATTCTGTATTCTTAATCAAGAAGGTTTCTTTTAATACCATTCGAATCTTGAGTGCAACTTGTCAGTTGACTTAGTACTTTCAAGTGCATTTACCGAACTTCCTGCGTATTTTCTTTGTTGTTGTAAATGTGTAAAACGAAGTTCTATATTATTGATTGCCACACCTGTTAAAGTTCCCTAATATTATTTTTATCAATCTGATTGTAAATTCCGTCTTCCTCTTTTCCATCCATTGTGGTTAATAGTTCTTTGCATTTTAAAGTGTAAAATAAATCAATTTTCAATTTGCATTTTAAGTTTTTCCCCACTTCTACCTGACATTCAATACGTACAAATCATGAATGAATGATCTAAATAAACAATGTCAACAAGAGCATGCCGCATGAAAAATACAAACATCTTAAATATTCATATGCATAACCATCACGCAAATGCAAGCTGAAGAGTGCTAACTGAAAAACGTGACTTATCAGTAAAAAATCAAGAAAAAAAACTATACAACCATTGACACACACCGACAACAGAGGAGAAACTAAATATTTTTCATGTTTATCAATAATTCGATATGTGGTTGGAATTAAAAAGATGCGAAGAAAGAATACCTAAGATTTCAGATCTCTCTTTCTTTATGCAAAGAAAAGAAAAGAAGAAATAAAACAGGTACTAATCGAGCCGGGGTCATGTTAAGATATATTAACACAAGGTAGTATTATTGTAGTTGTCTGGGAAACACAATGTCAAACGAAAAATCTCTTTTTAATAAATTTAAGTTTTCTTTAATATATTCGTATAAAAAACAGAGATGTCTCATCCCAAAACAAAAGGGCCAATTAAGGAAGTCTATAAGAAGGAGGAAGTCATGAAAATTACAAGCAGTATGGTTTACCGTTGTCGTGATGAAGAGTGTTTGGTGGCCAAAGATGGACCTTAATGTTGAATTTCTTTATTCAAAACATCAAGTTGCGAACAGTAACGACTAACATCGACCCCCTCCCCCCATGTAAAGCCATGTATTTTCAAAAAGAGTTTATGTAACAAAAATCATTTAGAAACTAATATTATTGGCATCTGAAATAAATGTGAAATCTTTAGATGGTATAGAATTATTTTTTGAACTCCCGCAACATCGCTTGTTTGGAAAGTAAGCATTTATGTGGTAAACAAAAGTCGAATTTTTAATATTTTACGATCCAAACCAGTCTCTAATAGCAATTTGAGATAAATATTAACTGCACTAAATTTGAATCACATAAGTCTAATTTTTGACCAGTACCAAATTCACTTAAGTAATACTATTTCAATAAAAAAAGTACAGCGGAAACTCCACAAACATTCAGGAAAGGGCTAATATTGTGATAATCTTTATTTCTTTCATGTGATTTTGTTTACCTCCATTGTCAACAGTTCTCATGAAGAGTAAGTCTTTATATAGCAACAAAGTCTCATTTTTAGTATTTTATGGTAGATATAGTGGAAGAATAAGAAGATGAAATTTGGTAAATTTAGACCACATCAGTTCACGCTATAGTCCCCCGTTTTCTATAAAGGCTCCTAAGAAAACATGCTTTAGAATGGGAACATGGTAAAATTTTTGGTATTTTATCGCCAAAAAAAAATAAGGAATTATATTAGGCAAAGTGATGTAGGCTATTTAATGGTCGACCCGATTATAATATTTCAACTTCTTAAATTATACCATTTTCCGTAGTACATTCTAAGCAACAAAATAATCTGTAGCTTGAAAATAATGAAAGAAGGAATAGAAAACCAACACATAGACATCTTAAATCGATTCAGCAAATGATTCAGGATCGTAATCAATGGGTCTTCTAAAAAATTAATGTATGTATGTAGTATATAAAAATTACCTGATTTAGTCTACTAACCAGGTCCATCGTTATCAAAAAAAGATTACTAGTAATATTCTCATGTCTCTTAAATCGATCTTATATATTTAATCTTAAATATTGCCTTAATAAAACTCCTCATCTCCAGGTCAGATAAATCGCTCATTGTAGCCATAAAATATATTATATAGATAATGCATATTGTTTGTTTGTAAAATTACTTACAATGTGTTGCCAAATCATATACAAATACAAGTTGAAGTGTGATATGATTTGTAAAAGGTGTTTTTGATAAGAGTGATGGGATTTGCTCAAGGGATAGCTGTCAAATGTTTCGTTTTTATAAATGTTGATCTCGCCTGTCTTTGTCTTTTCAAATTAACGATTATTGATGGCAAACCATGAAAAGGCCAAACACAAAATAGATTTATTGAAATTTAAATTTAAGCAAAAAAATTAGTTTATGAAAAGAGTTAGTCAATGAATTAAAGATGATATTATTTAATGCCACTGAATTATCTTTTTAACTTTTTTTTTTTTTGAAAATACGTAAAATATTTGTTTTATGCAGATGAAAGACAAGTGAAAACATTATAATCGGTCATTACTTACCCTTCACCATTTTGCCTAATATAACTCTTCACTTGCTCTGTAAACCAGTAAAACCCATGTTATTAACTAAATACGTCTCCAGTTACTTGAACAACGGCACGGACGCATTCCTGGCCATGAAATTTACTCATAGAGAACGGGCGTCACAAATTAGTTTCAAATCTGAGATGATAGAAATTTGTTTTTTAAATGAAAACGAAACTGACACGAAACTCGATAGTTTCGAAAAAATCATTCCAATACAATTAAGCCATTTTTAATTCGCTTATGAACAGATCTTAAGCCTATCTTGCATTCAAAGTATTAGTACCTATTAGTAGGTATGCAAATGTCACAGCAATGGCTGGGGAAATCTACAAAATTGTTTAAAGAAAAAGTGAAGTGAAGAGTGAATCCTCCAGTTGGATAGGATCGTTCTTGTCTCTTAAGTGTTTTAACGATCTTTTAAGATAGAATCTAATGAAAATGATTAGTAATTTTATAAATCTTTTAAGTAGACCAACTATTGGTTATTTTCGATAAAATCAGGTAAAGGTTTGTCCGAAATTAAAAAAATCACAAGGAAACAGACATTAATTTGTGAATTCTTTCGGGAACCGTATTTTAGATGAACAAATATCTTATGAGGCTTTAATAGTTGCATTCTAGTCCCTTGATTTAGATCCTTTGACATCTATATTGATTGATTTATGTAGTTTTATTGGCATCTGGATTTAAAGAATCGTTGAAAATAAGTACATGGATTAAATTTTCTGTTTCAAAAACTTTTTCTGGTGATTCCGAAGTTAAAAATCTTTGTATACCGAAACGTGGTTTTTCTGATCCTCAATCAGTATAAAGCTGAATATTTTTTTTTGTTAAAAAACGCAGAAATGCGGTAGTTTTCTTTATTCTTTACTTAACTACAGAGACCTTTTTTCGAACTTGAAAAACTAAAATCCTAAATTCTAACACACACACACACACCCAACCAAACAAAACAAACTCATATGCAAAGATATATGTTCGTTCAGATATGTATACGGATGTATGTTTGTGCCCATTATTCTATGCATTTATAATATTTTGTAAAGTATTATAATTTTGCGGTAGACTAAACAAAAAATATATGCACTCATGAAACAAATGCAAAAGCTACAAAATGCTGTATAGAAAATACAAAAAGTCTGTGCATATACAGACAGACGATGAATATGTGAGTTGAAGATAAGTAAAGATTAAGACTCTGTACGCAAGTGCCTAACACTATACATGTACGTGCATGTAGGTATTTCTGTACTTGTATAGATGTGTGTGTATATATGCATGTATGTATTTACGTATGCATACACACAACCATTTAAAAATTGCAATATGAATTATGATGATACTGCAGCCAAAAGTACGTGTTTCTTATGCCAGCAGCATTAGCAACATAAATACGCGAGCACAGATCAAACACAGGAAAAAGAGCAAAAAACAGAAAAACAAAAAAACCGAAACCGAAAACCAAAACCGAAAAAAATTAACAAAAAAACATAAAACAAAAACAAACAAAAACTCTATATATTTAAAATGGAATAAAAGAGAACACAAACACATTCATGCACTAAGAGAGGCGACATTAGTTACACCGAGTAATGTACGCGTTTGTAATTTTTTTTTTGCAAAAAATAAAGAAGAAGACAACAGATAAGAAAAAAAAAACATGAAAAACAACAAAAGCATCAAGACTGAAATGATTACTAAAAGCATTCTACATATGTTTTTGTTTTGCATTAATGCACTATCTACCGTTTTACTATACAGTCAGCCAGCATAGGGAAGAATATGGAATCAGACAGCGACATGGCGTAAGGGAAAAAGATGTAAATGTTATATAGCAGCTGGCAGTCGCATACAGACTCAGTCGGAGCGCAGCAAGTGGCATACGAATGCAATGCTGATTATTTTATAGCAATTGGCAACCACAACAGAGTCTACTAGTATCAGTTAGTAATGTCTACGTCCATTTTTAGTGTGTTTTCCTTTTATACGCTCTCCTTACTTTGTATTCCCTTCTCTTTGCCTATCATCTTTAAATTGCATTGCTGTGTAATTTCAAAAAAGATAAGTTATTCTCTTTACTTTTTTTTTTCTTTACATCGGCTACGGAAGTACACGGAAATATTAATTTTATTCTAATGTTTGTAACGCATACCAGAGACACGATGAAGTATATTAGAACGTTCAGAAAATAGATAGAAAGCAGATAGAAAATGAGTAGATACATTAAGAGACATTGTTTTTTACGCTCTGTTGCATATGTAGGACGAGTCGTCTAAAAGGCAACTTATTCAAATATATTAAATTTGTACTTTTACTCGATTTTTGGTAACTAACTTCACATAGGAAATTGCAAATTTACACACCGTGTTTCGGGTAATCCAACCTCTATAGATATGTAAAATATAAATCATATATGCATCATATATACGTCATATCTATATGATATATAAGGCATATATACAATATATCTATCATGTATATAATATATATGTATCATACATATAATATATATATATATCATACATATAATATATATATATATCATATATATATCATATATATATTATATATATGATATCATACATATAATATATATATATATGTATATCATATATATATTATATATTATATATATTATACATATGCAAGTGTGATATGACTATCATATATATATCATATAGACTATCATATATATTTTATATACATAACATATCTATCATGTATATTATCATATATATATATATATTAAATATATATCACATACACATATATATTTTATATTAAACGGAGTGTCAAAAGGAGGAGGGTTTAAAAAGTTATACTTCCTTGAATGTTTTTGACATGACAATAAATAATACCTTGACTTTTTTAATATTACTTCTTCTTAATTCTGTTTTTAACTTTTCAATATGAACTTCTCTTCTGTATTCCGGAGCATAGTAACCATAATCATTTTGAACGCAATTTTTTGGATTGGCGTTTACAAACTCTTGCATAAAAACATAGTTATTCGGTAAAAGTTTTAAGTTGAAATTTTTTTTGCAGAGCCGTCGTATACTTCTTAAGCGGCATAATATTCTGTGCTAATATAGCTATGCTCGCCTGCCGTGACATCTATAATGGCGACGAGAAACTCCTTATAGAGAGATCGAGGGGTGTATCGGAAGAAAACTTTTTCTATGTAACCATATTACTATGCAAGTCCATGGTATAGGAAGATTAGTATTATTAGATATATATATACACATATATATAGACTCAAGAGGTAAGTCGCTGGCCGTGGCTCTAAGCTGTCCGTGATAAGCTAACATTAAAAATTTATGAGGAATGTAAATAACGATTTAAGATCAGCAATGCACCGAAGTTCGCAACGCAAATGTAGCTAGATGCTGCTTAAGATGTTTAGATTTCGCTTTATAAAAACACTGAAAGTTAGCGGGAGTTTCAGAGGGCCACGAAGGTTTGCTTCGCGTTCTTTCGGCTTTTCGGGAACTGTCTTTAAAGACATATCATAGTTACTATATGTTTCTTGAAATATTAAAGAGAAGAACCATCGCTATGACGCTTTAGGAGTAATAGTGAAATCTGAATAATTTGGATCCCGCGAGTAAAATGCGATATTTGAAGCTTCTTATGTAACCTTTACTTTTCAATGAAGACGTCAACGCCAAACTCTCCAATATTATCTACTCAATCGTCTATCCATGCATACATGAGTCTGCCATTTGTTGTTTCAACTTTCGCAATGATAATAGTTAAGGTAGATAAGTACGCTCTGATGGATATGTTCTAGAGTTGGCACGTGAAGTTTGAAAGTTGTCTTACAGAAATTATTGCAATCAATTCTCTGGCACGTGCCTCATAATTAAATTGAAATTTTTCAAGTGCTTTTAAGCTGATGGGCATCCAAAATTCGCCCTAAGCTAAATATAAATTTCTTACTTCGTTTTTTTTTTTGCAATTCGGTTGTGGCTTACTACTGCTGGCTGTATATCTGTCTGTCTGTCTAGCTGAGTGTGCTGCGTTTAAAAAAAGAATTTCTTGCAATAAAAATAAACAATACATTTATCATTTTTTTTTTATAAGACATACACTCGCACAACATAGGCGTATAAACACAAACGCACGTACGCATACATCAGACGAGAGTATCACCATATTATTTACTAAGTATGTTTTCGATTGTTTTTTTTTTGTTTAAAAACTTTATCATTATCTCACTATACTTTACGTAAACTATTGACACTTTTATGTGTGTGTAGTTTTGTGCTTCTCTTTCGGTGCGATAGCTTGCATTTGATTGTGGCATACAGTGGCATTAAACGCCAGTCATTAATGCTTTTATGTTGTTACTATAACTGTTACTACTCTTGCTGTTGCTATTGCTGCTGCTGTTTCGCTTTACCGCTAACCAAGCAGACATACCAATTATTGGATAATATTTACCGTAAATTGTCAATGAAAGGTTATAAGTGCAACCGATTTGCATATGCGGCTTTATGTGTATGTTTTTGTATTTGTACATGCATGTATGCGTTAGCTTTTGTGCATAATTGCCAGCATAAAGATTTCATTTAATAATAAAAACGTGAGGTTTATTTTTGCAATAAGATAACGGTTGAACGCTATGAAACTAACTTTAATTGGTCATATAATCGAAGAGAAGATTAAATTTTAATAAGACTGAAGATGCTTTTTATGGATGGGTCATAAAACTTTGGATATAAAATTGAAAAATTGAAAAAATATCTTAAGCACAATATAAGGTATATCGTTGGTAGCACATATAAACCTTCTAAATCCTATTAAATTCCAAACATCGTTTTTCATAACAATTCCAAGAAACTTTTATTTAAATTTTTAATTGATTTGAGATGCTTTGGAAACCCAATAGAATAAATTTACAGAATAGCAATAAAAATTATTCTGATATTAAATATTTTTATTAGAAAAAGGAAGTGGATAAAAAAAAAAAACAATAACTGAGGGAGAGAGTATGAGCCTGCGTCTCATTTATGGAAAACTATTCTGCGTCTCATTTATGGGAAATTATATTTCGAAACTATTTTGTTTATGTTTGTTTGTCAAGATCACTTCCTTAAACTTCATAGGTATGTAAAAGCTCGATAAATGCGTACAAAAATAATTAATAAGGCCATAGCTCGGCAACAGTCTGAAATTTTAGACTTAGATTAAGAAATACTTTTACATGTCTGTAGGGTGTATTCTTTTGCGTTGCGTCATTTCTGAAATATTTCTTAAGACAACAGGTTAGATTCATTCTTTGAGAAGGTAGGTTTAAAAGAGAAAAGGCATTTTTAGTTTATTATATCCAGCAACTGTCAGAAACCTAAACTTGAAACAAATAATTATCAAGAGCATCTTAATATTTTGTAGAAAAATAATTTCAATTAAAACTTAAGGCATTTAAAAAAACTTGTAATTTTTCGGTATAAAGACACGGTAAATTTAACGCTTCTTCTTCTTAAAGACTCTAACACGATCGTGAAAACAAACAAGTGTATTTTTGATTTAATGTTTTGGGATTGAAAGAAAATTAATAGAATAATAAGGAGGAAGTCGATGAAGAATGTATTTTTAAAAAAATGTCTACAAAAAAAAAAATCGAAATATGGCGATAATATGGCTACTTTCGTGAAGACTCTTCAATTTAAGATGGAAAGAACTGCAGATTTTCGAAATAATAATTTTGTTTTCGTTAACTTTTACTGATTTTGGACGTTTTAGAATATGTGAAAAAAAAACTCAAAAATATATATTTTTTTTGAAATTTTGGGCTTTTCCTAAAGAATTGCAAAATGACTGCCTATACAAAAAACCTTGCTGGGAAGTTACAGTCTAATCTCTTGCTTCTAAGAGGACTCCGTGTAGCTTGTGTAAATTTGAATATAAAAAAAGGAAATTATTTCATTCGCACATTTTTATCTAAAGAAATACGGTAGAATTTTGTCTGATTAGCCAGTATTTGAATGAAAAGGTTTAATTTTCGATTTAAAATAGGGTCGAATAAATAATATCGAAATTAATATATTATATTATATTATCACAAAGTCCTTTGAAATTCTCTCGAAAATTTTAAAGATATTGTAACCAACTCTAATGAAAACAATGAAAATTGCTCCTCTATATATACCTCTTTAAAATTTTGCCACGGCCGCGATAATCTTTTTATTGATTTTGGTCCGTTAAATGCAAATTGGGGTGTTTGAAATTTACAAAAAATTTGATTTCTTGTCAATGAGTTCTCAACAATTCTCATCAAAAGCTATTGGTTTACTTTTCACGGGAATCCTCTGAGGGAAATTTAAAAAAATAGACCTAAGTATTTACGCTTTGAGATTATATGTAAAATCGTTACATTGAACTGACTTTCAGTTTTGCCTTATAAAGCCTTTGTTTTCTTAGAGTAGTTATAAAAAAGAGTGGTTCAAAAAATTGTTCCATTTTATCGAAAGTTTTCACATTATTAGGTCATAACATAGTAAAATATTACTATTCAGCTAATTATGTTAAGAAATTTTGGAAAATTCAAACTTTTTTCGCGCTGCCAAGACTTCCAAAATAAGACGTAAAGCATGATGAATGGTCGTAACCATTTTCAATAGGATTCATCCGTGGGTCAAAATATTATTATATCTTGAAAACAGCGAGCTGTAGATTGGAAACAAACATACATGGGGTGTCAGAGCAACAGTTGATTCGGAAGGTAATTGGGAAGGAGATTCTAAATCGTTTGGAGTACAATACAAGGTGGATCCGATTTATACCCTTTTCGTTGTCCACAAGAACGTAATACACCCTATATTTCAACTAGTAAAGGGTGTAATTAGTCCGAAGTAAATTTTAATTATTGTAAATCCTAACTGCGTGAAATTTTTTGAACAGATTTAAGAATTCTATGTTAGAGATTAGCTTCGGATAGAGCGATGTGCGAATTATAATAATAGAATCAATAACATATATATGTCAAGATCTTGTTAACTGATTGATTATGCTACGAACCCAAAGACTGCATTTTTATTTCTCTTTCACGCGACCATCCTAATCTCATTTAAGTTGTCATAATTTTCAACAATAATTTTCTGAAGACTGTATATAATAAATAATAATCAGGCGTTCTAAGGCGTAATGGATGTAATATAATGTAATGTATAAGACATTGTTCCCTAATCATGTCATCATTGATAGATGGAATGTTATTGTATCGATAGTATGTCTGCTCACTTAAATGAATAATTCTAAGGTTCCCCCAAGTTAGTTGGTGCTTCTGAGTTACGTTATGTTTTGAGCTAAAATCTGTGAAGTAAACTAAGACACGACTGAGACGACTCTAAAATGAGATTATCTTCTCTGGTTAAACATTTTTCTCTTTTTCTCCTTGCCATGATAAGCTTGAAATCTATCTATACCCGTATGACTTTAGAAAAAGAGGTTAACTACTGCAATATGGCAACAAAGAAGGGCCCTAAAGTAAATGTAATATTTTTCACTAGGGGAAATAATAAAAACCATTTAGCAATGCATAGCTTATCTGTCTGGTTATCGTTCATGATGATGCTTATCAATTTTATATTGAAATTTTAGTTTTAATAATAATAATTTTTTGTTGTGAGTAATAATTTAAAACAATAATTATGAATACATTTTTGCACTACTTTTAATAACTTACCTGCAATAATTGCATGGTATTCTCTCATATATTGAATTTAAATAATTTCTCAATTGCTACTAATGGGTAGTAAAAAAAAAATCCCTCCTTCATATCTTTATATATATTTTGAGTTATTAAAATTTTTTCTCATTTTAGATATTAATTTAAAATTAAAAAAAAAAAAAATTAAAATAAATTCTTTTTTTTTTTTTTTCAAAAGGTAAAATAATCGATGCCAAACAACACTCGTGCGTATAGAGGGAATTTGAAAAATTAATTAAAAAATGCATTTGCATTATTAATTTTCAACATACGTACATACATACGTCTATGCGCACGTAAAAGCATTAATAATAATAAATGCTTTTACAAAATAAATTGCGCATATTTTGTGTGGCAACAACAATAACAGCAATGGCTTCAATAAAAAAAAAAAAAAAAAAAAAGAAACGAAATAGTGAAAAAAAAAGTCTAAACAAACAAACAAACGAACACATGTAAATGTGTACAAATATTTATGCACAAATGCAAGCAAATACACATGCAAACATAAATAGAAAAATAAACATAAGCGAACAAGAATTGCATTTCACGCCGTTTAATTAGTCACGTAACCAAGGCATACGTACACTATTGATACACATATGGTGGTAGTGTATGTTCGAACATGTGTGTAGTACATGAGAGTGTGTGTCTGCGTGTGAAAGGTTGAGTTCAGGTAGATTGTTACCACGAAATTGTAAATAAATATCGAAAAACCATTAGAGAATAAAACTAAACTGAATACATTTTCTACTAAATATGAAATTTATACAATAATTTTGCTAGTGGTAATGATGGTAATGGCGATATTGTTGCTGATGTTGATGTTTTGATATATAAATATACTTAATATGTACATATAGGCAGGAGTTTTTTGAGATGAAACTAAAAAAAAAAAGGAAAAAAAAAAAGAAAATGAATTTTAAACTTAGGAAGAAGGCAAAGTTTAATTAAATTAAGGTAAATGAAACTTATCCTGTGTATACCAAGGTTAACGTTATTCTTGCTACCCTTGATATTGTTATTGCTGCTGTTGTTGATGCTTTTTAAATAAATGCTTGTTGTTGTTAATTTTGATGATGACATTTTGTGCTGGTTATGTAAACTCCGCTCATGTATTAATTAAATGTTGGAAGAAAAAAAAAAAAAACTTTTAATTTGATCTTCATTGCCTTGTAAAGCAATGTGCAATATATTCACATACACACACACACGCACACACTCTTTAGGAGATAGCTAGCATTCATTCATTCATTCATTCATTAACGATAATAGCAAAAACTTTTGCAGTTGTTGGCAAAACATATAATGGCAAAATAAAAACCTTTAAAATACTTATTCAGTAATAACAACAATAACAACCACATCGTGTACAACCATCACTCAGTACGCTTTAAAATGGTATAAGTGTGTAATGTCAGTGTCATATGTCGTTATTATTGTTGTTGCTGCTATTTGGAAATGTCATGTAACTTGAAAAAACATTTCTATTTCCATACGATTCGTACACAACTTGAAGCAAGCGGTGCATATATATACAGGCAAGCAGTGCCAGCAGACGTAACGACAGCCGAAGCAATTGTATGCAATCAAGCCATACATTGTGCAGACACTTTAAACCCATTTATATATATATACATATCTATATATATCTATATATATATATATACACATATATGCAGACGTATACATGTATTTAATTTTTACTTTTTTTTTTGTTACTCTTTTTTTGAAGTGAGAGTAATTCATATTTTTATTATACATGCGCGTAAATGCTCATACATATGCCGAGTTATCTAAAAAGTATTAAGCCAATTGTTTTTGCGATCTCATTTTGAATTGTTTATATATTATCTTATACGAATATACCTGTAGCACAGAAGAAAAAAGACTTTCTCTTTTCGGTTTAGAAAATATGCTAAAATTAGTAGCGATTTTTTACTACTCGTTATAGAACTTTGAAAAAAGATAAGTTTTCCATAATTTTATTTCGAAAAAAAAAAAATTTGAATCTTTGGCAGGATCTTCGCACTGATTATGATCAAGACACCGTCTAGAAAACAATTAAGTATAAAAAAAAAAGTGATCTCTAGACAAAATTCGAGTTGTTAAGGCTTCACCAAAGATCGTAACTTCTCTCATAGAATTAAAGAGATTTAGAATAAAAAAAATATTTCGACCTATAAGTACCAAATGATTAGATATGAATTTATTCGATTGAATAATTAGGTGTAAAATCTAAATAGGTTAATAATGAATAAAGGGTAATGAATATTCATTATTGACACTATCATACTGTCGAGAAGTGAAACGAAGAGAATTTCCAATTTTCTAAGATGCTTATGCTTTGAATTTAATGCCTTTTGAAGAGCATGAGCTGCCAGATTCTCATCTATGCGGCCAACAAATAGTGTGATTAAGTAATGAAACGTGCGATAAGCGATAAAATATGTGGTAAATGTTGAAACATATGATAAGTATGAGCAAGTAGTAGGATCGGAAATTCAGAAAATTTATAAAACAATTCTCTACTTACTTTCACAATTCTATTATTTGGTTGAGTCTCGCAAAGTTGCCTGAATAGAACTAATATGATTACAAAAGAATTAAAAATTGCTAAATCAAAACAAGGTAGAATTTCTGAAATATATAAAATTAAATTATCGAACACAACATTATCTTTTTTCCTATAAAAATAAAAATTTATTTTCAATTTTTGTGACCTTTTTTCTCTTAAACATTGAGCTCTTCATAATATGGTGATATTAGACCTAACCCTTCCAGGAACTATTATACTACTGTTAAGGTTACTGTCACTAGTTAACGCTTCCGAGCTAAGACGATCGATCAAAGTCTGCCAATTATAACTTTCTGCCATAAGGTGTAGATAGGAGGGATACATAAATTATCTGTGATCTTGTCTATGATCAGGACAATGATCATTGATAAATTTCAATATGAAGAAAGAAGAAGAAATTAACGTTAAACGTTAAGCGGTGAATGAATACTTTATAGAAAATCGTTTAAACAGTTGAAGTCCTATATCTGAGATAATCTTAGTTATCATCAGTTCATCACCTACGAAAGGCACCATCATAAATTAAATGAATAAAATGATTATACGAGAGAGAGAATTTTGATCTTCTGTATGCCAAAGACTTTTTCGATCACCCTTTGTATACATACAATTAACATTTGTTATTCCTGTTATATGTATATATGTGGTTATGTTTGTACCATGAAAAGCGTAAATTGTTTTAGTAAATAGTACGTGCTTTGTTTGTTGCTACTGTTTGCTTTGTTGTCATCAACGTCGCCGTCGTCGTCGCCGTCGTCGTTATGTTCATCGCTGTTGTCCTGTTTAAGCTTGTGTTTCTTTTCAGTACTCTTGTCACCTCCTCCGCCCACCGCTTTACATTACGTATCACGTTGAAATGTATGCAAAAAAAAAAAAAAAAAAAAAAAAGACGGAAAACCAAAATAGTAAAGAAATATGAATTTTATTGCTGGCACTATTAGCGCACATCATACAATTCTATTCAGACGAGCATGTTGTAATTTCGTTTTGTTTACTTTTACTCTTTCACTCGCAGTCACAGCAGCAGCAGCGGCGGCAGCAAATATACGTTATTATACCGGAACGTAAGCAATAACTTGTAAATACTTGTATCTGCATATGTGTGCATATGTGCATAAATTGTATTTGTTTGCATTTATGTGCATGTATGTATGTATGTATGTATGTTTGTTTGTTTCTCTGTTTATTTATGGTTTGTCGTGCTATTGGTCACATATACACACATGTAGATATACATAAATTCCTCTATATGTACATAAATAATTTTGACTAAATTGAAATATTATTTGAAAATTTTTATTTACTATTTGACCATAATAATTGGCCAATAATAATGAAAGAATTTTTTTTTTTTTTTCAATTTTTTTTTATTTTTAACGTGAATTATTTACGCTTTTATTTAAAATGTTTATTTTGTTTGGCTTTTTATGACAATCGTACACAATACTAACAGTATGAGTCTATTTGGTTTCTTTATAAACAAAAACAAGCAAACAAAAAAAAAAAAGAAAAGAAAAATTATAAATAAATAAAATCTGAATACTAAATACTTTACTAGAATTACAGATAAATATTTTGAACTTTTATTATACTTTCAATTTTAATTAAACTTACTGAATATACTGTCAAGAGACTGTATATAGTAATTTTACATGTTTGTGTTTCAATTCCCTACGGAACTGTCAGTTGTATCTTTTCTCCAACTCATTAGTTTCGTCGGTTGTATTGATTAACTGAGTTTTTTTTTTTTTTCTTTTTACTAATTTATCCTCTTAATGAAAGCAAAATCTTTTTTAAAAAGGGAATAAATTTGAGTTGAGTCGTCGAATATCTAAAAAGACTACAGATCGTCATCTTGTTGCTTGGATTTATTAGTTTTAAGAGTAATTAGGCCGTGTTTTAGAGAATTTTCTGAAAGAGAGCTCGTAAGTTTCATTGAATCTTTTGCGCGATCATCCACATGACGTACGAATCCCTATCTTACTGACTGTCACGTAAAGTTCATTTTATCGAAGAACTCAATAAAGTATTCTGCTTAGAAATGATTAATTTTCAAACGACTGTTATCAGCTTCGAAACATGCTCCTAATAATTGAAAATTGTACCTTCGCTTTAATATTGCGGAAAAGGCTCTGTTAAAACAATTATTATTCCGTTTACAATTATTGTACTTAGGGAAAAGGGAAAAGTCTGACACCGATAATATTCTCTTTCTGTTCGCTTAGTATCGCTGAGAAAACATCGTTTAAGAGACTTCTTTGAAATTACACTTTAGGATATGCAGTTAGCAACGTCGTGTTAAATATGAAACCACCCTCCCTAATTTAATGGTCGTCTTCAGAAATTAAGAAATACAAAAAAAAAAAAACGCTTACAAAAAAGTACAGACGTGATGGCTTAACCGGGGCTTTGTTAAATATTCAGCTCTTAGGCGTGAGTTCAACTCTTTGAAAAATAAATGCTATGCAAAGTACAGAAAGAGTATGCAACATAAAATTCTTTCTGATTCTACGACTTGAAGCCGACTCTGAAGATGACTTCTGTCACGCTGTCACTAAATTGTGAGAATTCAGGAGTTTTCACATGCTCCTGTGTGTGTTTAAAAGATCCCATTCTTTTATTGCCACACCGTCCGACATATATATACTTATCATATTAAGTCGTTTGATCTTTTTAAGTTCATTAAGACTTCAAAATTGTTCACTTTTAAGTTTAGCTCCCTTCCTGGGATCCTTGGGTCGTGATGGTATTCCATTCTGCATTTGTACAGACATGCTATGTCCTCCCTTGATGCATACTTTTAATAACTGTCCTCAGATCGATTGCATTCCCTTAGTTTGGAAAACTAATTTTATTATTCCTTTATACCGGAGCGGTCAACACCAATAATTATAGGGGCACACTAAATTTAGCGTTCCTCCTAAACTACTGGAATCATTAATGTTAGATGGTCTGTCGCCGGCAATAAGTTTAAAGCTATCAGCATGTCAACGTGGCTTTACTAAAGGCAGATTAACATCTATTGATTCAGTGAAACTTATATATAGCATTTCTCAGGGATATTTGCTGTTTGCAAGCAGATAAACGTGATTTACAGAGATTTCTCAAAAGGGTTTGATATGGTTAATCATGAACTTTTAATTTAATTTGTAAGCTCCATTAACTAGTCTTCCATGAGAACTTGTTGCAATCTTCCAATTAACTTATTAGTTGAACACAAAGAGTGTTATTTAAATCTTTTTTTTTCACGTCAAAACCTGGTGTCATCACGTGTTCCTCAGAGGAGGCATTTAGGACCTATGTTATTTACTTTATATACTAATGATCTTCCGTCTTTTGTCAGTTTTCCTAAAATGCTTTTATTTGCTTATGATGTGTTCTCCGTGATGATTGGTGTTCTATCAATAGTATCTCGGGTCTATTCGCTTCCCACTTCCCACTTTATCAATCAACAATTACGTGCTGGAGAATGTATCTAATTTTAAAGATTTGATTTCAGACGGAGGTTCACCCTTCGTATTGACTTTTCTGTTAATAAGGTTAAAAGTTTATTTTAGATTGTTGGAGTGTTGTCTGCGCAACTAATTGTCAATATTATATTGATCAAATAGAGCCGAGCAGAGGATTTTGTGTTTTTTGCTATACACGATCTATCTTGGAATACAGACTTAATCTTACGAGCAATGATAGGTTTAGTTTTTATGGTTAAAATGATTCGCGGTTGGGCTTCCTATTAATACTTATTTAACTTGGTCATACTTAAAATTCTGAATTAGTCCTTACAACACTGTATTCCCATAAGACTCTCTCTGCTTGAATTATTCATTACTTCCTCTTTAGACCTTTATAAACTTTATAATAATAATTATTATCGATTTCATCAATTTAATGTTTCTTTCTATTAATACGATTAAAAATAAATTGTTATATATATGTTATAATTGAATTGTTTATAAACTGAATTGAATTGTTTATGAACTGGAAGCTGTAGTACGTAAATATTTACATCTGTATTCTTTACTTTGTGTTATAATTATAATTGATTAAATAAATAAACAAACCATGTAGGCCCTGATTAACTGTAAGAAAACATCGTTTAAAGATATTCAATTCGAGCGCTGACGCAGCGTTTCGTTGGAGGTATACCCTAGTACCTGTAGTTAGAAAAGCCGTACTAATTACACTTAAAGTTACAATATTCCGATGTCAACCTATTGATTTATTGACCATTAAGGAATTTTTGATTCGTATCCATGCTCTTATCTCTAATTACTCACAAGAACACCGTTCAGCTTAATAACGCACGTATATAACCTCAAACTTCTAGAGAGAAGGTGTTTTGGGAGTTTCCGCTTGATCTAAAACTACTCATGCTCGTTTTGAAATACCCGTGAAGAGTACAGTTTTATATGTATGCGCTCCTGTGAAAGATCATTTAGGACTTTATATTTAATATTCGTCTTACTACCTGTAATTAATCAGAATAGCCCTGTATTGAGTGCATCATCTCAAATACATATTCTTCCTAAGCCTGGGCGTAAATCGTTCAAGGGCTTCTCGCCCGAGTTATATCCTCACCTTTGAAAAGAAAATGAAAATGTAAGATGGGCCATGTTTAGTATACCCATTCTCGTGTAGTCTCATGAAAAAACAGAAAGCCTTGAAAAAGGAGTTCCTTCAGGTTTCCTGTTCTAAAGAAAAAGAACGAACGATTAAACAGTCAGAAGACTCAGAAAAAGGACATTGAATGTGCATTCGTTGATGAACACCGAAAACCGTCATTTTCTTTAGTCTTTTTTTAAGGTTCGGAAAGATCTCAAATTTTTGCACAGCTAAAAATATCGAACGGTTTGTCGCAAGGAAAGAATCGACTTGAAAATAACGTACATCCAGGACAAATATGTATTGTGAGGCTTTTTTTTAATTATCGACAATTTTGTATCGTAAATTTTTATTGTAATCTATAAAAAATATTAAATAAAAAAAAATCTTGACGAAATCGAATATCATGACGAAAACTACTGATATTAATAAATTAATTATAATAAAAACCATTAATCGAGTTTGGAGCTCTTTTTACTTTTTTGTTTTTAATATATAATTAAGTGTCAGAATGGCTAAGCTATACGCATATAAGTCGGCGCACGAACATTCATTTTAATTAATCCATTTGAAACGAATCATTTGTCTACTTCTTCTATACACTTTAATATCAACGCCAACGTATAATTATGCAAATCTTATAATTTATCATTAAAGTATTTATGGTAACGATAAACGAGAAAGCTAATAAATAAGCAAATGAAAGAAATTCCATAATTTATTACATTTTAAATTTCATGAAATTCGAAAATCACGACAGAAAACAAAACTTTTTAAAGTGATAGCACGTGTGTAACACTAATAAACGAATGAATGCATACAAATGAATATAAATCTGCTTTCATGTATAAAATTTTCATCGATATAACAACTGCATAATTTATATATATTGTATATGACTTTTATGTTTTAAACATAGGCCAACAACCAAACAAACAAAATTACATACAATCGTATATTTAACATATACAAACAAACATTAAAAAAAAAATTAAAAAAAAAAAAAACAAAATAAATAAATAAATAAAAAAGCTTACGTTAATTGTAAGCGTGTGAATTATGACATTAGTATTTTATACACAATGGACTCTCAGGCATACAATATATAACTTATACTCCTGCATATATTTATATAGTATACATTGTATATACGATATAAGTAAACAGAGATATTTGTCTACAACAATTCGTATATGGATTTTTTTTTATAGCTTTTATTGCTTGCCACGAAAAACAACATGTGTGGCAGGTGATTTGTTTTGTTTTACCATCGAGAGTGCATGACACGCAGACGAGACGCGAGTCATATTAAGTTTTATATGTTATGTTTGTGTATAAAGAAGCTATTGTTTCACTTGGTATTCAGCAACGGTTATAGACAATCATTATTATGATTATTAATAAACATAATCACAAACATTTTTCTTTTCTTTTTTTTTTTTTTCTTTTATTTTCTACTTCTTTACATAAGAGATTTTCTTTAGAAAATTAATAAACATAATTTTTTATGTTTAACGTTATTAATTATTCCTAATACACGAGAATAAAAAATGAAAAAAATATCGTTATAAGCATTTATAATATTACATTCATTCAAATGCAATTAAGTTGCGGGTGATTATTTATTCTTGGAAATTAATTTCATTTCTTTCTTATCGCTCTCATACTAGTTAGTTAACAACATTAAATGATTGTATAAAGGAAATTTTTAATTATAATTCAGTTTATTGTTTCTTTACATAATAACAAATCCTAACATAACAAGAGAGAAAGAGCGAAAGAAAGAAGGAAAGGAAAATTGATTTCGCCTCAAGGCTAATCAATTGATATCCTTCGACTTACATTTTGTTTTAATTTTTTTATTATAATTGAAAGAATCCATTGTTATAACTAAATGTGAATGTGAGATTCGTTTGTAGCAACCAGTAATAAGCAAGAGAGTTATTTAACTTACCACCCACATATCTCTTGCTCAGCTCTAGATTTAAAATGTATTTAGTTGTCTTTGCCTGTGTTCTACAAAATATTTAAGTTGTAAGAATTCCTATATAAGCAAAAAAATGAAGAAAAAATTTCAATTTCTATACTTATGCTCCCAGTATAAGTTAAGTAAACACCTATCAGACTAGTTATGATTTCACAAAAATGCGGCCACTCCCTCACAACTATGATAGGAACTATCATCTGAGAAAAGTTAAGTTATAACTATCGAGGAACGTCGCCTCGTGCATTTCATGCAAGTGTTTGGTTCAGGAAGCATGACTGGTTATTTACTATATCGATGACTTTCCATTCCAATTACATTTTAATCCAAGATTGATCCTTCAAGATGCGTAGGAAATGCAAAAATCAAACCAAGTGCAAGGGGTCAAGTTGCCTAAAGAGGATGATAGGTCGTTACAAAGGTTGCTTTCTCAACAAACTGCTTCGAGAAAGTCTCTTGTTGAGTACGTAGCGGCTGTGAGATCCTAGATAGGAAAACATTCTCAACAAAAGAAATTGATCTGCAATATGATCAGCGCTTTACTCTAACACCTCGAGGTAGTATATATGTATCTGAATGTATATATCTATATCTACTAGGAGATCTTTGCAATCTCTGAAAGAGGCCGACCAAGCTTAGTTGATATAGTCTAGTGCTTATGTGCACAGTGACACCCATATAAGACCAAACCAGGAATCTGTTAGATAACTAATCACAGCTATCTTTAGATTTCCTATTTGAAAAACCTACCAAATATTTATATCTATTAGCCGGTCGATAGATCGATAACTCTTCGTTTCACGCGAGTATATTTGTAAGACCATGCACTAAAGTGCTGTAAGTGTGTAATTTTTCGCGATAACGTGCTTTGTTACAACAAATAGGCAGACGGAAAATGCATATGCTTCAGAACTTTGCATTGATGAAGACCATATACGCTGTCGGGGATCTGTAATGTTTTATTTTAGTTATTACAAAAAAGACATACTATGCTTCTCCTATACTTATCATAAATGATAATATAATACTTAACTCTTTATATCCTATTGACTCGAGCTTTTTTCACTTTTTATAAATAAGAATCGTCGTTCGCCGATTTTGCCAAATATATTGTTGTTTATTGGTGAGTATTTTTAATCCTTTTTAAGTTTACAACTTCAAATGATCATTAAATTCACTTAACAGACAAATATGCATAACTCTGGTGATCAAACATAAATTAATTCACTTCTATTTCTAGTACTTTTATCACTCAATGTTTCTCCGATGCGAAAAATGCGAAAAATTTCTTGATACATAAATTTACGTACAATATCGGCACGATAGCCGCTTCTCTTGCACTTTTAATGTGGAAGATGAAAACATTATCTCTTCACTTATACACCGAGTTCTGCTAATGTGTCACAAATCGTTTTTAACATATCGACGGATGAGTGGATGTCAAGCAAAAAAATCAGTCTTCTGTTGCCGTTTTGTGGTAGTGGTAGCCTGTGATATTAACTAGTCATCATCAGATTTTATCAACTCGTAACAAACTGCAGTCTTCTGGACCTACCGTGTACACAGTATAGTCTCCTTAAAATATCAAAATAAATTCATTTTTTATCCCTACTATGCAACAAATGCAGAAAACAACTTCATTCCATATTGTTCGAACAAAAAATTAATGCTGTCCGTAAATGTTCTTTATATTTCTTACAATATCCGACATCTTCATTATTAAAATTATATATCTGCCAAAGCTATAAACGTCAAGCCTCTATACGTGCTGTTACCGATCCCTTTCCCAAATTGTCATTTCAATTTTCTAGATCTGATCTGATACGTAAAATATCTTTTGATTCAATTGAACATATTGAGAGTTTTGGTTGTAGTGCGCCCAGATAAACAATTATATCGGGCATAATATGCATTTTTGTAATATGTTTTCAATATATTAACAACGGTTTCAACGATTGTATTGTGAAATGGCAGATGTTACACTAAACATATGCCTTGGGTGACAATTCTGTTTTACATATATACTGTTGGAACAAGGTTGCCAAATACGGACAATAAAATGGATGACTCTGGGTATGCAATAGACTGCAATTCCTCTCTCCCGTGAAGTTATGTTGCAAAATAATTTCAGATAAGCCCTGCTCCTTATCTACATTAAATAGGTTATTACAAAATCGTTTGTTTTAAAAATATTTGCATTGTACTTGCATTACTTCTGTTCCTCACAAACTGTCAAGACTTCTTCAGCAAGACTACCATTAAAAGGGGAACGGATATGCTCTGTTTATTATTTTTGACATGCTAATGTATGCAACACGTTACGCGCGATAGTAGTATATATAATTAGTTGTTTTTGTAACATAAACACTACTTTTGTCGCGTACTCTCACAGTAGTAGTAGTGTGGTAGTAGTAGTAGTAAAAGCAGAAACAATAATTTCACTTTAAATGAACTGACCACCAAAATTATGTGGTATTAATTATCATGCAGTACTTTTTCTCTCATGTTATACTAAATCATTGGTTTACGCGCCAACAAATCACAAACATCCCATGACTATGAAAACAAAACTATTTGTGTCGTTAGCGAAAATAATGCTGATTTATATATGCAAAAGTGACCAAAAATGTGATACATCAGAAATGAATTTTTAAAAAGAATCAGAACCGATGATTTGCATAAAAATATTTTTAAATAAAAATGTCATAAAATAATATCAAAACTAAAAAAGATACTCTGTTATCCTGTACTAGTTTTGCCTTTATATCAAATGAAGCGTTTACCGTCCCGATTAAAATACGTTAGAATACACCACAAAGATATATGTATTGGGTTGGCAACTAAGTAATTGCCGATTTCTTCTATAAAATAAAAGTACTTTTTTTACTGGGAATGACGTTTAATCTTTAATGTATTCTCCATTTTGTTCGGTGACCTCTTGCCATCTCTCTGACAACTTGAAAATTCTATGCTCGTTGAAAGTCTGATCCTTTTCGCCCAAAAACTGCTCTTAGTAAGATTTTACAGCGTCATCATCGTTGAAAGTCTTACTACAAAGGGAATTGGACAGGGATCGAAATGAGTGGTAATTCGATGGCGCAAGATCAGGACTATATGATGGGTGTACCATCAATTCCCAACCAAAATCCATCAATTTTCGTCGAGTGGCCAAAAAAGTGTGCTGCGGTTAGCATTGTGCTGGTGGAAAAAGGCATCTTTATGATTGACCAATTCTGATTGCTTTTCCTTGACCGCTGCATTCAATTTGTCCAATTGCCGATAGTCGAACTCCGAATTAATGGTTTGGTTCCTTGGAAACAACTCAAAATAGACCGGACCTTTCCAATCCTACCAAATTGACAACAAAATCCACTTTTTTGGATATGTGCCTTTAAAGTGGTTTGCGATGACTCATTAGGCTTGCACCACGATCGTTTTCGATTGACATTGTTGTACACAATCCACTTTTGGTCTCCAGTGACGATTTGTTTTAAAAAGGGATCGAATTCATTGCGTTTGAGCAATAATTCGCAAGCGCTAATGTGCTTTGTCAGAGGAATTTCTTTCAAATCGTGCGGAACCCAAATAGTCAGCTTCTTAACGAGACCGACACGTTTTAAATGCTGTATGTAAAACATTTAACTTCTCTGTGATCTCCCGTAAAATTACATGACGATCCGCTTCGATAATGGTTTTGATTTCATCCTCATTAATCTTAACTGGTCGACCTGAACGTTGGTCATCTTTAAGAGAAAAATCTCCAGAACGGAATTTTTCAAACCAATTTCGGCATTGCCTATCTTTAAGGGCTTCATCTTCATACACATCACGTAACTTTTTGGCGGCTTGCACTACGTTTTTTCCTTTAAGAAAATAATAAAGGAAAATATGGCGGAAAATATGGATATCATAAAAGTGGGAATGAAAGACATCTATAAGTGATATCGGCAGTTACTTAGCTGTCAACCCATTATTTTACAATGTTATATATACTTCACCTGTATGGCATAATAATTTTATTTACCCTTCTTACTCTGATGTAAAGGGTCTTAAGGTACTAAATATTAGGATATATATGCCTTTTTAACGTAGTTCTGCTATGGAGATATTGACCAGAACAGAACAGGCATGATAGAAACAAGTAGTTTAGACCCACCAACTTTGTTATAATAAGAGGTAAAAAAACTAATTTTTAATAGATGGGCGTGACAGATTTTTTCTATTTTTATGGAATACCGTTTATTGTTTAGTGTACGGAGTAGTGAGAAAAATATTCAGAAAAAAGAGGTGCTTTCAGTTTATTTTAGACTGTAAGGGTGACCTGGGACTGATTTGCTCCATTTTGAACATCAATATGCGTGAAAGAACTTCGAGAGAATATATGTACTTTATGAGGTCTATGGAGTTTACTTCTGAGCATTACAAACAACATGACAAAATGAATATACCTCTCACCTTTGATGGTGGCTATAAAAAATTGAGCAAAATTTAGAAAAAAAAAAATAATAAAATCGAAATATCTAAAGTTTCTATTTGTAAATTTTAATTTACATTTAAAATTTTAATTTAATTTATATTTAATATTTAATTTATAAATTTTATGTATGAATTCCATACACAGTGCAATCTACAACAAAACGATTTGTGATACTCGCTTGAAGTCTTGGGTCTCAATTCAGTTTTTTTGAATAGTTTTTTATTTTAATTTATTTTAAATAGGAAATTACTTTTACTTTCATGCAGAATTTTAAATAAGTACTCACTTGACAGTGATAGAAAGATTTTAATCTCCCTTTTTTTCCGTATTTAAATACATTATAAACATGTATGTTGTCTACTTGTAAATGCATGAATGTGGGTGCTGAGTAAACTGTCATTTTCCGCAGTAAAGTGTCAGACCGACAGATATGTTTTTTAAATAACAAGAAAATTTTTCATCTAAGCATAGTTGCTTGGTTTGTTTATTTATTTATTTTCCTTCTTTTTTTTCAAAATCAAACACTGTCAGTGTTTAAAAAAACATTTGCTTGAAAATCTATTTAAAAAAGAAATTTTTTTCTTAAAATTAATTTTATTAAATTTAAAAGAAAAGAACGTGAAACATTTCAAAGAAAATGAGAGAAAATCTTTTATTTTATGAATTTCTAATTAACCTTTTAAATCAACTCAACATACTTGTATATTAGATGTTCAAGTGTTTCTTCTTTACTTTCGTTCTTCTGTCAAGTGCTTTTCAAGAATATTCTTAGAGTTGAATTGTCTAAAGCCTGTGCTATCTGTGTGTCAGTCTGTCTGTCCACTTCAAATGTAGTCTTTTTTTGTTTGTTTGTATTTTGTGCTTCTTTTTTTTGTTTTTTTTTTTTGGTTAAATCTAGGTAATGCTTGAATTTTAGAACTTATTTTGAGTACTTTTTTTTTTTGCTTTTATCTATATGTACGAATGCATAGCACTTGTGCCACCGCTGAGTGTTGCAAGGATAATTTATGTGATTTTTCTTCGAAATTTTCAATTTTTTTTTTCCTACAAAGAAGAGAAAATTTTATTGAATTCATAATGAATCTGTGTGCGTATGTGAAAGCATTTGCATTGCGTGTTGATAGAAAAATAAAAAAGAATGACTTTATAGTGAACTACTAATTACGCTTTCAAAGTAGCAACACTTGAACTATATTTACATACATATATTTTTTCATAATACACATACATAACGTACATTCATCTATATATATATATGCACACACATACATATTTAAATATTGTATATATATGTGCGCTGTTTTTTACCATTTCTGCCACCATCACCACCAACGTATTACTATCGTCGCCACCACCGCTCAAGTGGTTTATTTTAATATAGCACTTTTTTTACAGTTAGTCTTCATGTATAGTCTTTCGTAGTGTTGTGTTTGTATGTGAGAGTATAAGTATAAGTAAATGTAAAGTGGCTGGCTGAGTGAGTGACTGTTTGCCTGCCGTTTAACGTTTAGCTATGTCGGTGGGCTATGTTGGGCCATGCCGAGCAAAGTGCACCTGTGCTTGCCTTTTTTCAAAAAGGAAAACCTTCTTGCTTTGCTTTTTCTCCATGCCTTTCTCAGTTTTTGAGTGGTAGTAAAAACTAACTATATACTTTTTCATATAGAGTTCTCATAGACAGACCTTGGATTTATATACACTTACATATACGTGTATTTATATACATATTCAAAGGATTTTTTTTAGGTTTTTAGGTGAACATTTTTTATGTGTAGAATTATTTTTTATATTATATTATACACACTTTGTTATGAAAAGTTAAAATTTTCAACAACAACAACAACAATAGCAAATCAAAGAGAGAAATACAAAAGATACACAAACTCCTTGAAACTTTCGAAATAATTTTCACTAAAAAATGTTAATCGATAGCTTTTTTAAAAATAAATTACGCAATGAGTGAAAATGAGAAATAAAAAAAAAGAGATAATTCTGCGCCCTTTTTAACAAAAAGTTTAATTATATCCTGCGTCAAGGGATGTGCTAGAATTGTGTGTATATATATATACCTCGTATTTATATATATATTATACATGTGTGCGTAATTAGAAAGACAATTCTAGAATATCGCCTGACATATATATAACATATATATCAGATATATGTATATATATACATATATACGTATATATATGTGTATATATGCGTATACGATTATTTGATGAAATGAATTTTTGCGCTCTGGTGGACGATATCCCTCCAACTGTTCTTCATGTTCTAATATTACCAAAACTGCCATTATACAGAACATTTCAGGAGGAAGATATCAGAAGTAATCATATGAATAATTTGGGTCACTCGTCTGAGAAGTACTCCATATTATGACATATATTTTTATTTATATTAGAAAGAATGCTCACATTTGAAGGAAAGTCGTAGGATATATTAAGTTTGTGTGGATGTATGTAAGATCCAGAAGACTCACATTTTTCTATACCGATCGATTCGGAATCATTTTCTGAATCGATTTATGCTTGACTGTGCGTTTCTCTGTCTAACTATCTGCCTGTCTGTCTGATATCTTGTGTTGAAGCTGCAAGGCCTTGTCTATGGAATCTTTTGACGAAATTCCCTATTGGAAATGTGTTCGATCGGACCAGTTTAACGCTTAATTTGAAAAAAGTCTTTATATGAAAACATCTTGCAATTTCTAATATTTCTTTGCATAAATCTGCTGAAACTTTGGCGTACGAAATATGCGTAAAACATTTGGATTGGATTGAACCATATTGTTAAGTATCTCCCATATATCTGCTTCTATTGAAAGTAAGTCTTTATATGACAACTAAGTCTAATGTTTAATATTAGGATTTTGCAAAAGTTTTGATAGTCAACTTCTACAGGCGAAAGTGATAAAGTAATGGGTAATACCTGGGCACACAAGAGTTCAGTTCGATAATTTTGACTTTTGTCTAGCTAAAACAAAAATTTCCAAATAAGTTTTATTGAATTATTCAGAGTGTACATCCGTTAATCATGGAATGCTCAAAATAGGATTTTCGGCGCTCATAACATATCTTGTTTGATTTGAAACAACCCGATGCCAAACCCCATCAAAAACTTGTAGAACCTTATGATGATGCTGCTCTATCATATTCTAATTATCGCTTTGGATTTCGGTGCTTTAAAAGTAGTGATTTCGATGTCAATGACAAAGAACAGCCTCAAAGAACTCAAGTGAAACTCTCAAAGAGCCTCCGAACTTAGCTTAGCAGTTCATGAATTAACGTTTATATGCGATTAGGAAGGCTCGAAAGGATACAAAATGGCTACCACACGAATTAACTGCAAATGTAATGTCGGTAAAATTTTGCAAAATTCGTCAAGAATACATTGTTGCTGCCGCACCCAGCGTACTCACCAGTCATAGTGCCTTCTGACCTTCGGTTCCACAAAGTGGAAGAATTGCGAAAAAGGATAGCCCCAAAAAGTCATGAGTTTTTCCAACACGATATCGCCACCTTGCGAGAAAGATGGGAACGGATGTGGAAGATGATGGAAAATATTTTGTTTAATATACATTGTACCAATTTTTCATTGCTTAATAAATTCTGATCATTTCTCTTTGATCGTGTCGTTCATCTATATCGATTACTGAGACTACACATCTGAATCTATCATCTGATTGAATGTTATGGCTGTAAAAGTGTAAATATGTTTCGAGGTTTTTTATCTACAAATAATGCATTTTTCCTATTATTTATTCATTTACTTCTAAGCAGTTTGGTTTTTAATCTTGGTCATTCAAAATTTATTCACTATGCTTGATGGACCGCTTTAAAATTTAACGTGTGAGTTTTTCCGATTTATCCGAAAGAATTTAAATAGCCTTTACTTGTTTTATATTATACGTAAAAATTTTCACAAGCTCTTTAATAATTACAGCACAACCCTTTTCAGTAGTGATGATCTTTAATTTCAGTCGGTCGTTTAACATGTTAGTATGTAGAGAAATTTCTGTTAAACAATGAAAAGGTTTCAAAGTCAACTTTAAAAACTTTTCCTTCTCTTATGTTAAGCGATTAAAATCAAAAACGCGTGAACATTTGTTTTGCCTCTGTTAAGTAGTTAACATTATAAACTTCATATATATCTCATAGTAAGCATGAGCAGGTTTCTGCTCTTTATAAAGATTAAAAAGTCATGTGTCATAGAAATGGTTGTGTGCAGCTTATGTTAATTTTAATTCTAAACGCTCTTGTTTGCTATAAAAAAAATGTAGACACAACATTACTTTATAATGCAATGTTCTTTTCAATGTAATGCTCATAGATAAGAATTCAAAACAAAGAATGGCAATACCTTGTGAAAACTTGCTTCAATTGGACTGTTAACGCAGCAGTACGCAACTTATTGTATGTATCACGTTAGCTCATCTGTTAAAATCTCTAAATCTAGTTTTTACGCATTTGTTTAATACTCATTTGTTTAAAATAATATAAAATAATATTCATTTTTGTTTAATACAATATAAAATAATATAATAAAATGCTTAAAAGCAAATTATTTTAGCTAAAATCACTTTTATTTCTAATTTTAAAATTTTGGTTAATAGTATCACAAAAGCCACACAACACCGGTAGCATCTTCTTATAATAGCTAATACTTACTTAAGTTAATTAAAAGGTATTGACGCTTACATCCGAATTAGCATGTAAGTGACAAAATCATGTATATATATATATATATATATTAAAACCAACGCCATGGTCGCTAATTAGACTTATTTAACGTGTTTTGGTGATTAGGTCTTTTGAAGTTATTAAGTCGTTTTCGTCATTACAAATTGTAATAATTGTTGTAACTTTTAGATGCTACAACGCCAACTGTAGCATGTTTATTAAAAGTGAATAAAATAATTAACTGAACCACATCAGAATATTCAAGAAAGTTGGCCAAGCCAACATGATAAGAATTTCTTATCTAAGAAATTTTCTTCTGGCAAATGCTTTCCCTTCTTAAATGATTCTATGCTTATCAGCAACTACTTCATAAAACAGACTCTAACTATGTATTATTCTTTGTATATTAGAAATAAATAAGAAATTTCAGGAATATGTAAGAACCACATTTGTGTGGCAGATTTGTGTGATTTCTTACACCAACACAATTTCAAACTCAAAAGTGATGAAATCATTTTCGATGCCTTTTTTTTTAAAAGAAGTGCTTTTTAAATATTTATCGAGTACCTCAATGATCTCAATTTTCTGTCTGAAGAATCGTTTTGAAATTTGCAAACAGATAGCAGTTGTTGGAAAGTGAGGCAGGTATCTAAACTTAATTTTTAATTTAATTTGCCCATTTGAGAAACTCGTTCCTCATACTCAAATTTCCAAACAAAATATTCATAATTTTAGAACGTTGGCTGTGTCTTGAACTTTCATTATTCGATTATCGAGAGTAATTTTCAGGATTTTTTGATGTCGTCTAGTGTAACTGTTTTTTTTGGGCATCCATTGCATTTAGCGTCGTCGATGTGCGTGTTACCTTGTTTAAAATCAGAAAACCATCAACCAATTGTTATTTTTGTCAAAGACGACACTTTTCAAGACAGTGAAAGGTACATTTTTCTAACTGAAAGCAATGTCTTTCCAATGTCCCCGAAATTCAGATATTTTTAAAGTAGTGCCACTAAAATCAGGATAGCTGGTAAATAAGTAATGGAAATGAAAGAGTTGCAACAGGTTGCGAATGTTAAAAGAGTTTATTCACAAGCGTTATAACTTATATCATTTAGTCTGTTCGTTCCAGATACATTCTATATATATGACCTTTACTTTGACTTCTAAGATATATTCTCAGGCGTTTTTATTTTATTTATTACTCGAACATAGTAAATGAGACGTCAACTGAAAAACTGAGACACAGACAATCCACACAAAAGCAACTCTAGCAATGTAGCTTGTACTGATATGTAACATTTGAAAATAGTTTCTTCACATGAAGAAATTTTGTATAGTTCGCTTTAGTAAACAAAGAGAATTTATTCAATGTCCCTATAAAAGGTTACAAACCTCCTCATCGCAAATCAGACAAAAATGCTCTTGACAGTTTAATCGGCAAGTAGTGAAACGGATGGGAATGCAGTATGCAGTGAAAAGAAGTAAACTAAAGATTTTTCTGTTAAAACTTGCATAGATAAGTACTTAAATGTAAGTATACCTATGTCTCATGCTCTGTGTCTTGGCTTTAAATACAAAACAACACATTTGTACTTAGTTACGGACTAGAAAACCTACACTATTTATATAAATTCTCGATGTGCTTTAATGTTATTTGATTTTTTTCTTTTTTTTTTTTTTGCATCTTTACAGTGTTTGATATTTTGGCAAATTTATTTTATATCAAAAGTCAAGTAATATAAATTTCTTTTTTGTCATTTCTACTTCAATTCCAGTTAATCTCTTTTTTCATTTCTCATTTTACAAAAAAAGAGCTTTGAAATAAATGCATGATATTTGTGCATATATTTTTTATATATTACTTAGTGTATCAAAAGCTATTAAAAATATTCTCAATAAATGATAAAAGTGCATATTGGTTTTACTCCTGTCAAGCAACAGATGTAAAATATATTTTAATCAGTTTTTTTACAGTTCAATGATTTCTATGATTTTTACGTATACAGTGAGCGAAAATTTATAACTGTTAGGTCTAAACTGAAAAGAATGTTAGTACTACTACGCACACTTACAAGGAACATGTATTTGTATAATATATAGATCACAATAAAACAACTGTGACTAGATAAGCTAAAACATTTTTTTGTAAAATTCTTCATCAACATAATCTTTTCCAGAAATGATACAATATCTTTTACTGACCTTTTATTTTATTTTATATAAATATCACAAGGAATTTCAAAGTAATGGTTATAAAGTAATCCATCTAACTATATAATCAGAATATCCTATGAGTTATGTAAGGTTTTCTCCACTAGCATTGAGATTAGTTAAGAACAGAAAAATAGAAGCAGTTTGGAAAACAGCATGAATCGCTTGAACACGAGGTGTGCATAGCGAGAAGTATAGAATCATTTCGGAAAATATAGAATTATATCTGACAAAGATTCAAAAGTTATAAACGATCTTATCAACATTACATTAACAAAAATATTTGCCCCATTTTGCCCTCTGTGGTGTAAATGATATTATAATTCTTTTCTTATTGTCCATTCTTACATAATTTAAGAATTTAAATCTCTCATCATACCAAACTCTTAGACTCTTTTAATTACAACAAATCATACTCGGTCTTCGAAATATCAAATTTTCTAAAACAGTCAAAACTTAGAAACAATATTATAAATTTCTTTTCGAAACTGTAAATCCCATAAGCTACACAATAGTTTTTAATCTAAAAGGTATATAAACGTCCCCAGTTTTATTTATTTTTTTACTTTCGATTTGTTAAATGATGGTTTCGAGTTTTTTGTACAATCTTTCCTTCCCTTCCCCTTCCTTACGCAAGAAAGGTTACGATCGTTAAAACTTAAATGCAGACCTGTAATCTAGCCTACTTAAAGACCGGGAAAAATCTCTATAATAATAAGCTTCACAAGCCTAATAAGCCTCCATTAGTGAAAAAAAAGACTGCTATTTGAGAGATAAGGGAAACAATGCTCTAAAGTTCTATAGAAATGTTTACCATCTAACTGTCCATAATCTGTTAAAAATGAGACATAATTAGCTAAAAAGAAGCGTAAGGAAACTTCATCTAACTTTGATTGTCTATCTGATACAATCACAATCAATACAGGTTTGTTCATTTTGCAGTTACGAAAGTAAACGTAAACAAAACACACTTCTGAGTGAGATTTAGATCAAATTTTTTTAATAATATATTCCACCAATATTTTCATTCGAACATTCGTTTCGATTTTACAATTTTCAATTTATAGTATGTTTTTTAATTTCGGCGATTATTACGACCTCTTCAAAACTGTTCTAGACAACTGCAGGCACAGACATACTTTCACTAAATTTAACTTTATCAATGATATTCATTTCTAATATACACATCCAGTTTTTTCAAACTTCTTCGCCTATTTTGCCTATAGTACGCTCAGATGGACGATTATACCAATGTACGAAACCTAACTGCCATAGATTCAGAATTTTTGTAGTCAATTTTTACTATTTTAGCACATTCAGCAGTTATCAAGTGATCCATATTGTTAAATGCAAACGTTACTCTGGACATATAATGCCCTGAATGACAATTCTAATTTCCATGTCTGGACCACAAATTAGATAACCCTATAATTCATAATTTCTATGCATTGATTGTGCGTTGTGAATGTTTAAAAGTCCAAAGAGTTCTATGTCGAATATAGACTTTATACAGGTTTTTCTTTTAAATGTTAAGTGCAGAAATAATTCCTTATTGTTGTTGTTATTTAAAAAAAGCGATTATTTGAAGAGAAATATGAAAAGTGTTTTATAGTTCCCCTAATATGAATCATAGTCATTTGCGTTTTGTATATCGTCATGACCACATTTTGCTTCCACAGTGAGTTAAGCACGAAAAGTGACATCTTCCAGCGTACGGTATGCTTTTGAAAAGTCTGACTTAATGCTTCCAAAAAATACCTTGTGTCTGCTTCAATGGAATTATTTATGCTTGTACGTAAAACCTACAGACAATATACGGTAGTCACAGTTTGCGACAAATACTTATAGACAAGATAACGTCGCATTTACTTCTATTACCGATGAATTTCAAGTAAAATATCTTTATTTTTTTTTTATTATTTCTTTTTTTCTCATTCCACTACTTTTGCATGAAGTACTACAAATAACGTAAACCGTACTACACATCCCGTAAATGACGTTTTGCCTGTCATATGATATATTTTAACCAAAGCGTCAATTACGCAGGTATACTTCATAAGACAATTAAAAGGTAATTAACAAAACTCTTAATAAAACGAATAAAAGACAATCAGATAAACAAAAAAACCAAGCGATAGATTCAAACATAAGAGCCTTGTGACTTAGAAGAGAATATAAAACTGAAACTAAAATATCATGCAAACCTTTGAAATCATAATCAACGAATTTAAAATCATAATCAGCACTGTCCGGGCTACACTGTTCAGATTTGTCATGATATAATGAAATTTTTGCGAGCCTTTTGAACGTTGTTAGTTGCTTACAGTAAAGATTAAAACTGAAGCATTTCAATACTATATCTAACTTCGAAATCAATACATATACCTATTATACTTCCTCAAACACATATGTATGTTACTTCAGATGCTTTAAAAAATAAACTTCATAGGGCAGTACTTAGTGTACATGTGGGATTGAATTGAATGAATAAAATGAGTTTTAAATTTCTAAACGTTGAGAGCTTTTTTTTATATAACCAATCTAGTAAATATTAAGCGAAATACAATTTGTGGGTCTCGATTCTGTCTCAATATACGATTTTATTTCAGTTTTTTTATTTATTGAACAAGTTATATTTTACCATAAAAAAAAAAAATTACTCTATTCCCTAATATTTTATTCATATTGATTTTTAATGTATTTTACTTGTGTTTTTTATTATTTTATTATTCATTTGATTTATTTTCCTATATAGACTGAAAGTTTTAGTTCTCTCTGAATGCATATAAGTTTTTATGTGTATTTTAAATTGTTGCATTTCTATATGAGTTTATAATTCGTTTTTTAATAAATAGTGAGTTGCTTAAACTTATAAAAAAAAAATGTTAAGTGATATTAAAAAAAAAAAAAAATATGAAAAAAAGGGTCTTCTTTATATGCGGCCAATTTTATGAAATTGATGTTGGTTTTTTTTGGTTACAAATAAATTTTTTGACACATTAGGCAGGGCTTGAAAGTATACTAATATTGTCACAACATTCATTACATTCATAATGATACCTTAAAGCGTTTGATTTAATAATGTCTGTCTATACAACCGCTTATTTTTAACAATTTTAAAGATTTAACAAGCACTATAAAAAGTTGAAACTTGACGAAAGCATTCGTAAGATAATTTTGTATTTTAAGTTAGAAGGTGGGCATGAATTTCCCTTGAAACCTAATCGACACTGCTGAACTCAAAATCTTGAAGTTATTTTTAAAATTCTTATATTTTCTTTATATAGCAACTAGTCTATAATATATGGCAAATATCGCTTGGGAATATGTCAAAACCGTTTGTCAACTTTGAATTTCCAGCAAATATCCCTCCCTCTCTCCACTTGCTGTCTTTATTTTCAAAATTTTAATACATAATATGGAAAGCGGAAGCTAGATAAATGTGTTCTATATTCACCTCTATAAAGGGAATACGAAAAATTGGCATAATTCTCCCATTAGAATATTAAAAATTATTAAAAAAAAATATAATTTTGAAAAAGTGCTCTAGGTTTCACTATACTCTGAACAGGAAGTTAAAATATAAAGTAGATATGGGTCTAAAATTAAGCAAAAATATATTCAACTTCATATATAAGTTTCTGAACTTAAGTGATTCTTTCTAAGATATCTAATAAAACTCTAAAAAAAAGTTCAATTTTTATATTCTTATTTAACTGGGTGTCAGTTTAAAAATATTAATTTAATAACTTAAATACTCACGTAAAGCTGTTTCCTTATTATTATTAATTATAAATGTAATTTAAATTACTAAGTATTTAAATAACTAAATGTCTCTTTAAAATATTAGCAATGATCTCTTTCGCTTACAAAAAAAAAGAAAAAAAAAAAATATATGACAAACTTACCTCTTTTCACTCAAGTTTACAAATCGCGAAAGCGCCAAACCTTTACGATGTTTAATATCCTTTATAGAAGTTAATGCTGTCAATAACCCTTCAGAAAGAAATCACTTAAAGCGAAACTTAAAAAAACACTTTCTAATGGTACTTTGCTTTATTTATTTATTTATATTTTTTTAACTAACTTTCTATTTATTTATTAATATTTGTAAAGAATTTTTTCTTTTATATTCAAGAAAACAAAGTAAAACAAATGGCAATCATCAATCAAAATTTTCACGGAAAGCATCCACATTTAATTATACACATATAAGTATATGTACATATGAATGTATTTGTATGCGAGTATTTAATTTAAATTACATTTAAGTGATAATAAATCACAAATACGCCAACAAATAGTGAGAGTAACAGAAATTACAATCTATCCATTTACTTTTTTTTCTTTGTTACAATCAGCAGCAAATGAACAATTTATGTATAAATTGCATTACTCTCGTCTTTACATATTTCTGTGTAGATATTATTACTGTTGTTGTTGTTTAAGTGTTACTTCAGTAAAAGAGGGTGCGAGTGAAAATAATATTATATGTCTACACGTACGCATATACACAAACACATGTACACTTTGACATACACATACTTTGAATTGAATTAAGTCATATGGCACAAAATGCTAAAAAAAATTTTCTTAACATGAAATAAATGATAAACTAAGCGCGCATTCATATACAAAGCTACTCTCACACTTCTTTCTTACACGCACTATTACAGCCTCAAGCTGATAAGTTTGAAATAATTTCTTTTAACAAAACAAGAAATGAACGCAAAGAGATGTGAGGGATGGTTTCCTTGTTTATCTTTTTTTTGGTGTGGTTAAGGTGATGTTATCTTCAGATAAATTGTATGTATATGGAATTACTTTCCTTCTCCTTTTTTGTTTTTTTTATTTTGTTTATTTCTTTTGTTTATTTGGCTTTGATAGTAATTGCACTATAATTAGTGTATAGAACTAAATAGATGTCAACACATTCACTTGTAACTACGAGGAGTAATTACGTTAATTGAAATAAACCTCAGGATTCCCATATTCTTGAAATTACTTCTAGCATCACCTTAGCTAATTAGTTAGATTATTAAAGACAGTTTATTGATTAATGATTATTTTGCCTTTTACTTCTTTTGATTTTAATTTTAATTTTTCATTTTTTATTTTTTTTTTTTAAGTATTGAATCAAATTAATTTCGTTAGTTTTTCTTTTATTTTCGTTTATATACAAACGCGTACGTTTTCATGAATGATTATAAGTTATCCGCTCTTAACATCCTCACGCATTTAAGTATGTTTTACAACTGTTTGTTGCTTTGCTTGAGCATTTTTCCAATACGATATTGCTGCTGCTTTAGATTGTTGGTGGCGGTCTTGATGATATTATACGTATACGAAGCAAAAAAAAGCAAAAAACCCGAATGTTATTAGTTGTTTACTTGGGAGGAACTTATGTGAAGATGATGTTATTTAACAGAGATAGTTCAACTGAGAGAAGATTTATTAAGTTAGAGCCCAAGAGAATAAGCATACAGTAATAAAGCAGATATTGCATGGGATACAAAATTTTATAATAGTTGTTAGCATGTTAGTGGCTTTTGTCATGAGATAAATTTTTATAACAGAGTTCTGTTATGTGTTATTTATAATAGCTATATAAGTAACTTAACGTGTGTGTGCGTATGTTTAATCTTAATATTCATTTCATTGATCTTGATTAGCTCATAAAGAGTTTAACCAGTTAAGTAGGGAGAAACATAAACAAACAAACAAAACCTTAATGAGATGGACTTATTGTTTTTATATATCACATGAAATTAAATTTTACTATGTTGTGCTATAAGAACATTAAATATTTGAATATTATGAATGGAGTTCAAGCCGCTGAATTCGTGTGCACTTAAAGTTCAATATTATCTATTTTAATTGTTACAATTAATACCTATGTTTTATTAATATTCGGATAAAATGAAAGCAATTTCAATTTTTCAAATATTTTATGTATTTACTTGTATACCACCTTTTCTGTGTAAATGGAAAAGTAGGAGAAGAGAAAGTATACGTTCTTAAAATGTTTAATTATTTTGTTTATTTATTTATTTGTTGTTTTGTTATTTACAGAGCTTTTCGCACATACGCACACACAAGTCCAAAAGGTGATTGATAATAGATAAAATTTGTTCAAAGGTCTAAAGGTCTGTTCAAACTATGTTATATTTCAGTGAATATTAAATATTCGATGCACTTGGGATAAATATATTTCCTTTTCCGTTCAATTTCTATCCAGCTCTCTTTCCCTCATTCTCAGTCTCTCTCTCTTTCCTTTTTTTCTTTAGCTTTTCCTCCTTTGTCTTTTTATTATCGTACAATTTATTGAAACAATAGTTATGCCTGACACAGTCATGAATGCGATAAGGATCGAAGAACAACTTTTGCGCGTAGACAAGGCAGACTTTTATCGAAGAGAAGCTATAAAAAACGATATGCAGCAGCTAATGTTATTATTAAAACAAAAAAAAAATGAAGCTCAGCATATTTCTATGAAATAAATATTAGCTTTTTATGACTTCGTACATGAATGATTAAACAGAGGAATATATTATACGTTATGTGTAAACAAAAACCATCGCTTTTGGTGTGTGTATCAAATTTGCGCGTAATGTATACGTTATGTATTCATACGTATATATATAGACATAAAATCACATTTTTACTTTGTACTTATATGACGTAGGAGAACGTATCTTATAAATCCAAAAGTGTTTTTTAATTCTTTGTTTTTTTTAGCAAATATAAGACAATCACTAGAATTGTTAAGCCGGCACAGAAGATCAACTATCATTGATTATTGGAAACCTTTAAGAAGAAGAAGGAAAATAATTACTAGGGTTAAACAGATTGTTAAATTTGGTCCATTCGTATCAAGTAAAAAGAAAAACTTGAATTTAATTTAGTCATAATATTCCGGACATATGAGAGACAGTTGAATACATAGAAAGGCGAATAAATTGAAAAATAAACATTTGTAAATCGATCTCTTTATGCTTACTGCATAAAAGGTAAGGAATTGAAAACATTTTACGATTGCAAGATACATACTTCTCTGCAATACAAAGAGGGTATAATACGATATTTTTTAAATTATTATTAATTCTTAGATGTCTTTGCTGTTACCTTACGTGGATATGAAATATATTTTATTATAACTATTAATTTAAATTTCGACACGACTATACTAACCTAAGGTTTTCACGTTCAATTTATTCCCCAAGACCATTACGCTTACCTAACATTTATTGTTTACGGTCATTACGTCTGTTAGACTTAAAAAGTTCTTTCAAACTTATGGGATTCAGTTTATTTTAATTATTATATACTAACTTTTGCGATAGAGTAACAATATCCATAGCGTGAGACTAAATACTTCTTACATATTTACGAACATACTCCAAACTGTCGCAACCCCCAAACTTTATCTACAAAAACAAACTCCACTTCGTTTACAATTAGTGAAAATTTTGAAGTCAGAAATCTATCTCTGAAAGTTTGCGTGCTTACATATTACTCTCTTTAGACACGTGTATGTTTGTGTTATGATTTGTGCTCTTGTCAGATTATCCTTCCCGTGTTTGCAATGACGTTCATATGATAACGAATATGTGAGTTGATGGTATTCCCGTATACATGCAATAATGTGCTTCTATTTGCACTACAATTTAGAGCACCGTTATATATCGTATTTTTATATGGTCAACCATAATTTTCTTTAAGTTTGAAATAGTTTTGAAACACTTAATGAATGTCATAATATTCCGTTTAATGTGAAATTTTACCAGGTGGGCTGAAAAGTTCGTAGGCTGATACAAGTGCTTCATTTAAAAATGCTATAACTCACATACTAATAGTGCAACAGCTGTCAAATTTATACACGTGTCCTTTGAAGATTAATGCTAACTTAAAATCATATGGATTTAACACTAATAGCGTCATCTATGTGCCAGCCTACGAATTTTTCAATCCACCTGTTATGCTTTCCTTTGCGTGAGAAGGCAAGCAAACCAGAACAATTTGGAAATGCCTGACATTTATTATACTAAACGACTCTCTTATAACGATGCTCCGATGTATTTTAAAATGTTTTTTATTTGTCTGACCACGCCTATTCGATATAATAGAATATTGAAATTAAATTTTATTTGGAGAAACTTTTATAATATTAAGAATAATTCTTCAGAAGCCTTGAAAGTGTATATATTCTTGATCAGTATGGAATTCGGAATCCTCCTAGACGTATGTCGGTACGTCTGCCCATCTGTTTGGCTGCTTAACTATCTACTGCCTGTATAAACGTTCTCTTGGCCACAAAAATGAAGATATCGGCTTCAAGTTTGTTGTCGTTGTTGTTATTTGTTGGAAGTTGTTTCATTGCCACGCCCACTTATTACAAATTAGTTTTTCCCCTTTTTTTTAGATAATAATGATGGGTATAAAAGATTCGGCACAACCGAATATAACTTTCTTGCTTGTTTTTTATTTCTATTAATTTCTCTTTGTATTAAATTTAATGTGTGTGTGTGTGAACTTCTTTAATCATATTAATCTTATGCTAATCGTTTTTTAATAAATTTTATTTTCTATTTATTTTTTCTTGTTTTTTTCTTTATTTCACGTTCATATCTACTTAAACATTTTTGAAATGGGATTAATTCCAGTTAACTTTAAGATAGACGAGGATTTGTCTAAAAAATGAATGCAATCAAAAATTCACATAAAACTCGTATATTTAAATAAACAGCTTTTTTTGTATTTTGTTGCTTTTAGTCTGCGCAACTTTTTTCTGCAAAAAATAAAAAAAAAGGTTTACTTATAAATAAATAAAAAAATAAATAAATAAATATATTTAACCATAACATACAACCTTCAAATATACATTTTGTTGTGTTTCATGGCAGTCGTAAAGTTATGCACAAAATGTGACAGTTTTATGACAATATGACATTTCAAGCTGGTAAGGGGATCCGTAAGAGAGTTTTGTTTGGGTTCGGTCGCGTTTATTTGCTTTTCATATCGTTACCGGCGTGAATAGTTTGAGTGGCTGTGTATTTTATCGGAGACATACAGGTTTGCCTTTAACGTTTGTTTTGACCGTATAACTAACTATCGCTGAATGTAGGGAATTAAGCTTAAAAGAATGAAAGCAAAAAACAGAACCATTTACTGTTTCCCCTATAAGATGCAAAATAGGGCAAGTTTAGGAGATGCTTTGTGCTACAAGAATACTAAATTAGATAAGAGAAAGTATTTGCATATTTAAAGCCACAACATTCATTTTGCTTAAAACTGTATTATATTTTAATTTTTTCTTATTTAAAACAAATTTTCAACATAAGAAAATGTTATGAAAGCTTTAGCTGTATTTACTTTAAATGCATTTTATATGATTTTAAACGATTACTGTATGTATGTATAAACTGTTTGTGATAAGATCGTGTTTTTGCGGGAATTATATTGAGCGGAAAAAGCTGCATTTGAAATCCACTACAACAAAGCCTGCTATTTGGTAATTTATAGGTTAACCAAAAATTGAAAAAGAAATAAAAAAGTTTTATTTGGCTTGGGCCAGATATAGTATTAGTATCCACTACTACTACCTTGGAATTGCAAATTCTAAGCAAGATAGAGTAAAGATTAATCCATTTGATATATCGATCGTATATTCTATATTACATTAATTTTTATGTGATTTAATAATATTTTTGGAGTAACTGTGCGTATTGAAAACTATATCTACTTGCTCCACATTACTTACGAATGGTTTCTAGTAATTGTAGACTTAGCAATTAATCCAAATTGAATACTCTTTGAACCTAACGTTGAGATTTTGTTAAGACAATTTTATAGCCTTAATGTTCTAGCGTAACTTTAAGAAGAAGAAGAAACTTTTTTTTGTAGATGTGAACAAGAACTTTGCGATCAGAAATAATTTAAGAATGTGTTCGTTCACCTTTATAGAAAAATCTTTTAATTCATAAGTGGGATATCAACAGAAGACGGAGCAGGCAGGCAGATTGATCCAAATCGATTATACTAATGACCAAACACCCTACTATATATACTTTACCGTGTACCCAAGTAACGTTTCTAAATTTTTAGCAAAACTGTTAATGATGGGATAGGAACACTAATTTCATCAACTCCAACTATTTCGTGGAATATGACCTTTTTTTTGGGACCCAATTAATAAAATATAAATAAAATTCCTCTTATTCCTCTTAACAAAATGTAAGTGAAATATAAGAAGATCAAATCGCTTTTTCATTTGATAGGTGGTTATGGTTCACTCTTGCGTAGAAAGATCGGATGAAAATTTTGTAAAAAATGTTCATAATTTCACAAACCACGGTCTCGCTAACAAAACTAGATATATATACTATATAGACCCAAAATTTTTGTAGCTTTAAAGGTACCAGTGTTATCACTGGTCAATACAATATTATAAACTATAAATGAAATTTCATGTTCGGTAAGAAAAAATATAGAAAATAGAAAATTGGCCGTAATGCAGTACAATGGAACTTTCTGATGCACATAGGAGATTCAGAAGAACCACCCTATTGTTAGGAGCAAACCTTGTGGGCCATACATTGGTCAATATTAATGCCGAGGATAATATCGTTTGAAGCACAAATTTAACGCACAAATCATACAACAGTATGTCGACGTTACAGTCCCCACCCAATATTATATTAATATGTGAGGTTCAAGGCATCGTTTTTAATATTATCTATGTGTCGGGTTTTTACATTAGCCATAGCAATATAACGCTTAACAAACTCTGTTCAGCTATTTAGTAGATTTAGTATACATTTTGAATGGAAGTTTCGGGTACGCGTGGTGCACGGAACCTATTGCATAATTCGTCGGTGCCATTGTAATATGTTGTACCTTCTTATTTTAGTTCTACTATATTGAACTTTGTAAAAAACTTTAATCATAAAAGCTGACGCGCTTCCCACAGCTTTTTTTCCAGTTCTAGACGGAGTAGACAAGCTTCTTCAACTGCGTTCTAGAGCATTTTATAGTGCATTTTATAGCCGCATATCTTTGATTTAAGGAATTTTATCATGATCCTAATTCTCTGGCGGAAGAGTTTAAAAGAAGTCATACAAAGTCGGTAGCGGTGTCAGAACGTAACGACTGAATTTATTTTGCGTAACCGCAGAAAACATAATTATCTTCTTAACTATTGCGAAACTCGAGTAATTTAAAGTATCAAAATTGCATCAACAACAAACAAGTTTTATTCGCATGTTTAGCTCATCCAAGATAATCTAAACAGTTATTAAAATTTGTTCTTTTTAAACTAACTGCTAGTTATTCTGTAACGAAACGACAAATTCACAATAATAATTTTTAATTTATTTGGATTCGCCTTGGTGACTCCGATTCATTCCCTAATCGGTGCGAACTTGTTAAGCCCATGAAATGTCTGATTAATGTTCTGATTTTACTTGTCCTTCCAATTCAATTGAGGAAAACACAGATCGGAAATGCGGGCATCATTAGGAAGAAAGTGCCCGCGAAACTTCACTTCAGTTCACCGCATATGAAAGAGGGGAACAATGCTTAGAAAAAACAAAGTCAATGGTTGCATGCATAATGTTTAAGAGATCAAAAGTTTAATCAAATTCAAAGACTGTTTCAAGGCAGGGTGTAAATGGGAATATCTGTGATTCATCTACAACATTGAGTTTTATCACGTTTCGGTGAAATGATAATGAGTGTTCAAGATTCGACTAAAGCTAAATATAATTATTTTTTGGTTAAATGTCGTTGCTTCTTATACATGTTTTCAACTTGCTGTTGTTGCTTTATAGGCCATGAAATATGATACCATATAAAAACCAAATTAAAGGCGATAAAAATCGTTTTCAGTTGAAAAAGAAATATGAAAAAAAAAAGAAATGAAACTTTTACACATAAACACTATCGCTCAAACACTTTTTTATTTCATTTTTTTTTTGTAAGTAAAATATGCAGCCGTTGGGTCTTTCAAAACATGTTATTAGGGTCATAAAATCCGTAATTGTAAGCACGTATTTTTTAAAATAACCTAAAATCGTAAATATAAGTCAATCGGTTCTTAACGGCCATTGATGACTAAGAAGGTTCAGAAATGAATTAAAATCGTTTCTACCAGACTTCAAAAAAAAAAAAAAGAAAACGATATGATTGCAGACCTGAAAAAAAAAAATATGAAAAATTCCACATCAATGATATTAATGAATATTGAGACCCCTGCTGTTAACAGAAAAAAATCCTTTTATTTTCATTTTATTTCTTTTGATTGTTTCGTCTTCCGATGGAATGAGAAATTTTGAATGATGAAAAAAAATTCATGCTTGCTTGGGATTATGGTTTCTTTCTTACTCGTAATCTTTCACTTTTTGTTTTTGATATGATGGAGACAACAAAAACAACTTCATTTCGTACGTAGACATGCATTCTGTCAAAGCCTTAGGTAATTAATCAAAATCACGGGGCGTGTGCTTTGTTTTTTGTGATTTCTTTTTTCCACTTCTTGTCATTTTCTTGATATTTTTTCATTGTTTTTGTTTTTCTTTTTTTGTTTCTTTGTTTTTTTTTTTTTCTTGTTCACTACTCTCTGTGATACTTTAGCACATCGCATTAAATAAACGAAAACATATGTATTTTATAATCAGATTTAATAAGATTTACATATATGTACACACGATTTACATATGTGCACACGAACACAGGTCTGCATTAAAATACATGCATAATGATATATTTATCTCGCTAGTTCACCAGGCCTCGAATACGTCGTTGATGATGATGATATGAGGTTGATGATGACGATAACGATGACGATTATTATTATTGTCATGTGCATTGTAACGAGCCTTAATTAATAAGTTTTAATGGAGATGAAGCATAATTCCGTCATAATATCACACAACTGACACACATATAAGAACTTGTGGAGAATACAAAGAGTGATTTTGATATACGGTTTAAAAAATAAAAGTTTTTTTTTCCCAATTCAAGAAAAAAGAACCGAGTGATTAAAGAGATATTTGTCGTAAGTAAATGGTGATATCATTAACAAGGCAAATGCATTAACCTGTTTGTAAAAAAAATTAAAATTTTGAAAAAGAATTTTTAATGTAACTTAACGTATAGGTGTGCAATATCATAGCGGCAGGCCATAAATACGATTTGGTGTTCAAATTCATTCTATTCGATCTATCTATCCGTCCATGGCTTCAACAAGCGATTCGATTCGCTGGAATAATCGCCGGTTCATATGTCCGTTTGTCACTATTTCACTATATGGAACTCGTATGAAAGCAAAAAGTTGAATTTTGAGGATCAGGTCATTTCCGCAGGTCAAATTCAAAAGTGAATGATATTTGTCCGAAGGCTTGCTTGGGATAACTAAAAAGCTGAAAGATCTTACAATATATGTGAGAGAAGCTAGACTTACACGAACTGAAATTCTAGCCAAATAAAACTTTCCAGTCGAATAGATCCGCGATTTACATTACATCGCCTAATAATATATTCATTATAAAATGTCAAAAATTATATCTGCTTGAAATATTTTTGATTTACTTTTCATGGGACCAAAAAATATACCTACGACGTCTTATTATTATTATTGATATGGGCAAATCATACCGCGAATTAAAAGATTTATTGTACTCGCCCCAGCTCCTAGCATTCCAGCTTCCGGATTTTAACAAATCCTGCACGCTTCCTAGGTCGCAACACCAAACTGTGTTTGCAGTTAGGAAATGTTTGCCGTGCACCTGATATCTGATTCTGTAAATTGCCTCACATTTGCAAAGATTATCAAAGAAAGCTTCCAGCACTCTTTCACTGCACTGCAAGAATCCATATTCGAGATGTTCATGTTTTTCAGATGATACCTGAGGGAGTTGTGACCAGTCGCAGGTCGCTCTTACGTAGTTCCAGTAGTTCGTATGCTGCGCCGGTAGATGGGATAAATCTTTTTGCTATCGAAGTTCTCACAGTATATAAAAAGAAATATTGTCCACATAGTACCTCCGTGATTGCGAGGCAATCATCTATATCACAAACTTGACGAAGTTTTTCACAAGTTTTCGAAGCGTTATCCTCTTGACCAAAGTATTATCGTAAAATGTAGCAAAATTTTTCAGAATGTTAGCTTATTTCCAAACCGCAATTGTTTTCGACTGGTTTAAGGAATGTCCGACCCAAAAATTTTTTCTTTTTCGTCAATTATTTTTCAGATCTACGACGGCATGAGTTTTCTCGGTAGCTTGCTTTATTCATCTTCAGACGAGTTGTCTCTATCTGGCTTTCGGATTTATATCAATTTAGAGCTGATAGGCTGACGGTACGCGAAATCTACTATTACGTACTGACAAGTGCAACGTAACGTTTTCATCAATAAATCTTAAGTTATTCACCGTTACCATTAATTAAGATTTCCGATGAGCTTTTATTATTCTAATTGCATAGTGGAGAGATTAAATTTTCTTAATCTTTTTTACAACTACGTTCGATTCTTTAGCTATGTTCGATTTTACTTGAAACATAGATTCATTTCATGCTGGGCAAACTTTGCTTTTTTTGATTTAATCACAATTCTGCTATGGCGTGGGCAGTGAACGTACATTTGTTTTTTGGCAAATTTATTACTGCTTGCTACAATATTGCATCGCTCTCAAGTGGTAGCGTTATTTAACATTTCTTTTACTCTTGCACGATTTTTCGATGGCCTATCTTTGAACTTTGTTAATTTGAATGATATTCGTCATTATTCATACATTTGACGTTTTTGACTCATTTTATTATATGTCTGGTATTTCACATGAAACAATTCGTTGCTTTTCTTTTTCTTCTGAAGTCAAACCATCATTAATAATCATTTAATAATATTTTAAAAGAACTGAAAGTAAAATTTTTCAAGTTAATGCCAAAACTTTGCATGCATATGCTATTTAATAATAATAATAATTAAAAAAAAGCCCAAAAATATATAAACATAAAAGAAAAATTCAGCAAAACCTCTTCAATTTGGAGTAAAAAGATCAAACGCTCGAATACAAAGTTGAAAACAAAAAAAAGAACGAAAGAAAAAAACAACAACAAAATGCTATAAGAAAAATAACCACGGAGCGGTTGGTTGAATTTTGTATTGAAACGAAATAGGAAAACAAACAATCAGTCAACCAGTCATTCATAGGTTTAGAAAAGCAGTCTCTCTTAAACTAACAACCGGTGCAAAAGCTAGTCAAACAAAGCTTTTCCGAAATACGGTGTTAAAACGCCATGTAAACGTCAAATGATTGATGACTGAAAGTTTGAATTTTTTCGTTTTATCTGCATGTTTCTATTTTGTTTTTTTCTTTCTTGTTGTTGTTTTTTTATTTTTTATTTTTTTTAGATATTATACCAGAGATAACCGCAAGCACAAGGCCAGGATAACTGAATACAATTTTTAACAAATTGTAATTATTTATATTTTTCTCGTTTCCTCTCTCTCTCTTTCTCACTTAAACGCCCCTTTGCATTGTAGGAGATTTTTCATAATGATTCATAATCGTTTGTATTACATTCATTTTTAAAATTGACGGATAAATACAGAAGTATACTAAATTAATAATTCCGTTTGTAAAGCAAAAATGTATAATTCAGAAAAACCATAAAATTAACCATGTAACAGAAAATGTAGAAAATATTAATTAAATTAAATAAATAAATAAAATAAATAAATAAAGTAAATAAATAAAACAAATAAATAAAATAAATAAATAAAATAAATAAATAAAATAAAAAAATATTAAAAATAAAAAGAACATTTTTATCTTTTTTATCAGCCAATAATAAGGAACCTTTCAAAGTGAAGGGCGATTATAAATTTGGAGCCATTTTTCAAATCTCAAAATATAACTTTCATCGTGAAGACATTTGACAAGTTGAAGCTAGAAGGCCTTCAGACATGAATCGGAACATTTCGACACAAGGCTATGTAAAAAACGAAAATATATTTTTAGTCTAAGGTTGAGTTATGTTCTGAGAAAGGCAGAACGTTATGTGCCGAATCCCCTAGTTTGACGTAGTCCCAGCTATAAACGTCAAGAATTAATGCCTTGACTTGGCTAAAAACAGTTTAAGGTTTCAACCACTAAAAGATATTTTTTTGGATTGTAGAAAGAAAGCTTCGGGAATTGTGCTTCTATTTAGAAGACTTTTCTTCCCGATAGGTCGACTACTATTTAGTAAATATTTAGGTCATAATAACACTGTTCATTATCATCTATGACTGCTTGAGATAGTAGTTGAACTGTGTGCAATATGGCGCAGCTAGTTAGTTTTCCAAATACACAATAACTCTAAAAATAAAATGGGGAAAGTTCGCTTCCCTGAAGTATAGAATATCCAAATTGAACAATGAAACTACAGGGATCAGGGATCAGGTGCGCAAATATGGAAGCTCGTTGTTAGAGAATGCCTTGTTGCCTGACCGCTGGAGGAACACTCTGACCAGACGGTAACTCTTGACTATACCCAGTGAATGTTTGTTCTATTATGGATGGGGATTCTTCCGCAGCCTGAGAGACGCTTTGGTGTACCGTGAGATAAAAATATCATAAGCGGGTGCTCACATGGATATTTTAGTCTTATTCAACAAAACGTCTACATTCGCACCACAGCTCCACCGCGTGAAACAATGGCTCTATTTTGTGATAAATTTGATATGAACAATCTTATTGAAAAATTCTATAATTAAATCTAAACATCAATGTAGATGAATTTCATGATTGCATATAAGACATGAATTCTAATGCCTTAAATGTTCAATATTTTTTAAAATTTCTAATTTATAGCTTTCTTGATGTAGCTTTAGCTAATTATCCACTCTGTAATTTGTCGATCAATGTTTCGTTCACCTTTATGACACCGTCTGTTGGGTATTGAGGTGGACCCTCTGCCTACGTAGCTGTCTTCTTACATAAGTCTATTTTCTTTGAAAATTTTTGAAGATTCACAAATGTAGAAATGTTTACTTTAGGTATCCAACGTTCGTCTTAAGACTTACATTTATTTTTGTTTTTTTTTTAAATTTTTTTCCTTCATTTTATAACAAATAGTTGATTCATTTATCACTTGTCAAATTTTTAGACATTTAATAAATGAAATCATCTATAAATGGTTTCTCATGCAACAACATGCATAAACACACTCATGCACATACTCAGCCACAGACATAGAGTTACAGTAACTACCACTTTACTCTTTGTTGTATGCTGTCTGCATTTGTTTATAATATGACAAATGTTTGCTGAGTTTGAAATGGAAAAATACAACTGAATATAGGAAAAAAAAAACCAGCAGCACTTCTTTTAACTCGTTGAATAATGATTTTTTCTTTTTTTTTTTTTGCCAGAATCCTAAAAGCTTTTATCATTAATAATACGCTTTATTATGTGAAATCAATTGTATTAAAAATATAACGATAAATAATATAAATAATAAATAGAAACGTCAAAAATTTAATTTTTTTTTTTTTTCTTGGTTGAAGGAAAAAAAGAAAAGAAAAAGTAGACACTTTTTTAAAAGCTTTTAATTTATCGCTCTGAAGGGTCTTTGAAGAACAACGATAAATGGTTTACTTTATATGTTTAAATTAAGTTTATTCATCTAGTATTACAATGCAGGCATAAACTTTATTATAACGACTGTCTTCTCTTCTCTTCTCTTTGACAAAATTTTGCTTAGCGTAGACTCTAATTTCGTCTTGAAGAATGTTTGCCCGAAAGTTTAGATACTAATGTATTTGATCACCATTTAAGTTGTTAATCTAAACACTTATAATTCCGAACTAAGTAAAGTCACGATATCTAGATTTCGAACCCTTTCTTTCGAAGCATGATTTTGCATTTCGTCATTTTCCGTCTGTCTTACTGTGGCAAACATTCTTTTGGCTGCAAAAAGGAAGATATCGGCTTCAATTTTGGTAAAATCATTGAAAACTGTTGATTTCGAAACTGCGGTCGTAAGATACACCTATTGCACACCATGAATATCAACTTTGTCTTCTGAGTTCTATATTCATTACTCATAATAAAAAAATAACAATTTACACATGTATTTTTGAAAATGAAAAAAATCAAGCAAGTCCACCTAATTGTACAGAATAGAAATTTAATTCTTTTCGTGTTTTATTTGAAGATGTTGGAGATAACTTTTTTCTTTAAGAAAAAAGAAAGGATATAAACAAATCCTTATTAACCGAGGTAGATCGTAGATGGACCGTTACGAGTACTTTTGCTTTCGATTTGAACTTTATAAAGTATTCACAAAACTTTCTGAATCACTAATAAGGTTCAGTAGATATTTTAAAAAATTATTTGGGAAGTATTCATTCTACAGTTTCTTTGTTCCATTAAGTCAGAGATAGCTAGGGATTTGTGCTGCAATTTTTTTTTTATCGGAAAAGATTTCGTGAATTATTTTCCAAATTACTAAAATGAATTTATAGAAAATTTTCCCAACTTCCCAAATAAATGTAACGCTACATCCCTACTTATATTTCCAATATGCTTTCCAGAATCATATTAGTAATATAAAGCAATTTTGAAAAATAATAAAGTGTTCGATGTGAACATATTTGGTTCAAAGGGAATACAATTATTTCGTGTACTTAGTTGAATATTTCACCAGTTGCATTTTACTTCCCTCGTTCACTTTTCTGTTTTATCATGCTTTTCGACTTCCTTCACCATATGTTGTTATTTTGTCAAATACTTTCTATTCTAAAAATAATTTTGTTTTATTTTCTAATTTTAATTTATTTTTACTTTCACAATTTATACTTGATTTAGCTTCTCCTGTGATATTTTTAGATTTTTCGTGAAGTTTTATACAAAAAAAGAAAAAAAAAAAAGAACAAAGAGAAATTTCGAATTGCATCCTTAGATTTTGATTGATACATCGAAATACAGAAGACGCAGACGCTAAAAGTATTTTTGAACGCGAAGAATAAAAAGTCACGATAATTATGCAAACACTCACATTTAATTAATCGATACAGTAAAAAAAACTTGTAGATTCGATTCTAAGTGAGCGCTCTGAGTGTTTTCTTCTGTTTCTCGGGTGTCCTGTTTTCTTTAAAGAAAACCTTATTTATATTACGAAATAAAAATCATGTTTACACGTTAGCGTATGTGTGTATAAACACTTTTCACACACACACATAAGCATTGCTTATATGTGTATTAAATTACATACGAGCATGTAAAAGTATAGATGGTATAGATATTCTCTTTCTCTTTTTCTCTAAACATAGAAATAAATTCGAAATTTCTTATAAATCAATAACAAAACACGAAAATATATAAATTGAACTACATTTCTGTTAAAGTTTGAAAAGTATATGTTAGTTACAGAAATGTTTAAAAAGCACCATCTACTTAAAAATAAGCGTTACCTACACGGGCTACTTAAGGCACTTAGTGACCAGATCTGATTACCGAAACGAATCATATACATACAAGGGATGGGGTTACGAGTCCAATAACAAATTTATTTTGTAAAAAAGGGAAAAACTTTTAACTTTACACCAAAAAACGTTGAAAACATAGAAGATCGTTTATTAAAACAATATTTATTTCTTTATTAATATTTTTTGTGGGATTGTTGAGGATAAGGCTATAAATCCTCTTTAACATTGAAGAATAAAAATGAAAAACAAAAATTTTTTTTAATTTTATTATACATTTGTATAAATACAGCACATACACTTCTTACACTTTTCGTAAGTTGTCAATTCATTGAACGAGTACACAGGCAACGTAACGGAAGATAGAACTTGTTTGAAACGGCTCAGAGTTGTACGACGATTGAAAAAAAAATTCATGTTTATTTTTGAAAACAAAAAAAATTAATAATATCTTCCATTGACGAATATAAAATCAGAACACGATTAACCACTTTAGACCCCTTTTTAACAACGCTATTAACATGTAATTAGCCACTATAAAGACGTACATAAAAGAATGTTCTGGTCACGTTCAAAGCTAAAGATTGATACAGCAAACTAATTTTATTATTTCATTTGTAACACTCAAAATAAAGGCATCGAATATTGATCTAAGTGAGCGTCTGATCTGATCAACGATGATTTATATACGTTGCTCTACTTGTGTGCATCTTGTTGGAAGTTTTAAAATTCGACTAATCTTGATTGCATTTCTTATATCAAATTGGGAAATATGCTTAGCTTACCCATAAAAATTATTAATAATTGAAAAACTCTACGATCCCTGATCTTCAAACTAAAAATTGATGCAATTATTATTCAATTCTATGTAAATATTTCATGCGTAATTATTCCTACGTTGGTTAGACGTTCACAAGTCTGGAAAACCACAGTCTGCTTTTGCCAACTATGGTGATGTTAAAAATTTACCTTAAAGCAAATGTAAATTTTTTTTTATTTGCATCACTAAATTTATTCTATATTTTCAAATGTATCTTTACATAAAAGAGTTTTTCAAACTTATATCCACATTCTTTGACACTATCAGCTGGGATAAGAACGCAGAACGAAGAAAAAGGAGATGTGTTGGCCATGTCACGTGAGAACATAAAAACATAACAACGATAGCCAAACATAAAGCTCTGGTATCATACGTTAAAACTGTATTATTATAGAACAAGTTAATGCCAGGTGTTTGCCACAAAGAGTTATGAAGACAAAACCGTACGAACGATATACAAAGATAAATACCACAGAGTACATACATTTGTATGTACAGTAAACATATCATTCCGTTTTAAGTTTATCTTACAAAACCTAAAGGATATTAAATTCGTTAATCTGTTTGTTTAAAGCAAATATGTATGTCCGAGAAACCGTATGGGAGGATAAGATAAAACTCGAAAAATGTTGGGAAAACGGGTCTTATTTCTCAACGTTGTGTTGTCTTAGCTCGATGCAGCAGTGGTAAGTCAACAAGGCATTCTCTAAGTTTGTTGATACGGTCAACATAATACGAAGGAGCTTAGAACAAAGGGCAACCTGAACCCGTGGTTTTTCTATTCTTCGTCCTTAGATTATCTAAACATGTCGGAAGCGAACTTCCCCCATTTAATTTTAAGGATTACAGACATTAAAGACATGGAAAGACATCGACACCACTTGCTTGCGTCATAGCGCATGCAGTTCAATTACTATCTCAAGCAGTCGTAGATAACAACTGGGGTATTCAATGCTATCATAACTTCAATAGCAATATCAGGAAGAGAAGTCCTCTGAATAGAGGCACAACTTGTGAGCTTTCTTCCTACAGGCCGAAAAATATCTTTCGCCAGGCATCGGTGGTTAAAACCTTACTCATTAACCGTGAGGCACCATAGAATCTCTCTACTAGATTAACATTTTGAAAGAGTTATAACTGCTCCCGCCATTAGCAAAGTATAGTACATATGTTCTGGGATCAAAAAGTAATAGCGCTTTGATAACATTTGACGTCATCTGTTATAAATTGCTTTTTTTGGATCAATCCGTGAACAAAGTTATACAGTTTCTACGTTAAAAGTCTTTTGCTAAGAGCTATTCGCTTCCACAGTGGACTCCCGCACACAATTGATTTTTCCATTATACACCTTTTCACGTTGCATGGCTTTTCCTAGACTTTTTAGCCAGTAATGCAACTACCATTTTCCCTAATGTTCGTCTAATTTAGCTTCATTCGGCTGCCTAATCTTTGCCAATTTTTGATAATAATTTCCCTTAATATTTATAATAAAAATCATGTTAAAATTGGAGAATTTTTATAAAGCATTGGAAATCAACTAATCGGTCAATAAGTTCCGAAACTATATACGAAAAAAAAGACATTTTTCTCAACATTTGTCTTCACTCTTCAACATCGTCTCCTTCAAGAGTGATACAATCTTCTCTAAAATTTTGATGTTAAAACTATAAACCTTAGTTTCAGCAACATGTATTCCTGGAGCATACTTCTGAAATTTCCTAGCAGATAATAGTGCTAGATACAAATGCTGGACAACGAAACGTATAGGCCAGCAATACGAACTTCAACTCATGCAATATTGTCATTGTAGCCACTAAGTTGTGACGCCGTGCATTTTGTTATACGCAGTTTTGATCAAGGTGAATGTAGTTACATAGTTTGTCTCTTTCTATTTGTCCGCCTTGTGAAATCCGAATTAGGTTCGCAGTGTTTTTATAAAGAAATAATTGTGATGTCGAATTCGTTCTATTCCCCGGAGCCAAATGAAATGCAAATAATAATAGAAAGTGTTTAGTAACGGAAGCGGAAACTAAAGAAAATTTCAAAGGTCTGTAAGTGTGCTTAATTGATCGATCGTCCACAAGATCTCGCGTTACAGATACTTTAGGTCGGTCATCTCTCTTTCTACCAGGCAAACGCGACTTTCTTCACTCTCTTTTGTTTTCTCGTCACGACAAATTTACTCAGTTCATCAGTATTTGTTCGCCGTATTAGATTCCGCAATAAACTTTTTTACCTTCGATTAGGTTGAGTGGTTACAGGCTATTCTAAAAAACCCGTTTCATCCTTCTTCTGGAATATCAGAACAGCTTCAAAACTTCGCAACAACATCAACATCAGAAGTAAATAACGAAAGTTCGAAAAGTAAATAAATGACTTTGAAAATTAAACCTACTTTTCTTGTTAGTATTGCGCAGGTTAACAAACACAAACAAAAAGTTTTGTAAACAAAACTGCCGAAGAAAATAAACAGAACTAGGTTTTCCAACTTTTTCGCACTTTAAAGTTCCTCTAAGTTCTTTATCGATTATTATTAAAAAATAAATCCAATCGTTTTTTTTTCCCACTGATTCATGCTTAGGTAAGAAGAAAGAGTAAATATTTTCTTCACGTTTGTAGTATCCGTGAAGCGTTTATTCTTCTTAAAGATGTCATCTATGTTAAGTAAGTAACATTTCGAGACAAACAATATTTACTTAATTATATACATGCACATCTATGCCATAGCTTGAGCTAACTTCATCCCACATATCGATGAAACAAAAACAATTTGTTTTTCAAGGTTCGGTCTAAGCCGGATAAAGTTCAATTTTTGTTGTTTTGTAACCTGCAGACAAAAGACTTGAAAAAACATTTGAACGTTATGAAATATACTGCAACAACAACAAAAAATGTATTCATTTAACAGAAAAACCCGGGATCGAGTATATCAAAAAAAAATTCAATTCATATCAGTAAAAACGTGAACGGAAGTACACAACAAATACAAATTGTAGAAGATTTACGCATATGAAATAGCTGTTTTAGGTCAACATATCTGACAAAAAAAAAAAAGAATCAAAATGCGTAGAGAATAACACACGACATACAAAAGCAAACACAAATGTTTCTATTGTTGTTAGTACAGTTTTATTTGTTGTTTTGTATTCGATTATGTGACTGATTGAATATGTATTCGGACCAATAATTTCTACAGCCGTTAAACAATTTTGTGGCTGTAGCAGAGGTTGTTGTACAAAGGGCCAACAACACAAAAAAGGGCTGGCTATCTATACTCACAACAAACGGTATCCAAAAAAAGAAAAATAAAATAAAAAAGAAAACTGAAATCATTTTATGTTTGTTTTAGTTTCAAAATCAAAAAAGAGAGAGAGAGAGAGAAAGAGAAAGACAACTACACAAATGTACGTGAAAGTTATTCAATTCAAATAACACTTTTTGTTCAATAATAAAAAAAAATTAATTCATTATATATAGGAATTGAATGTTGTTATTGTTATTGTTTGTATGGTAAAGATTTTTATAAACGCTTATATGTATTGCTTTTTTAATGATAATAAAATTACATTTGATTTAATTACAAATTTTGTTGTACACAAAAAATTGTGAAACGTAAAAACAAGAAAACAAATAAACGTTTTTTATGAAATGAAATGGAATTTTTAATATTTGAATTTAGATAAAATTAAACAACATAAAGTTATCAATGGATTTACACTGCTCTTAGCACTACTAAACAAAGCCTATATAAGTCTATCTGTAGACATCAGCTCTGTTATCGTAGATACGTCGTACGGTAAAACATCGTGTTTTGTTTTCCAAAATTCTTGGTAGTTCGCTTCAAATATGGGAATCCTGGAGCAATAGTCCCAATCAAATTTTGCTATTCTCAATTTTGTGATAAAGGAAGGTTGCTAATTAGAGACAAAAATCAAAACGTCATGTCGTTCAGATTGCAGCTGATAGTCTTTATATTAAAACATTTGAATGGATTTGAGATCTTCAAGCATGTAATCTCAAGACCGCATTGATTGATGAAGTAGGAACAGAATGGAAACAAAATCTTTTTCAGGCTAACTTGAAAAAAAGATCAAAATATTATCAAAGAAGTACAGGTGCAGACAAATCGATTTTTACATCTATAATCGAGACGAATGAGAAAATTATGCTCTTCTCTCGCTGTGGTAGGTCCAAAGCCAAGCATTACAATTGGTAAAATCTTTTGTTAATATAAAAATAAAGTTCGATCAAATCGTGAGGTCAAACAATGCTGCCATATGAATTTTTTGTCAAGGAATCGTTAATCATGTGATTTAAAAAAAGCTTGCAATATTGCGCGAAGACATTTTTTTTTTGTTTACTAAATATCATGTGAGCGACGAAGATGCGCACACATGTTGAACGCTTGTGCGCAATCGTGAGAACCTCTGATCTAAAATTCTTTGAAAAGTAAATGACAGTTGTCGTAAACGAACTTCGTATAGTGCCTAGCGTAGCATACAGAATAGCTCGTTTATCTTTCGATATGTCTTTCTCGGAAAATTCAGTTCAATATGAAAGAAGTTCAATGGATTCCTCTGAAGTAACAAAAAGGAAGAACTCTAACGTGACAAGTGCTGAAGGAGAAAAAGAAACATAATTTAGTTCAACGAATTCCTCTGCAATAATTAAAAAGTAATAATCTAGCGCGAAATGTTCTGAACGAAAAAAAACATGGAGTAAGTGGTTCAACGAATTCCACTGCAGCAATAAAAAAGGAGAACTCTAATGTGAAAGGTTCTGAAGGAGAAAAAGAACCATCATTTAGTTCAACGAATTTCTCTGCAAGAATAAAAAAGGAGAACTGTAGCATGAAAAAAAAAAAACATGGAGTAAGTAGTTCAATTAATCTAACTAGAACTCTCGCGTCGAAGGTTCTGAAAGACAAAAGAACCAACATTGCAAAAGCAGGGATGAATACTTAAAACTCAGGTTCAGCGTTTAGTTCCAAATTGTAATCATATCTTTGCGATCAACAATACCAAATCAAAGGCAACACTCGAGACCATAAAGAGTCATTCAAATGATGAGGACCACATCACAGTCGAATATATGTTAGAAAATTGTTACTCTACATCAGTTAATGTAAGTGAATAAGAGAACGCCCTCAAAAAGCGAAAATTTCATTGCAATGCTTGCTCGACAACTTTCGCTTCGTTATAAAAATTAAAACATCATAAACGAATACATTTGCAAAGATTTTATTGTAGCATATGTTCATGAGAATTTATTAATAAGCATGAATACGGTTTTCATGAGGCTATATGTGGTGCAGAACATGAGGTTAAGTCGAATGAGATTAATGCGTTCAAGGAATCTAAAATACCGCAAAAGCATTTGGCTCGGGCTAGATTTAGAGCATTAGTATTTGTTTCCAAGGTTGCAGTATCGAACAAACAATTTGGAAAACCTGGGCAAATGTTGACTATTAAAGGAAATTCGAGAATAAATGAGAACAATTCAGCAGAAAATATATTTGGGGAAAATGCATTATCTAGACGTGAAAGTGTAGACCGAAAAATCTTGCAACCATTAACAGAAAGCTATAAGAAAAATATTCTGGAGGAGAATTGCGTATATAAACCAAGCCTCAATAGTGTCATATTAGCAATTACTGCAGAGAAAGAATACGGTAAGTGAAAAAATTAACGGGAAAATAAAAGCAAGAACTTCATTTCTAAAAATTTTATTCTTCAGATTTCTAACCAAACCAAAAACCAAAGACTATCTTTCATTAATCGGGAGTTAAGGGTAACAATTGCCGCGGAGAACGCCTGCTTTGACACGCGCTAAGGTAAAGTATAAAGTGAAAATATTTAAATGGTCCTTCCAGAAGTTCCTTCAAAAATGCTTAAATCTCTAGGTGTGATGATCCGTTACAACGTAACAACCATCCAAAGCAACCATATGGGCATTATAAAATCGGTGAACTGGAATTTAAAAAGTAGGCTGAGGCCAATTGTCTGGCACTGAACTGAACGTCTAATACAATTTTGGTAAACAAATTAAAATCAACATTTCTTAAGAATTTTCATTTACAGAATGAGAAGTTCTTACACTAGCACAGTTTAATTCGAAAAAACTGGCCCTTCTAGTATTTACTCGGATATTTATATCTATTTTCATTATCTATCGTTTAGAAATAATCTACGTATACTGCTGTCGATCAATCTACAGATGACAATTATCGAGATTATTTCATGCCACATTTTGGTCAAACCACGGCCTTACGGTCTTTTAAAAAAATTATATGAAGAAAAAAAATTGCCTTTTTTTATAACCAACACCGAAGGTAAGGTTAAATTCCTTTTGTCATTTTGTTTGTAATGCCCAGTGGGAGATTTCAGATACCCACAAAGTCTATATATTTTTGATCAGCTTCAAATTTAGGAACAATTCACGCACGTCCGCCTATCCGTATGTCTAAGGTCTGTGGTAAATATTCTCCTGGACGCAAAAATTAAGATATCGGCTTCAAATTTGGCAGAAACATTGGAAGTTCTTATACGCAGGTAATTGTTGAAATCCGACAAAGGGCACGCCTATAGTACAACGTAGAGTGAGAACAGTCCAGTAGTCTCTGTGTAAAAGTGGAAAGGATCGACCACGCCCTCTCAATATAATAGAATATTGAAATTTAACTGTTGTGTGAAAATGCTTGTAATATTAAAAATGTTGTTTCGGAAACCATATAGAGAGTATGCATTTTTAACTAGTACGAAATTCGGAATCCACCCAAAGGTGTAATGTCCGCAAAAACTAAGATATCGACTTCAAATCTGACAGAAACAACGGCGATTTTTCACGTAGGTTCTTTGATAATGGACCAAATCAATCACAAACCACGCTTACGGTATAAAGTAAGATGGAAACATGTGTTCTTTCTGGATGTTTTACTTAGTGCTTATAGATTGCAAAGCTAAAAATTTCAAAGGTATTCTATAAAAATATAAAAGTCACACGCACGCCCACCTATTAAAATTTAGTTTTCTTTCCCCTTTCTTTAAGATAAAAGTGCAGGCTATAAAAAATTCGTCATAGTCGAATATAGTTTTTTTTATTTGTTTAAATTTCCCAACAAAACTTAAAAAAAAAACTGTAGTTTTGCATATGAAATGAATGTGGGAAATTTGGAAGAGATGAGATCGCTTTTTGAAAGCTTGTCCATAGAAATGTTTTTGAAAATAGATCTTTAGACGTTGCAATAATATAGTTGAAGGTTTATTACAACATCGTGTCTGTTGTATATTTAATACTTAGCTTCAATAGTATAGTTGAAGTCTTACTACAATGTCGGGTCTATTGTACATTTAACACTTGGACTTCCTCAACTATAATGTTTTAACGCGTAGAATGCCCACGCTTGCACAGTTACATACAGTTATGTTCCCAAAAGTGACGTAATTAGTGACCATTATTCTCTCTCGTCTTTTTCAATAGTTAGAATTTATTATTTAAACTTAATTTTTATCACGTACTGAATATTTGCAAAACATTCTCAGGCAAACCTTTAACTTATTGTTTAATGTCTTTAACCTCCTTTCAGTAAAACTCGTGTCATCAATTTAAAGGCTAATAAAAATTATAAACCAATCATACAAATTTTTCATGTTTTCCTACCATTTAATATGTTTATCGCAACAAACAATATGTTACCGGCTGCATAACATTATCCAAACGAATGCCCTACACACACACACACAAACACTATATACATATTTATGTATATGCCTGACAGGTAATCAAAGAGTCGTTAGAGAAAATGCCGACAAGCAAAGAGAAGATTTAAACTTTGAATAGCTTAACGCAACCAAACGTGTGTAGGTTGATTTTTGACAAATGGCAGCAATAGCAACAGCATGGTAACAAACTTTTCATTGATAACATGATTAAAGGATGTGTAAATTAAATATTCATGTAAATGTCATTTTTAAATAAAAACGTTAATAATTTCTTTTATGTTATATACGGGTGTCTGTCTGCATTAAAAAAAAAATGTATGAGTTTTGATTTTTTGACAGTTTGACACGTGCACTTTGCGGCAATGTTTCATTGACGCGGCCTTTTCCCTTTTGTTCTTTTTCACTTTTTTCCTCTCTAGATAACATTGAATTAAGCAGGTTGTGTGTTAGATTGTTCACCCCATGTTTAAGTCTTTGATTTTGTTAAAGGGTTGTGTGTAACGTAACTGTTTAAATAATTTATGGCCAACAATAAAATACTCATAAATATGTAGAAAAAAAGGCAATTGCTCGCATATATAAATTTTAGAAAAAACCTTTCAAAAAAACGCAAGAAAGAATACGAAAGTAAACAGAAGTAATTAAGTGATAAAAGTTAATTTTCTTTTTTCAAAGAAAATATATGAATTAATTATAGTTTAGCATTTTTGGTTACAGAATTTATAAATCTTTTGGTCTAATTGGTGCTTTATATGAGATATGTGATCTGTAAAATATTTTCTATCTATCTATCTTTGAATCTTTACATATGACACTTTACATCACTAATTAATTTATATAAAAAAAAAAAAAAAAAAAATTTGAACATGTACCATAAGTATATAGAGTGTTTCAACAAGAAATATCATATAATATTTAATTTTTTTTTTTTAGATTACAACTAGACACCAAGAACCTGCTTCCTGTTTGTGTGCTTTTTTACATAAAAGTATTATTAAAAAAGAAGGCTAGTGAGAGAAACAGGGTATGATCGTAGGCTAGGAAGTGTACTTCCGATTGGTAAGAACATTAACGATAGAGCATTCACTACAGCTGTAATTAAGGCATGGTCCACCGTACTAGGAGATTATCCCGACTTGGCTATTATCTGCTAAATTAAGAAGTGGCCCGTGATTTCAAATAAATTAAATAATAATGCAGTTTTTCACGAGCTCTCTGACAAAGCGGTGAATCTGATGAAAATCTGTGTCATCCACCAATATTCCTGTATTCCCTGAAAAATCTAAAAAGTTCTTGAAATGGTAGCCCAGCTACAACACCAACGTAAACAATGCAGTACATTGCCATCCGGTGAGTAAAATATTTGACTATTTTTTCCTCTCCAGATACGACAGTTTGATTTGTTTCTCTACCCCAAGAGATGGAAATAACTATCATTGTTCGGAAATTCCTTTAAAAAATCATAATTACGTTCTTGCATTTCTACGTTCCAATTATGGGAAAAATATGTAGTGAGAAACTTCCTAATTTTTACTCATCAAATGTCGTCGCAATGACAGTTGCATGACAATTTAAAAATGACGAGAAAATTAAAATAATATATTGTCTGATATGAAAAACATTTTGCGAGGATTTATACTAATACTATTAAGGTTCCTAGGATTACGAAGCTAAAATAATACCACACAAGTTCTTACTTCATATTTAAAGCAAACGCCGTTTATCCGCAATAGTTAAAAAATAAAAAAATGAGAGATAAAAATTGAAATAAAGTCAACCTGTACTTGTCCGTACAATGTTCCTCACCGTCTTAGATAAGCGCGCATTAGACCACAACACGATTGAAAAGGATTGGAAACGCCAGAACTATATGAAAGGATCAGTCAGAATATTACAACTTAAGCCAACAGAAAAACCTTACCTTAAAGACATACAAACGGTAGAATTCGAGAAAAATATCCTGAGATTCGTAACGAAACGTGCCGTTTACGAATGTACTTATGAAGTGGACAATTGCGATAAGTGCATAGGGGATTTCACGAAGGGCCAGGAGGAAGAGGGCGAGGCAAAAATCAAAAGGCCTTTGATAATAACTGAAAGTTCTACCCGAAGAACAACCGGTGAGTAGATGAAGATTTTGTAAAAAGATTTTGCAAATATTTCCCTTCGTCACTCATTTCTTAAAGAGTAAATAAATACAACCTCAAAAAACAAATGTTTTTATTATAGAAATTAAAACGTGATGTGGTTTTGAAACATCCTGTACATATAGTTTTTCACATGTGTCCATAGTAGTAGTAGTAGTAGTAGTTTTTCAAGCACTATTAACCATAAAGATCAAAGATCTCTCCGCAAGTCGATTAAGGGAAGATTTCTCAACACTTTAATATGAATTTTTGAAAAATCTTTTCACGTTGTCACCTATGCTTCATTTAATGCGATCGTATTTCAAAAAAAAAAGATCACAAATATTCCTTCGAACTTCCTGTCTGTATGAAAGACAATCACTTTCAGGAGGAAAATATTGAATATTCTAGCGCGTTTGCAATGCATTTTATCTCGGCTGGTTGTGTGTTGTGTGTGTGTGTCTCCGCTTAATGAAAAAAATCTTTATTTGCTCATAAAACTACAGATGTCAACAGTGTGTAAAAATGACGAGCTAAACATCCATTTATTAAAAATACAAAATCTATTCCATGAAATACATTTTCTAAAAACAAAAGAGAAAAGAAAAACATCTGCTTTGTTGTTTAGCTAACAAGAGTTGTAGCCATTAATGTGTGACTTTTTCTAGTTAATAGTTCACTAAGTGCTGCTAAAATGTGTTTTAGAAAAGAGAAAAGATGTTGAAAATGGTTTTCAATTTCAATTTCAGAAGCATTTAAGTAAAAGATTATTGTATTAATGACTTTTGCTGAAGAATTTAAAAATAAATTTAAAAAAAAAAAGAGACATTTTTGTTAAGTGATTACGTACGCACTCTGTAAAAAAAAAAAGTTTCAAAACAAATTTTAAATATTATTTAATTATCTAAAATGTTGTTAAAAATGTAAGTTCAAGAAATTTTCGTTCTTCCTCTTTGCCTCTTTGTCTCGTTGCCTCTTTGTTTCTTTTTTATTTTCCTGTTGCGTTTGTAGAAAACATGACTTATATTAATGCTATTGTAAGAGAAAGTAGAAGAAATGTTACTTAATTGTATCGCTCATTGCATTTCGTAATGTTTTTGCTTAGAATTACTATCAAGCGTAAAATTTGAGCAGCTGTTCAACACTTCTCATAGAATGACGGGAATTTCGTAAGAGGAAATTATAAGTAAAGTAGGATCCAACGTCGAGGTGGCATACATATATTATTGTGATACTGCCTTGAATTTAATATTATTTAGATATCAATATAAATACGAGTTTGTTATCGAATTTGCTCACTAAACTGGTTACTTAAGTCATTCAGTTCATTACATATTAATTTTTGAATTTTTTTTTTCACATCAAAGCATCTAAAGCATGTCGCGTGGTTAGCTTTCTGAACTGTATTCATCTGTGGTTGTCCGTACATGTCTCGATTTACGTTATGGTTTCCTTCGAGCAAACAATCAATGAATGTTTTAATTGGCTGTGAATTCATACATGAATTTTCGCTTCTATTCAATTCATAGTAAATAATACAATGGATACCAGGAAAAGTTACTGTAGCACAGATATTTAATTGACAGGTAAGGTCGAGCTTATTAAAAAGCAACGCTTGACGCCTCAAAGAAATAATATCATTAATAAGAGGTCGACCTTTCATATTTAAAGTTGTCCAAAAGGTAGACAAAAGTCCGAAGCACATATTGTACATAGTGCCATGTTTGTGTGGCACAATTAATATGGAGAACAAACAACAACGTAGGTTTGATTTTGTCTTCAGGACGACTCAGAATCTAGAAGTAAGCGATTATCTACAGAACTTCGAAAATTTCATTCTATTTGATAAAAAGGTTTATAGATTCAACGCGATTCACAGCAACATTCTCCGGAGATGTTTAGACACAAAATTAGCTGCTAACTTAAAATTGCTAGGGACTTCAATCTTGCTAATTAATTATTGAAGAAAGATCAATAGCGCTTTGAATATTCATTTTATAATAACATTTGCAACGATTCTTTTTTCTAAGTTTCTGTATCGAATTGACACAAATTGGGGAGAATTTTAATATTACGGCACAATGTACTTTCAAAATAGACCAACATATTTAAAACCTTTCATTTGGACGAGTGGAGTTATTATACTTATATATTGAAATCATTTCGTCCGGTCCCGATTCGACAATGTTGTTTCAATAATATATGTAAAAGAGAACTGTCATGAAGGGCGTTTGTTTAGCTTATGTCTACCATTTTACGATATGAATCGCCTAACAATGCTGAGTGTATTAAAATAATGAGAACTTGCTAACAAAGTTTTTTTTTTGTCGCAGCTACGTTTCGTGAGTAGAGTATGATCGACATAATCGTTCACTTGAGCGCATTGTAGGCAAAACTGTGAAGAAGTTTAAAGGAATCGGATCTGTAACAGATTTGTTAAGACTTACACATCACCGAAAAACACGCTGGACCGATAATAATGTTGCTGTTTGTGAAACAGTCGAACGACCTCCAGCTTTACCCATTGCATCGGCAATGAGTAGAAGATGAACTAACTGGTGGTTGTGAGAACAAAAGTGTTTGGCTTTCGAATTCTTAGTGAAAATCCACAAGTAACGGTCGAAAAACCGTTACATTTCCAAAAAGTCGCTTTATGGTGTGCTTTGGAGGTATGATAGGTCTGTACTTTTCTGAAAATGACGAGTGTGACACAAGTTGCACAATTTTGATCGCTGCAGTCACACAATTAAAATTTTCTTAAAGTGAAATTGAAAAGGCGAGTGTTGAAGATAGGTGGGTTTAACAGGACTGTGCCACAAGTCACACTACACGCTCCAATTTTCACATTGTTGTGCAAGAAATTCTCCAGACTTGTACTTTCGCGTCTTGGTGATATGAAATGACCATCAAGATCGTATGATTTCTAATCATTGCATTTTTCGATTACGCAGACTATTCAGTTTACATGAACAATCCTTAAACTCTCGACGCATTAAAAACGAACATCCATCCACTTATGACCAAGGTATTGCTCGCTAAATATAGGCAAGTCATTGCAAATTTTCTCGAAAGAATGCGCCTCTGTAAAAGGTGCCGTGTAGGTCATTTCAATTGTGTTGTATTCCACAACTAATGACAAGATCCAAAACAAATGTATTGAAAAACAAAAATTGAACCAAATATCAATCAAAAGTGTATTTTATTTACGTCTACTACAAAACTACAAAATGAATGTACCTATATTAGAAGGCGCTTTCTAAGCTAAACAGAAAATTTTCAAAATAACACATTTTCGTGGTAAATGAATTTAATTCACCTTCTCTTTTCTATAAGACCTTTTAAAATTCTTATCAAAAAAATTTGTTAAATTCACATAAAGCCTTCAGTCACTTATGGTTATTTAATGTGTTTGTCGGTTTCATTCCAAACTGAAAATTCTATTCACACCTCAGCACATCCTTAGTAACATATATCAACTGAATTAGCTTCAAAAAGGACAGTAGTAGCGAACTAAAAAAAATTTTAATTGAAGACAATGTATGACTCAGTGAACTATTGTTTGGAAACTCATATAAAGAGTTTTATTCACAATTTTCGCCGTACATGTGAGCATATTAGGGTAAAAGATGATTTTCAAAAAAAAAAAAATTGAAATAAAACCACCTTAAAGTGAAGCCTATGGAAATATCATTTTTGCCATTGAAACATATTGTCTCTCCACTAGACAGTTAGACAGTCAGAGAGAGAGAGGCATAAACAAATTTAAATATTTAAGTTATTCAAACGTATAGCATAATAAAAAGGAGTAACAACAAAGTACAGTGTTTTTTGTCGTTCGTTGCGTTAATAACAACAATTTGCTTCTTCCTTTTTTCTTTTTTTTCTAGAAGCCATCAAAAACGAAAGAAAACTAATGACTCTTTCTACCTCTTAATGTCGACAGCAAACAGCTAAATATACTTACACAGACGAGGTATTCCAAAGACCCCACCACAATAACACATTTAGCGGTATGATCTTATAAAAGTGCCTTATGATCTGCAGCCAGAGAATACACACACACATACATAAACTCGCACTTATACACCGTGAAAATAGGCAAAATGTGCCACAAATATCGAGTGTTTAATGCTTTGTCTATGTGTGGCTTTAGTTACAGTTTACCTTCCCCCGATATTCTTCTTCTTCTTGTTGTGGTTTATATGGCAACGATGAAAATCGTAATGGTTTGTATACGTTTTGAAGTGTGTGTTTTGTGTGCTTTTTATGAGCACAAAAATAAAATATATACCGCATTGTGCAGCATAGTGCTCTGTATCGCTGGTTGTGAGTGTTTTTCATTTCTATTAAAATTTATGTATTTTTATGTGTGGGTTCATAAAAATAGAAAATTAACTGCAATTTTTCACAGAGTTCTAAAATATAGACAAAATAATATAAATAAAAAAGAAATATATGATAATATCACATGGAACTTAATATAGTACAGATATACAAACCGAGTAAATCGAGTGTGTAAATAAGTGCGACTACATAAATTGATGATAATTATTCGAAGGTGTCTATAACTTCAAATAAATACATATGTAAATAAAGAATAAATAAAATTTTGAAAATATTCTAAGTGCAACTTAGAAAACATATTTCTTCTTTTTTTTTATAATATAACGTATGTTTAATTCACAATCGATCCGAAAAATAATAGACAAAAATGAGTTCCTAATGAAAACATTATAATAATACCGATATGATGTTTATGTATATAGAAGAGAGTATATATAAGAGACCATATAGACTTAGAAAATACATTAAAATAATTTAAGGAAGAAATCTTAAATTAATTTCTAAATATATGATATATTTTTCTCAATCTTTTTATCTTGTTGGTTTCATCTACAAGCGATTTATATGATTGTTCGGTCTGTCAAAAAAAAACCCTCCTTCCTTTAGGCTGTTACAGTGGCTTCTCTCCTTAAGAATGGTTCACTACACAAGTCCAAACGTATATACGTTTATATATATAAATATATATATATATATATGTACACACGAATATCTATATATATAAAGGGTTCCATCCGATCCGAATTTTTCATATTTATTTTACAATTTTTGCCGAAAAATACTCGAATTTTTAATTTTTTTCATATAAAGATTATATTTAAGTAGAGTGGCTGTAAAAATTATTCGATCGAATCCATTTTCAATAGCGTCAGCTTACTAAATTTCTTAAAAATATCTCAAAAAAATTGCGATTTGCAGTTTGAACACAAAAATATATGAATAGATCTTAGACAAACAGGCTTAGTCGTAATAAAAGGTGGGTCTATTTTAAGGCCTTTCGTGTCATAAATTGTGAATGTAACATGTACCACATGCCGTATAGACTATAATACAATAAACTACGCACGATCCTTTTACTTATTTTTAAGGTCAAATATAAACCTTTAATAACATCGAAGTATTTAAACTTTAATTGCCGCTTGGGCTATACACGTGGATATATATAAAAGTAAATAGGAAAACGATTTTTGCCGCCGAGTACGCATCAGCGAATGTAAAATTGGTATTTAACTTGGAAGACCTTAGTGAACTATTAGAGATTAATTTTTAGAATAAATTTGACATCCTTATGAAATTTATTGAAGTAAATCGTTTACATCATTCTTAATTCACCTTCAGGTTAGGAAATTAAAATCTTTCATTTCCATTGGCTCCGTGTAGGTTGTGTCTCTTCGGTTGTCAAACTTTAAATTTTCAAATACTTTGTGTTTAAAGACCAAGAAACATAGACAGCCCTTGATATTCTTGTCCCTATAAACATCATACGACATGTTAAAATGGCATTTTCTAACCAGTGTTCGCATCAAAACAGATGGACATAAACTCCAAGGTCCTAGGATAATGAAAAATTCTACAAATTTAGTTGGTGCCTAAATTCTACAACGTCCAGGTGTTTGAGGAGTAAAATTAAAGCCAGTGCGAGTTGTTCGCGATGGGAAAATTGTGCATGTGTGTGTGTGTCTTCTCTTTTCTATGAGAATTTCAGAAATCTAAAGATTTCATTGCTCGGTACGACTAGCATACGCAATTTATTATGCACATCGTCAGCGTCTTGTAAAAAAGCTATCCCGGCACAACCATATGCACTTCTTGAACTCCGGCAGGCTCATGAAGGCTACTACAGTTATCGCACTTCTTCTTGTGGGACATTCGTGAATTGTAATATGGATTTCCACTGCCCGTTGCTACTGTCCCACTTCCCTTGTGTGGTTTCTAACTCGTCAGTTCAGTGGCCATTGCCGCTTTTCTTTTATATGGCCCTAACAAATTTTCAAAATTTCTGCATTAATAAAGAATTCCGTTAAATTCTACTAAATTAAAGGAGCTAGGGATTTTAACAAAAGTTCTTTCCAATTTTAGCGAGATGTGTTCAAATAAATTGTAAATACCTTTAGCGGATGTATGACGATTCTTTATTGAAGATTTTTTTTTTTGGCTTTTAAATTGGATTTGCGCTTACTGAATCAAAGGTTTTTTTTTTTTTAATTGTAGGCGAGTCAACAGTATTTTCTTTTTAATGGTTCACAAAGTAATTTACTACTTTCATTTTTAAGTGTTAATTATTTTTTTTCTTTTGAAATAGGATGTGAATATTCATCCCAAAATCCATTTTCGAATTTGATTTATAACTAAGATCTTGTACAACAAGTTCGAGTTTTCTATTTCAACTTTAACGAAGTTAATAATTTCGATAGCAAAAGGAAAATGAATGAAAAAATAGATGATAACTCGGCTCAATTGACTTAAAATTTTATGTGCGCTTCGAATATAAACACATTTTGGGATATAATATACCTACGGTCAGAGAAGCAAATCAATATATAAACGTTATATGTAGGGTTGAGCTATCAAAAGAGGGTACCTAATTGTACGTTTCTTAATTTACAATGTTTTATTTTAGTTAATTCGAATTTATGTTTGATTTGTTTTGTTTTCTTTTACATGTGAACCGCTCATAGTTATTAACATTCTTTCAATAACAAGGCAATGCATGTAGGACTATATTTATAATTTACAACATTATTATCAACAGATTAGCACAACTCAATGTTGAGCTGATAATTATACATCTTTACTAACAAATGTGTAAATATGTCTATGCTTGTTTTACTGAGAAATAAAGAAACATTATAAACACTTTAAATAGCTGCGAAATTGTTTTAAACAATCCGACATCACTTCAGCGCATAGAGAGCAAATTACTTTTAAATAATTGCCTGATATCACACACATATATGTAATATAAACATATACATCACACACACGCACACACATTCATACACACATTTATATATATCAGTTGACGTCACACATAAGATACTAAGTACACACACACACACACACACACACACACACATGCAAATACATGTATACATGTCATTATAGTTAACCATGTTGTATAGACTATGCTGCTGCTGTATATTTGATTGCTTTGCTGCTTCAAAAGGATTCAGACTTAGTTTGTTAGTGAAGTCAAAAAACCTTTGATTTCGTTAACAACAAATATTAGCAACAATAACAACAGCCACTATAGCGCTTATACTGTAGCTGTAGCTGTGCTACCGTAAAATTGGTACCGATGTTATAGGAATTGCGATGGCTGTCGTCTTCGTTTCATTATATGTGTTTGCTCATGCATGCGTTATGTATGTAGTTCGCGGTAGTTGATGATGCATGCATAACAAGCGACAATAGTTTTGCATGTTCGAGCAAAGAAAAAACAACTACACATAAATGTAGAAAATTTTCAAATTATTGTAAAACTTTTATAACCATACACACACAAACAAGCATACACTGCCAAATACACAACGTATGTCTACAGAACTATGAGTAGTCTATGTTGAATAATGTTTTTGTTGCTTGCATGCATGAAATTGCGTTGCGTGTTAACAACACGCATCGGTTTTAAATGCAATGCAAAAGCCTGAACAAGTAATGTTGTTGTTGCATGGTGTTGTTCGTTTCTTCTTTCTTTCTCATAATCATAATCACTGGTGTTTCTTGGGCACTTACATACAGACCACATACATACATACATACATACATACATACATATATGCAAATACACACGCATACACGTTTATTTCGTTATCAAATAATTTGCATGCAAGAGTTTCTCTTCTCGTTTCGTTTCGATTGAAACGAATTATGACTTGATTTTTATATGTCTTGGGGAAACTAATTAATGTTTAAATTCATCATTAGCCTCATTTAATTTTCAATTTTTTTGCGCTTTTTTTTTTTGTTTTGTTTTGTTTCGTTTTTTTATAAAGTTCTTGTTAACGTTGCGACGGTTGTCGCGATAACGCGCAAATAAAAACCGCCAAGATAACGATTTCAGTTTCGCTTAAATACCAACCTACCCGAAATGTATGCGAGTTTATTTTCCTTAATTGCCTACCGGGCCAGACAGTGTCGTTCATGACAACGTACATATATGGTATTGTGTTTGCATGGGTTGCGTTTGTATTGCGTATATTGCGAGCACACATATCCTTTTAGTAACGCCTCTATTTCACGCTTAGCATGTCTGCACAACTCTTGTCCGTTTACGCATTACATGCAAAACTGCTCTACACTCTACTTGACATTTGCTTCGTTACATATAAAGCTTCAAAATTGTTGGTTGGTTTGCTGTTGCTGTGCGTTGCTCAAGTACTTGTTTACATGCTGGTCGTTTGATAAGCTGTTGTGATAAACTTATCACTTAAATCCCGTTGACAGCTCCGTAGAGTTGTTTATCAATTGACACATGTGTGTTTAGTGTTTCTTTTACAATTTACACCAATTTTTTACGCATAAGTTGTATGTTTCGTCTCTCATTTCATTTAGTTTTATACCATACCTATTAATTAGTAGCTTTTTCTTTTTCTTTTTTATTGCTTTTTTTTATTTATTTATTTATTTTTTTTTTTGATTTGATTTGCTGAAGCAAAATACAACTAATTGGCAGCTAGTTAAGCATAATGACAAACTTACTGCCATAGACAGACAACTTTTAAATGATTAATAGCATAAGATAATGGTGTGGCTCGAAACCTACATATTCTCGTTTTTCTATCAAATAATATTTACCTAGAAAATTAAAAAAAAAAAGAAAATTGAAAAATTAAAAATGATCAAGAAAAAGCTGAAGAATTGAAATTTCTTAAATTTGAGAGAAGGAAACGAAACGATCGAAACGAAAGCCCAGACATTCAAAAAATTGTTCTATTTTTCTTCTTTTTTTTTCGGAAACATACCAGACGCTCTTTAATCGAAATCTAAGAGGGGATTTTTTAAATAGATCCTCTTCGATGTTTGCTTCCGATTTGATAAAGATATTTAGTGTGGTACCTAAGGTACCGTCTTTAACTCGACATAAGCTTTCGCTGTTATCCATCACTTTATTATTTATTGCCTATTAATTTGAATGATATTTAAAATTACCGATGAACTAAGTGTGGAAAACAAAAGTATTCCAAATGGTAATGCACTTCGAATAAAACGCAAAATTTTATTTTTACTGGTCTGGAAACATGATAATCAGTAGACATCCTACAAACTTTATTCCAAGCCAAATCAGATTTAGAAGTTATTTGCCCATGTAGACTTCCGAATAGGTACTGGTGCCAAGATTGGAAAATTCTCAGATCTGCTAAGAAATTGGCACTTATTCAATACATGAAACTCGCGTCATTAAAGAAAGTTATTTTATATATAACAAGTAAGTTAATCGCTTTGGGCTATAAACGGTCCAATTTTTAATCTATAATCTAAATAACACGTGTACATTTAAGACGGAATATAACTATCTTGTTTTATGGGATCTGTTGTAAATAAGTTTGGGAAAAGCTAAAGGGAACTTTTCATTAAAGTAATTTTCTAATCTTCATTGATTTTCTCGTCTGCTTTGGAGGATAGATCTATTTTGATATTTTACACTTTTTTCAACAGTGTACCCGATAGAACTTCTTTTCTCTACTGGCCTTAGTTCGGTGTACACTTTCGTTTTCTTTTTTTTTTTTTGTTGAATTTGAAAAATAATTAAAATTCATAGAGAATCGTCTCTGAACACACACGCATCCCAATAGTGATGTGTTTCGTTCAGAACTACAACAATTTTCTCTTTTCTGAAGTTATGAAAAATATTGTTTGATCAAAACCAAATTAGGATTTTTAATTTTCTCATAAGTTATGTTTTTAATCTTAAACGATCTCTTTTATTTTACAATTTTCCCAATGATCTTTCTGCTTTCAGAAACGCTGATAGAACGATTATTTTAGAAGTTAGTTGAGGTCGATATGCGTTTTTGCTCTTTTCTCATCTATTGTTCGAAAACATACGTTTTTATGCCAACCAACGAAGATAAGGGATATATTCATTTTGTCATTTTGTTCATAATGCCTAGAAGGAAACTTCAGAGATCCCACAAAGTCTTGATCACCATCGTATTTCGAATATTTAAGCATGCCCGTCCGTCTTACTGTGCAATGCCTGTGGTAAACATAGTGCTGGCCAGAAAAAGGTATCGACTTTAAATCTGTAAACTTGGAAGTTCTTTCACATACCTTGCTATTGAAAATGGACCAAATCGATCGCAGTCCACGACTACACTATAAAGTAAACTGAAAACATGTCTGTTTTGTGGCTATTTTGCTCAATGTTCGTAGACTGTGAAATTTAAAATTTTCAACGATATTCCACAAAAATTGGAAAAACCTGCAGCTCCTACTTAGTAAAATTTAGTTTTACCTTTTTTCGAGATAAACATGATAGGTATAAAAGATTCAGTATTGCTGAACATAATTTGTTGTATTTTGTTTTAGATTTTGAAAATACGAAATCAGACTTATCTTGAGCAAACAATATTATGTAATCAAAATTGTATGTTTATGTGTTTCGTTTTACACTTCATAATATTTTCAAATTTGTTTCTTAGCCAAAGCGTAATAATAGGTAAAACATAATTTGATCAAAAACTAATAAGAACTTTTAGTTTTCTGAAAAAATATATTTCATCTTCATTTCCTTTCCTTTCCATTTTCTCTAAAACAAACACCTTTTATGGTTTTCTCAATGATGTTGTTCAGTTTGACAAACACTGATGACATATCTTTTTGACTTTACTGCTTCAACCATTTCGTATTTATTCTTAAAAACATTGCCTTTTATCAAGTGTAATAGTTTCGGTAGCAATTTTCTTATTATTCGTTTGATTTTCCGACTTCGTAGTTGTTTCGCAGTTGATGCTTTGAAACTGTTTTTTCTTCAAGGTGGTTCTAATGCTGGCCCTTCTTTCATGATAAACAATTTCTTTGGTTTTTTTTTCATATTTTGCTCAAAGAGCTTTTGATGTCTTTTGGATTTTCCGAGAAGTATTTACGCAAATTCTTTAGATCGTAACAAAACATCAAACATTTTCTCTACAATGTTTAGCGATTAAATTATGATTATTTTAAATGCAAATAATTTTTAAATAATAATAAGGAATCGCAGCGTAAGAAAAAAATCGGATAAATTGGAACACTACACCGAGCACAGAAATTACAATATATGATACGAGTATAACAGATATTTGCATTTTGATTATCTTTATTGTAATTACAAGCAATAAATAGGTAAACAGATGATCCTAACTGCAGTCAATCCTTAGGTATTTGCATAATGGTCAAAAATTTCTTTTATAAATTTTTCGCTCTCTCTCTTTATCTCTCTCTCTCTCTCCCTCTTTTGCTCTCTTGTACTTTTTTATGCAGTACCCGTAGAATAACAAAGTTTTTATACACGTAAGTGATGGGTGAAGCAAAAGGATTTAAAAAATTATAACTGCGTTCGTACGTGTTTGGCTGTATTTATGTGAATAAAAGAATAAAGTGGAAGTAAAACTTTTCGCATAAATTTTATCTGCGATTTTTCCTTTTTCTTTTTTTTTTTTCAAATACACACAACAGGTTTGCTAACTTGCAATGGCTTCAAATACGGCGCATTAAGTGTTATAAGCTATGACTGAAATACTGAAAGTATGCAAAAATTGTTACATCGAGTTAAGAAGTTGTGACTTAAAGGAATTTCTCTCTTTACTACAGGTTCTATTATGAACAGTAGAGTCCATAAATCTTAAAGGTGTTGATTGTAATGTCGTCAAAAAGAAGCCTTAAGTTAGCAGTTGAAATATGTGGCAAGCAAACTGTGGGATAAGTAGCGTGAAAGCTTTTTCTTTCCCATTAAAGCAAACAAAAGAGAACAGAACATGAAAAAAAAAAACGAAAATCCAAAGTTTTTTTTTTTTATTGTTTTGCTAGGTTTTTTGTCGAAGTTTTTAACTTTTAATTACAAAAATTAACTTTTGCTCGCATCACCAAAAAATACTGAAGCGTAAATAAGACGCTTCAATTTTTGTTATCGAAACTTTTCCTAGGGAAAAATTCGTTTTTTTCTAGAAAAAGTATTAAACAGTTTTAAAAATCAATGAGAAAACTATGGAGGATTAAAATAGTCATTGTTTGATGCTTGATTTACAATTGTTTCACTGTATGATTGCTTCGGTTCACTTTGTTTTACGACTTTTTTAAAAGTTTAATTCATTAAAAATAAAACAAAATAAAATGAAAAAAACGAACGTGAGACACAAAAAAAAAAGACAAAAAACGATAATGTAGTCGTTTTGTTTTGCGATGAGAGTTGGTTAGAAGGAGTAGGTTAGCTTTGGCAATCTCTTCGTAATAATAATATTTGAAGTTGTTTCTATAAGGTTGGAAAATACTTTTGATTGTAAGTTATCTTTGAGTGAAAAAGGATAAATTCTAAATGTATCGCTTACGACCTATATACATACATAACGACCTAGCCTTTGTTAAAAATGAAAAAAATCATCTCGAATATGAAATTAAAAGCAGTCCCGATTAGCTCATTAACGCACTCTAATATCTTTTCATATTATTATCTTTATTAAGTCTTTCTTTTCAAATGAGTGGTATTTTATATCAAAATATACAGGATTTAAGGCATAACACACAGCATGCAAGTATCATTTTATAATTCTGAAGATCTAAAATTTTATAAATCTGTAGTATATCGCGGCCCATTGTATTAATATTAGTATTTCAACTCATTTATCTCATCAAAAGTTCTTTGGCTAAAGTAAGATGAGCATTAGAAGAATTGGCGTTTTTGCAAAAAAAATAAAAAAATAAAAAATATGTTAATGTTAGTCCAGTCCTTTTTTAGTTCAAAAATTTATTTCACTCATCTAAATGAATTATTATAATAAAATTAATAAACCTGCACATCTTGTTATAACGCATTCTACAGTTGCTTTCAATTTGCGATTCTTGCAAATGTTCTGATATTCATTTTCTCGTCGTTGAGAATAGTGTTAATATTGTTGACTGTCTTTGTCATCTTTTCCATTATGACGTCCGTAATTAGTAGTTACATGATGAAAGGATACAGATTTGCTTGCTAAGTCCCCGCGTTCACTGCCAAAGTGACTAACGCGGCTCGGAAACCAAAAAGGCGATATTTCCTTTTAGCTTTCTAAACATTTTGCGGCTAATAGTTTAGAATTTCCAATAGGATCTTCATAAGTATTTAAGTAGAAATAAGAGTTCGTCTCCCATTTCTAAAACATTATATGACACAAAAACTGCGTCGTTTCAGTTTTAGTACAATTACGTACAAACAGCCGACAAATCGTACAAAAAATATAGGACTTTGATATATCATCTTGCAATCGATTGGATTTTAATATCATAATAATGTGATTATTGCGAAAGCAGGTTCTCGTTTTACAATATGATAATGATTTATAGGAGAGTAGCTCTTTTGCTTTGTTTGAATAAAAAGGTTAACTTAAAACTTAAGAAAACAAGTCAAAGCATTATAAATGGGCCCAGCCGGCCATCACTTTGTTGTTGATGAATCAGCGGTTCCTAGACGATTACATGCGATGACAAAGATCTAAAAGGAGGAAAAATTGACTAAAAAAAACTATTTCGAACCATTTCAATTTCGCGCTTTCATTGCTTGCAAGGAAAAAAACCAAGAGTTTTCTGTAAAGTACTGCGACTGGCAATGAAAAGTAGACTTACTATGACAATCCAAAGAACAAAAAGTCATGGGTTAATGCAGGGGAGCTACTTACATCAACACAGAATCGGAATGGAAATGGCCGTAAAGTTTAGTCGCGGTCAGGAAAGAATACTGTATTACGAGCTATTAAAACCGAGTGAAATTTTTAATGCAGATATCTACCGACGTCGATTGATCAAAGATCAGCAATTAGGGCTAACAGAAGCAAAGTCATTCTCTTATATGGCAACGCTCGGTCACACGTTGCAAGAGTTTTCAAGGATATATTGTTGCAGCTCGAATCGTAAGTTCTGCCACACTCATCTGATACAGCGCCTCCTGATTACGATCGTTCAGATCAATGCAACATTGCTTCGTTGGCACGCGTTGAAGAAGTACGAAAATGGGTCAATTCATGGATAAACGCAAAAGATCGCTAAAAAGATAACAAAAAGTTATAGAAAAGTATGAAAAATATCTTAATTAATACATATATTGTACTAATTTTTCACAATGTCTTTTTTTTTAGTGAAGAAATGATGAAAACTCATACAGGTACCTGACACTTTATCGGGAATGGAGCTAAAATCGTGCTTCAAATTTGCTGTAGCTCATATTTATGTCAAATTACTACTACTGACTCATTTGCAACATAAAGTATTAGAGATTAGACCTTTTTATTAAGTAAAAGCTAACATTTCTTAGGAGCGCTTACACGGGAAATGTGTCAAAACTCAATCTAAGCTTTTCATGTTTATTTTACCTATGAAAATACCAGTTCCTATCGATTTCTGTCGAAAAATATTAGAAATCACAATATTTGTCATATAAAATTTCTTTTGAAATCTTGTTTACTTGAGGAATGGTAGCGAACTTGGTAAGTGCTTCTTAAAAATTAGTCCCTTAAATAATTGCTAATTAGAAATAAGAATGTATGGAAAGAAATCAGATGGACAGACCGACAGACAAGATTAAATCGATATACAAAACGATTTCAATCGGTAACATAAATCTTGGGCTTATCTTACGCCTTTGTGGGGCTATTATATACATTCGCAAAAACTTAATATACCTTTTACCACAAGTGGTAGAGATATAACTATTGACCTCAGAATTTAACATACCATTGCGATGATGTGGGTGTCGTTGCGATTTCCGCAACACAACAAACAACAAACGGGGCTCTCCTCTCAGCCAATTAAGTTACAATAGTTGACATTCTCAGCCCTACGAGATCTAGGTAGAAATTCAGCTTCGATCCCAACTCTATCGGCTGTTGGCTATATGGTTTATCGTTAAATTACCTTAACTAACTTATTGTTGGCTTTTTACAGCAGACGAAAAGAAATAATGAACATGTGAACTGGACGATTTGAAGTCCTCAAAGCGACAAATATTTGATCAGGCCTTTTCTGTGTGGAGAAACGAAATTTTTCGATAAATCACTTTTTATTGAAAAAACATTTACTGTTAAACTGCTGAACAGAATCAATGCGCGATAATTTACGAAACTTCATTAGCAGTTCTCAATGAGACGCAAAATATTGATTAAATGATTCATTTCTTTCTTACGTCAAGAAAGACAGAGAGAGATGATGTGTTATGTAAGTCTTATTAAGGATTTTAAAAATCATTAATAAAAAATAAACTAACTATTCGAATATTGAAAAAATTTTCGAATAGTTATTGCAGCAACAACAATAGCTATTTGGCCTCAAGCGGAAAGAAACAGTGAAATCTTGACTGTACTTATTTACACTTTATGTTAATTCCATACATATTTCATTCTCTGCCCTTCCATTGTATTGTTTATAATAACCAGCATAATAACGCCGATAATAACCCAGCATGTATCAATGGCTCGAATGTATTTTCTGTTAACAACATCTCATAACAATAAAAATATAGAATAATCATCTAAAGCACGCTATGCGCCGTACCTATATACTCAAGAACATGCTCTTCTTTGTGGGCCCGATAATAGTTAGAACTCTATAAACAAATGTGTCATAAGCAGAGCTTTGTGTAGTTTTCTCTTGACCATACACTCAATACAATCAACTCAATGTATGAATAGTCGACCGTTTAGTGGTCACAGCGGTAGTTAACTTATTGTGAAGGGAATGGACAAACAAGTAGTAAGCTACACAACAAGTTAGCGACACGCACAACTTCAAGAATATAATAACAATAGCAAGATATCGCCGTAAGAGACACACAAGGGTCAGAAGGGAATAGTTAATGAACTGAAATGAAAAGTAAGACGTAACTAAAAGAAAATTAACTTGTTTTTCTTTCCTTTTTTGTTCTGAAATAACGATATAATCGAGTAGTATGAAGACTTGAGCAAATTTGTTGTGCGTCTTTGTTAAGAGGCAAATATATAATATCTATAAAAATATCGTTAAAAAGCTACACAGTCTAGAACTAGACTTGCAGATACATGATTCCGTGAATAGACGAAATTTTGCTAATTGCAGTTTCTGTCCCCCCAAAAGTCGAATTATTTTTTCTTTTCACTGTGTGTCATATTTTATTGTACTTTAAGGAAATAATCTTTCAGTCTTTTAGAAATGGAATCAAAGAATTCATATCACTTTTACATATATAATCGAATTGTCTCGCAAGTTTATGTAACTTACACGTGCTTTGATAAAAAATTAAAGAAAAATTTCAACTTATGCATCGTGAGTTTCGCACTCCGAGTTTATTTCTTTTATTTGCACTCCATGCACTATACTTGAGAAATACTTGTGTCGTTTTGTTTATATTTGACGAGCGAATAGGTAAAGCATACTTTGATAGCATATACATGGCGAAGCATGAGAAAGATGTCGCTGAGGTATGAAAACTGCCGGCATATACCCCGCTAATGAGAATACAAAACTTTGCTTTCTGCAATAAATATCTCTCTCATTATTAGAAAGCTCTCCAAAGAAAGAGAAATTCTCACGCTAAGTAATTTTTACTAATGTTATGAAAATGAACGTAATGTTATTAAAGTTTATAGCGAAATCGTTAAGATGAAAGAGAATGTTGTTCTCATGCCGCGACTATCTTATCCTATATATATGACTAACTATCATTTTCTTCTATTTAACGAACCCAAAAGAAAATTCAAATAATAATTCAATAAAATGCAAATCTCTAAATAAAATCATCAAGAAAAAATACGTTATATAAGTTCCTCTGAAAGTGTAACTTGCAACTTAACAAAACTTCGTTATGAATACAGTGGATACAAGCGAGATTCTTTTCAAGAGCATGGAATTAATGCTGCACGTCTGCATTCGAATGCTTTTTATTGAATCTTATTAATCAAGATCAGTCTTAGATTATATATCATGTTACTCTTGCTGAGACAAAAAAACATTATAGCTGCCCATATCCTATACCACTTAATCTAATGCTACTCTTCACTTACTTTCATGATAAAACATGAAAAATTGTAAATACATGACGTATTGAGGTTTTGTTAAAAAAATAAACTTAGTTGGACAAAAATGCGTACAATTAATTTCCATCACAAAATACTAAAAATTGTTGGTCCAAATTTCTATTATAGACCAATTTCCAAAATGAAATATTGAAAATCAGTGCTTTTTTGTCATATAAACACTTATTTTTCGATAACAAACCTTACATAGGATGGGATGCAAAAGGTAGACCTACCTTTGTTTATCATATAAAGGTTTACTTTTTATAAGAAAAGTTATATTGGAGGTGATTCAAAAAGCGTTCCCATGTGACCAAAATTTTTCACATTTTTTTTTTATATACCAAAATATAAGCTTCTACTGATTTTAGTTATAGAAAAAATTTTCGAAAACGGAGCATTATACCGGGCGTGGTCTTAAAAATGTTCGAATCTCAATGCTCAATTTCAATAACGTACGTCCTTAGTCGTAGAAATTGTTCAATAAACTTCATTTCTAATAGCGTTCGTCCAATACTACATTCAAATTTTGTCAAAATATCACAAAAATTTGCGATCTGTAGTTTGAACATACGAATACCTGGGTAGACTATAAACAGGTAAACAGACAGACAGGCTTAAATTTGAAAAGAAAATAATTCTGTAAAAATATTCGTTATAGTCTACACGATTTGTAGTATTATAAGATTTTATGGGTTTATCTAAAACCCAGAATGGCTTACGAGTACGTATATATGTGTATATATATACACACACAAGCGGTATATTTCTACAAAATTCTTTTGGAAAAATTAATTAAAACAAGTTGTTGTAGGACACGACAGCCCAGCTTTTATCCTTGTTTATTAAGAATTGCTCGTTGGTTTATAACGAACAGCTTCAATTACGGTTCTACGTCTATTAATACTCCTTAAAATATTTCTAATTTAATATTTCTCTCTTTCCTTTCCTTCTAGTGTTAGAGAAAAAGAAGTGGTCGTATATATAGCTTTCTTTTCCAAAACAAATTGAAACCATTTGCGTACAATTATTGTTCTTCTAGACTGTCCTTGCCACTGAACTATTGCAACATATAAAATGTCAACAATTAGACCGCACGTCGTACTATATGCGCGCTTGTATAATAGTAATAACGTATACTTTCGTAATGTATTGATTATTTTCTATTTTCAGTGAATCCTTTCTCTCTAGATTGATGCGTATTCTACATTTCTCACATTGAAAGGTTTTATACAGTGAAAGCATTTAATTTTTCTGCTTCAAATAGCAAAAGTGGAATAAAGCTTACAAAATAACTCTGTAATATAAATTTATATAAAATATATTTAAAAAACAAAAATGTATGTAAGTAAAAATATACAAAAGAAGAAATATAAAAGGATTTGTAGAGTTTTAAAAATTACCCGGATTTTTCTATCATTACAACAAAAAGTGTACAAGTTAGTTCGAAATACCGAAATGAAGTTAGACTGCTCGGCCATTTTGAATTCACACAAAAAATTTGTGGAAAAATTGAGAGAATAGAATAGTGCGCGCAATTAATAATGTGGACGGTAATATTTGTTTACGCCTTTGATTGGCAAAGGATGAGCTGCAGCGTTAAAGACCCATTCACGTAATGGTATCAAAGAGTCATCAGAAAACAACAAATACAAGTATTTCAAAGTTTCACCTAAGAAGTAACTGTGTTGTACATTGTCTTTTTGATGTCGATCCTGATTTACATCTAAAATACCGGTGAAGCCATAGGGTGTGCGACAATATTCTTCCAATGCTAGTACAATATCCCAAGCCCATTCTCGATACTTTTCATCATGAGTTATACGCCATAAATAAAAGAGACTTTCGACAGTTTCAGGTCGTAGCAGATACGCCTTTTCCTTATTATTTGTCGGTCGATCCTCATCAGGCGTAAAACGGAATACCTCCGGTCCTAAACCCACATAAGAAGAAATGTAAATTTGATGGCAAGTCTTTGCGATGTTTTCAGCAATGTCCATAAATTTCATTGAGTTCTCATCTTGGCTAGTATTGGCAGCCAAAGCAAATAAACCACCCGCAAAACAAGCTGAATGATTCATTTTATATCCTAAGTGTCCGGATTTCAAATCTGGTATATAAATTAAACCTTTTGTAGAAGTTCGCGTCATGTCCTTTATAATGGCTAGCATAGCATCATCAAACATTTGTCGAGCTTCTTTATCCGTTTGATTGGATTGCAACCAAGCTTTCAATAAATACTCATAGAAAGTGCCACCAAACGCACCCAAAGATATATGCGATTTTCCAAACTGGGCGGTTGCAGGATTCAAAAAACTTGAATACAAACCATTGGGTTTCTCAAGTTTTCTCAATATGTCACGGATAGTCTGCACTTTCTCTTTATACGACGAATTGCCGGTGATCTCACTTAAGTAATTGAATTCTAAATATAAACTCCCAATCTCAGCTAATATTGAGTCCTTTTCGGGAACATAATCGTAATTCTTAAACGATCCGTTTTCCAGATATATCAAATTATACGGTATACCAGTTGACCAAAAAGCTGGTAGTAATTTGTCGGCAACTTCTATAGCTTTCTTCTTGTACATATCATCACCGGTAAACGCATACAAAGTCAAAAAACTTCCAACAAAACGTGTATTCATCTCGGACACCGATACCCATTCATTAATATTACGCAAATTAAAGTTGCGTTTAATCCACTCTCGTCCCTCTTTGTATTCCGTTTGCAAACCCATGATATATAAAGTATCGAGGCTATCAACGATGGTAGTACCCATATCATTTGATGAGCTTTCCATGTGCGTTTGTAACGACGGCTTTAGCAATTCATTTTTACCCCAAGCATACAGTTTATAATTGTCCCAAGCATGCTCCATCATCTCTTGAATTTTTGTACGTTTGTCATCAACGTTTTCATTGCTATCAGGATGGCCACCAAATGGTAATTGTCTATGGCCAAAAATACCAAAGTCAATTATACCGGAAAATAAGAAAATGCCGGCAAGACAAATCACACAAATTACACTTAAGTATATATGCCAACGAATTCGATTCTTTTTCGGTGGGCTCGAAATTTCGTCACAGTTGAGAAGCTCTTCACGCATTTTTATTGTGCGTTTGATTTACAATTTTGCAAGTGAAACGTTCCGAAAAATATTTGATTTGATTTTCTTTTGTTTACTGACTTCAATAATCTCCTATACTTCGCGTAGTCTATTACCGTTTAAAAATTTTTTTGATATAAATGATTATTATAAGAAAAATTTATTTTTATAAAATTTTAAATGACGTTTATAAGTAGGCGTGTGGAATTACGACAGACTTGATTATGTCATAAGGCAATCATAATTACCAATAATATGTGAAATATCCAACGATTCTCTTTAGAGAAGATGATAGTGTTGCCACCAGAAATAACAATTAATAATTTATATTCATGCATTCATTAGCGCTGTTGGGACGTTCACATTCCTTAGGTTTTTTTGTTGCTGTGGGTTATGCAATAAATTCTAATTCTTGATACTTGTGCTTGAATTAGATCATTTAGATTGTTTACCGCTGGTCTGTATTGTTTTCTAGGAAGACGTTGACATTTTGAAAAAGAATTTGACCTGAATCAAGTCCTGCATCACATTATTTCATCATTTCTTCAAAAAAAATCTAATATTTCTTATATTATGTACATATCTCATGTGTCATATGCGTACGTAACCTTGAATCAAAAGTCTTAACTTATATTTATTAAGATGAACACCTGCAGTTATGTGGCAACCTTGCTGATTGTGGCAATTTATGCTTAGTCGCACCTTGCCTACTTATGAGAAGATGTAGCATTGTGTACGTAGGTATTTACTTTACATCAACATGTCGCGAATGCAAAGGGCAGTGCAGTAATATTCTTCTATGAACATCGAATTTTTGTGCCGACGAAGTATCAATATTATGTGACTGTATTCATGTAGAAGTCCGATTAGGAGCACTTTATCACAAAACTACTATTCTAAGACCAGTTGTTGGCAATTCTTGAAGTTTGTAAGGCCTTTGGTATAATGGACGAAAGATTACCGCAACATCAATGATCAGACAATGACCTATGGGCACAGTTTTAGTTGCTGTGTACGTTCGATGAATACATCAGGCTTTTAATATTCGGAACAAAAATATCTAAGTCTCATCGGAAGTTCTTCTCGTTGCCCATAGTCATGATGTGAAAGGCAAAGTTCGGTACAATTAATTTTTGGATTCTCTTTTGACGGTGGGCCTGCCAAAAAGCCTATCAAATATCATCGGAATTGGATAAAAAATTACTTGAACTTTCCTAGAAGTACGTTAATTGAGCTAATTGGAAATCAAGTACAGGATGTCTTTAGTAAGATTCAATACTTCTCAAAGTGTCTGTTATGTTTGCCTTAGTTAGAGAGAACTTCTAGAATTCTACTTAAAGTAAAAAAAATTTTCATTGATTTATTTCAATTTTCTATTTTTTTTTTTTTTTATAATGACTTTTAACTAAGAGTTTATCATATCGTTTTCTAAGGTAAAAGTATGCATTCTGTTAACTCTGTACCGGCACACAACCAAGATATTCCTTCGGTTAGCTAACATTGCTCCTTTATAATATTCAAAACTCTTTTTACTCTAAAACTATTTAAGTGTAAGAAACATTTTTTATATACCATCGCATACATGATGCCTTTAGGGATTCTTTACGTCAGCCTTTCCTTTATTTTTGCTGCTGTTCTATGTTTAAAGATGGGAAACATTCTTTTCGTAGATTGTTAATAATTCATAAAATCATCAGCATAAAACCACTACTTAAACCAACATCATCATTGAATCATAAAATGCAAACTTATAGACTCTAGTCTTCCTATCCTACTACTCGTTATGCGTTCGTAAACTTATAAATCATTTGTCTACAGTGTATAGAGTATGAGGAGAAAAAAAAAAAGGATAAAAAGCATTCATGTTGAAAAAGTTTACTTAGGAAGAAGATGAAGAAAAGTGTGAAAGGGGGACAAAATGAGAAGAAAATAACTTTTGTTTTGTATTTTCCCGCATTGTAATGAGTTCCTTAGCCAGGACAGGTGCGCAGATAAGGCATTGAGAAGTAAAAGGCATTTTATTTTTCCATAATTTAAAAAAGGAAGAAATTTATATTCACTCTCAAAGCCAGACTTTTCTAATAAAATCTTTGTTAAACATGAATTCTTTTTGCTGACAGTGGTGAGTCAATTGGTCCTCTAGGACTGCATTCATGTCGCAACTTTAGGTAGCTTTTGTACATATTTTAAATAAGTTTTCGAGCGATATCTGCTGTATCTTATTTTTATATTTTTTTGTACACTTTTTCAGACTTTCGAGACTATATTTTTGCAAAAATTATAACCAAATTTTTTTAGCCGCTCAAACACTGCAGCCTTTGGTCTCTAAAGAAGAAAAAAAGAATTTATATTCGCCTCGAACCAAAGCTTCCAATGTTCGCCTTCAATAGGAATTGTGAAGTATTCCTTTACAAGATAGTTTGAAGACTGTTTTTTTCATATTCGAACTTTACGACTTTCAAAATCGAAACATTTTGTCTATGTAAAATTTTACACAACTATGTTTGAATACCCCAAAGTAAAACTTTTAGGACCTTGAGGCTCCAATTCACGGAAAGGAGATTTTCTGAAACTTTACTAATTATAAGTCGGTTCACATATCAATATAACTTATGAAATTTACAATTCATTTGAAATCTCCGAAAATAAAAGTTGTACAATTTTAAATGAATACTTAGGAAGAAGATAGAAATTATTAGTTTCTGGGTAATTAAAAGTTTAGCTACACAACCGGTTTTAGAATCAGCCCCATTTATTTTTTTCTGCGGAAAAGTACAAGGAAACGCTTGTATCAAACCGAAGAGAGAACAAAGTGAATGGCCAATTTGCTGCTAGATGAGTGAGAAGAAAAATATATTTGAGAAAAGAAGAAACAATATACTGAGTTGTATTTTGACGAGAAGGTCATCGAACGCCAATATTCATTTTCTGCTAATTGTCCACGAGATTTCGTTCTACTATGAATCAGTTCATCTTCCGTTTCCGAATGCAAGACTCCTGGTCAGCCAACGAAGGAAGACAAATATACCAAAATCTTATTTAAAAAGACTATAGTTGTGTCAGAATAACTGTGGAAATTGTCAAAGGAGAAATCGTTCAGCATAATTTTGAATAACGGAACTTTTTATTATTTTTCGTTGCAAAAAAAAAGTAATAATAACGAGGTACTGAATATTACTCAATATGAATAAGTGAGTGCATAGACAGTCTTAGCTTGGTCCGTACAAAATATTTTGACGCAGTAACTTTGTAATGTCATGGAATAGTATATACAGGCAGCCAAATAATTATAATTTAGTCGATGCCTCTATTCAGGCATCTTCGTTGGAAAATCTAATAAATCTGCTGCAAAATTCCAAAATTTCAAAAATGTAAAAATAACGTAAGCAAATCACTTTGCTTTAACAAAGATACACTCAAGCGAATTTAAAAAGATTTTAAATTTTTAACTTAATCTTCGACTTTCTATAACGATATTTTCATTTCTTCCCACATGTATTTTTTTCTTTTAATATCTACTCGTCGGCCTTTGTTTTAAGTCTCTATAGTATACTAAACTTGAACTTTGAATTTTTCTTTCTGTGCTAATTTGATTTGATTAATATCATCAAAAGTTAGTTGTTGAGTGAAATATGATTCATCTTAACGCACACTTTTTTTTTTTTTATCAAAGTAACGCATACGCCACAATATTAACATATTTTCTCTCGTTATAAACTCTCACGAAGGTCTATAATAACAATAAATATAAGTAATATTTATCTAAACACCCACTTTTCTATTAGAGAGTATCCCTCTTTCTTTCTGTTCCTCTCTCTCTCGTATCCTCTATCAAATCAGTCATTAAATGTTTCCAAAAAAAAAAAAAAAACGAAGAAAGAGAGAATTTTATGCATAAATTTCATGTTATCCACTTCGTTCCCATAAATGAATAAAGGAATGAATGAATGAATGAATGAATGCTTAAAAAAAAGTAGTGAAAACGTTTATGCATAAAAGAAAACGAAATAAGTATTTTGCTGTATTGATAAACAATAGGCATCGTTTTCTTTTATTTTTGTTCTTCTGGGTAAACAAAACAATCATCATAACATTATTTGCCCTCGGGTTGATAAATTAATTTTTCATACACACACCAGGCAAACAAACAAAACGGAACCATGCAAACAGCACAACAACGACACAACACAATGGAATATTGCATTAAGGTTGTTAAGGTTGTTAACAGGAAAAGAAGTTAAAATGCAATAGCAGATGGATTCAATATTTATTGTTGTTGGGCTGTCGTTGCCATTTTATTATGAATGGTTTAATAAAATTCTATATATGTTCGTTCGAGTGTATAATCTGTGTGTGACTCGTTTCGGAATTCAAGACTCAAATAAACGATGATTTACTGTAAATGAAGTGTTTTTTCCGATTGAAAAGAGAAAAATATTGTATGAAGGTGTAAGCAGGTGTGCGTGCGTGTCTACTTTCAAAGACATTTTCATAAATAAGGTGGTGTACAAGTAATATTCATATTGATTAGCTTTTACTGTGTTGTTGCTGTTAGTTGTATTGCGTATAATAAATCTTTTGTTTTTAATCAAATACTGGTGGGATTTTTCCAGAATAGCTATGTAAAGTTGTTACTCATTCATAGTTACACAGAGAACGAGGGAGTTTTAGTTAATTAGACAACAATACGTGGAAACGTATTTAATGTAGGGAGTAACAGCTATTTAATAATTTGCCTATTGATGAGTTGGTCAAGACTCATTTTAACGAAAATATTTGCGTCGATATTCCTTACAAAACTATAATTACTTATTCAAAAATGTGTCTTTATTGCCTAAATGCTACAAAGTACACGCACCTCTTTTAGAATTTTTCCTTATCATAAATAATAAAAACAAGAATTTATAAGATCGTATGGTAAAGTCATACAAGAAGAGGACGAATAGACAATGAATCAACAGAAAGGCAACGATAGAGACATGAACGAAAGGACGAAACTACGAAATGATCGATGAAAAAATCATTTTGAATTGTACTCTAATTGTAAATTCGTTCTTTCATTTTCTGCGTTAGATAAATGATTCGAAGATATCATAGGAATCGAAGGAAGCCGTAATTAGCTGAACATATTAGAGAACAAGGTTCTGGTTTACAGGAGAACAGTGTTGGTGGTATTGTTGAGCTGCTCTTATGATTTTCTCTTTAATTTCTTTTTCAATCACAATCAACCCATGTGACTACGTACCCAAAGTACTTTAACCTTTTTTATGGACATTGCTGTGGTATTTCTTAATTTGCTAATAGTGCTCCAGCTGGATAGCTTTCGATGCAGATAGGCTATAAGTGACAATAACACTTTTCACTTTTGATATTACGGACAAAGTCTATAGCTTGGAGGGTAGCTCAGGCTTCAGTTGTGAATGTTAAAGCACTTTCGTGAAATATGGGATTTAGAAGTATTTGCCTCGAAGCATCTAGCACGGCAAAAGAAGATGGAAGATGGACAGATTTAGAGCCGTCAATGTAAAGGCAATGCCAACCATAATTTCCCAGTATTTGGGTTTTTCTTTTCAGCTAGATTCCTGAAAAGGTAGTTTGGAGTGAGGTCTTTTTTGTACCTAGAAAGAGAAATATCACGCGAGTAAGCTTTTAAAACCCGCACAGGATTGAGCCCAAAATATTGCGAAATTTTTAGGGGAATGTTTAGTTCCTTGTATAAAATTCATTTAAAAACCAAAACCAAAAAATATTCTTCCTCTGTTTTCCTATATATGATTTTAATTGTTTACGATAATGAAAATAGACAGATGTAGACGACATACAATAAGTTTGGTTTGTTCAAAATATTAGTCGATAACGATGAAAACGTCAGTTTACAAGGAAAATTCTCGTCATTTGCGGGAACTATGTTTGTGCTGCTTAATTCGAAAGAAGGCGCTGCTAAACACATACGAACACGGTTTCGTTACGATGTCTAAAGCCTAAACAATGATGCAAGCTAGGCGAACCATTAATTTGAGCGAAAATTTTAATATTCATGGCAGCCTTATTTGGGGGTGTCAGATAAGTGTTATGTGTTATGGTTTGCACCAACCAAATAAATCTATCCCTAGGGGCAACAGCGGTACCGTTGAAATCAAACACCGGCCCAATATGTCAAAAGTCATGACATCGCGAGTTTTCAGCCCTACGACACTCATATAGCAAAAGTCGGCCATAACACCTTAGCAGTACTAAACTCCTAACTTCCCCGCTGTTATCTACAGATATTACTCCTGCATTACAAAATTTTCAAAATTAGCCTTTTTTTACCAGACGGAGACTTATTTTCATAAGAAAGGTTATATGGGAGGCGGTTCAAAAAATGATCCCCCCCATGCAAATATTTCGCATTTGTTTTATATATGCTAACACTAGATTCTATCGATTCTTATTATAGAAAGAATTTTTGCAAACGAGATATTATATCGGGGACAGTCGTAGAAGTAATCCGATCAAATATCATCACAATATCGTAAAAATTGCGATCTGTAGCTGTAACACAAGGATAGATGGGCAGACAAACTTAAATCGATTCAGAAAATTATTCTGAATCGATCAATATAATAAAACGTGGGTCCCTTCTGTATACATCCGAAAAAACCTATAATACCTCGTGTATATATATATATAAAGAAATACTCAAGATTTGAACGATTGATTGATTTAATTACATCGGCAGCTTTTCTCAAGAGGAGGAAAGCAAATGTTTGTCTGCCAAAAGCAAACTTTGTAATTAATATATATATATATATACAGTGCAAATCGGAGGATAAGTGTATTTTATGTTGCAAATTACGGAAAGACTGGATAAACTGTATGAAATAGATTTAATACGTTTCGAATAATTTGGTTTGAGTAATTTTTGTAGGAAAAGTTATAAAATTTATGAAAAACTACGGACGATAAAAGCAATGCAATGACCAGAGTAGACGTCATTCAACTTGAATTATTTTAATTGCTTTCTTTGCTTAATTATATCAAAAAGCAAAGACCTACCTGAGGGATTAAATGTTTCAAAAGACAGAAAACAAGACGTATCAAAGGTTTTATAATTTATTATACAATATATTAGACATATTTTGCTTTTTCTATCAATTTGAATAAAAATTTAATTTTGTCTCGAAATAACAATGAATTAAGAAATAATCAATAATTAATTATAATTAAGTTCTAATGATAATGAATGTCAAGCAAGTTACAAGCTGAAGAAGTTTAACTTTTATTCTATTTTTTTTTGTTTTTGTTTAAATGTAATGAACACTGAATACATACTTTTAGCTGATCAACTATTAATATATTCTTGCGTAAAAAAACGAAATGTCATGAAATGTTCTCTTTACCGAAATCATAAATAACAATTAGTATTAAAAACTAGCTAAATACTTAACATTGACTCTGCTGCAATCATTATTATGGTTGTTCGTGAGATTTTCAATTTTGTATAGAATTCACTTAGTGGATGAGTAACAACTATTATAAAACAATTAATTTGAATTAAAAATGTATTTAATTAATTAAAATTTGTATTTGATATCAATAGCAATTAATATGTGGGCAACTCTGTAACCAAAAAAAGAAAAAAAAAACGGAAAAAAAATGTTAATAGTTACGAAGCAAATATGCTTACATGTGTACATGTCAACATGATAAATGAACTCGATTTTGCTCTAAATTGAGTTGAATTCGTACACAACGAATAAATGTTTGAAGTAAACATTCTTGAAAAAAGTTGATTTTGTATCATAGAAGCATAATAAATTGAAAATGACTGTGCAGCCTAAATGCAATCACGAATCATTAACTTTTCAAGCTAGCTTTCGAATGCACAAATAAGTCACATGAGTATCTCTAATTTATTAACTTTTCTCTATAAAGACGTAGTTGTTAAAATACTTGACCACATGTGATGATATGAGGATTTTAATTGTTATTAGTTGTTTTAGGTTTTTCTCTTTACCTTAATACACTTCTTTTTTTTTTATTGTTTGTGTAATTTATGTTCATACACTTTATTAGATATCTAATGAAAATAATACCACGTCATTTGTAATTAATTTAAATTTTGTTAGAAATATAAAAATTGCTGAAATTAAAATTGAAAATAAATTCAATTAGTTTTTGTCAAGCAATTCACTGAAGCATTTAATTTATGAATATGCCAGCAGCTGTCTTTTAACAATGAAAAAATATGTATTGATGGTTCTATTCGAATTTTTTAATACCCATCATCGGTGTTTGAAAAGCGAGGACGTGATGCGGTTCTATCTTTATCTATAGCAATTTTTCAATACGAATATGAATATGTATACGGATACGAATACTAATGCAAATAAGAATACGAACATAGATATGAATATGAACATGAATACAAATATGAATATGAATAGGAATACGAATACGAATAGGAATGCGAAATATGAATATGATCTTTTATGATAAAAAATATGAACACGAATTTAAACGTGGATATGAATATGGATATGATACGAATATTAATATGAATACGAATGCGAATACGAATATTACTACGAATAAGAACATGGATATGAATATGAAATCGAGTATGAATATGGATACGAATATGAATATGGATATGATGTGAATATGAATATGAATATGAATACGAATATAAATACGAATATGAATATGAATACGAATATGAATACGAATATTAATATGAATACGAATGCGAATACGAATATTACTACGAATAAGAACATGGATATGAATATGAAATCGAGTGTGAATATGGATACGAATATGAATACGAATATGAATATGGATATGTATATGAATACGGATACTAATATGAATATGATGTGAATATGAATACGAATGTGAATACGAATATGAATATGAATACGAATATTGATATGAATACGAATGTGAATACGAATGTGAATATGAATACGAATATGAATATGAATACGACTGTGAATGTGAATACGAATATGAATATTAATATGGATATGAATATGAATATGAATATGAATAGGAACATGAATATGAATATTGATACAAATATGAATACGAATCTGATATGAATATGAATATGAATTAATCGGCCTTGGACATTGTTAATTTGGGTTGGCTTGGTTCAATGCTAAATATATCTTCAGAATTTAAGCACGTTACACATGCTACGAAAAAATTAATATGTTTCCCAGCAGGTATATAAATAAATAAAAAACCTATTTCCACTTCATCACCGCCATAATTTAATAGCTAAGGTGAAAAGCAGAAAAATTCCATTTTTTTCTTAATCAATTAAAGCTGACAAATAATTTATACCTATTCTGTAACAAAAAAAAAAAAAAGCTATTTTACAGATGTTGTTCTAAAATTTTCCAAAAAAAATTATTCATTCATGAAGAAATCCTCTGTTGACGGCACATAACAGCAGCCGTCATTGTTTACTTAAATGCTGAAATTTATTGTGCGTATAGATTTCCTTGTAATGTCGATGGAAATGTATTTTCTTGTTTGTTTATCCATATCTATATAATTTTTTAATGTCGTTTTTGCCCGATATCAATCAATTTGTAGAAATTTTCAAGTCTTATCACCCACTCAACAATATAACATAGTATCGCCTGCTGTCTTTAAAGAACACTGGAAGAGATGATAGATTTATTAAGTACCATGAACAAGAGCAAAAAAGATTCGTTTACATAATTGTTTCTTTGGATTTACTTTTCTCGGTTTAGCTGCGTAGGTCAATGTTTTTTTTCACATTCATGTGCTAATTACAATACAATTTCAAATTAACATTGTTGTGATTGTGTGTTCAACTCAAAAGTTTTTGTGCTGATGCTTCACTGTTTACTTGATTTCTGGCATAAAATTTTCTATTAAGTCTGTTACTATCCTAACCCTACCTAAAAACTCAAAGGCGAACTTTTGCAATCATCGCAACATTATCTATTAGATGGCTGATCAAGACCATTCTTTGCCGAGCGTTTGATAACCCTGATAAACATTTTAGTTAATTTTTTTTAGTTCAATAACTACTATAAATGCGGCATTTTTTGCTGCTATGGAAGACAAATCTTGTATACTTTTCTACCGTTCCGATGGTGGATGTAAAAATTCACCTTTAACTTGAATTTTTTTACAACCTTCCAGTCAAGAAATCTGTTTTATTGAAACCTCGCTTATATGAAAGTGTTCTTAATGTTTTATTAGCTTATTATTTATTAAATTCAATTTTTCATTCGATTTTTAAATTTTTTTTCTTTTTTACTTATCGACTGCAAAGACAGTGAGAGGAATATCTTTGATCTTCCGATCGTGGAATAAACAGCTGTAAGAAGTAGCAAGAAGCTGTAAAATGTATATCTGCCTTCCAAACTGTCATTTAGAAGCATACTTGGAACACCAGAAATTGCTAAAGTGCTAGTAACAGGGCTGCATCACTAAATTAACAGTTATTCAGATAACAGACAGTAGTATCTCTAAATTGTGTTTACTCTGCGGTGTACAATTTCGTTCAATTATAACAACTATATAAAAATAGATATTAAGATATAGATGCAGTTTTTTGTTAAAAATTTACCGCGCTAGAGAGGCTTGAGCGTTTGTGAGAAAAAAGCTTTCATAAGCAGTTTTCTTCTTCACATCAGTGGACTTATCTTTGAGATAAATATGCAACTACTGACAGGATCAATCGGAATAATGTGATTTATAAATTCTATACAAAAAGAATAAAAAGCATTCCATTTTTCTTTGTTACAGTGGCCTTGAATGGTTTCTGAGATTTTTAAGTGGTAAAAAAAGGAAAGAATGGATGGACTAACAACAAGAAATATTTTTAATAAATTATTATCATTATATCATTTATTTTATTGATTTATTGTTCTATAGCATTGTAGAATCCTTTCATTTTATTTTATTTGCATTCATTGAGTTTTAAAATTTAAAAACAAAAAACAATTCTAAAAAATTCAAAATGTGAATATATATAAAAGCTTGGGGCTTTTCAAACATCGAATCTCTTATATTAAAAAATGTTGAATGCCTTAAGATATTTTATATATTCGCATGTGAAAGTGATTGGAACAGCTTTTTAGTTCACTTAAAGTTTATTTAATAAAACTTTATTTTGGATATAATTTTTTATGTTAACACTTGTGCATGGAATTTTAGGTCACTGTATCTGCCGCTATCAACTTGTGATGGTTACAATCATTACTGCTTTTTTGATTTGGGTTTTATGGCCAGAATTTTAATAAAGAAAAAAATAATAATTAAGTCTTTTCAGAAAAAAACTTAGCGCTATAATCACGATTCCAAGAGCGGGAAGATATATAAGGGATACTATATACTGTATATTTTACAACGTCTCCGGCACAAACAGTGTCTTCATAATTGGTTAGTGCCATGTTAGATGCTCCAATGTGAATATTTACAATTGTATTAAATATATACATTTGGCTTAAAAGTTCCATTTCTCAACTATAGCATCTTCCCGGAATTTCTAAATAATATGTAATGTGAAGTTTTTTTTGAAACTTTTGTTGAAGATTTAGCAAATATAAGCAAAATGTTTCAAATGCTCTAAGCGCTATTAGAAAATGTATAAAAGAAAGAAAACATAAAATTTTGATCATTGTGCGATTAAAGAGAACAAGCAATAGTCTTACCTGAAACACACGTTGCCATTAAACGTTTAATAGTAAAAAGTTTATTTACCGAAATGATAACTGTAAGGTCTTCCCATCACTGCTATCAAATACAAAGACAACAAAGAATTGTGTGTTACTTCCGACGGCAGCATTCCGAAAAGCATCGAGGCTCTAAAAACTTTTATCGAGTTACTAAATCAATATGGGTTTTTGGATTATCTTTATATACCTTTTGTTGTGATTATTTCTGGCCTTTTCGGTTTAAATGAATCATTTATTTTATCCAGTTAATGACGGTACACTTCAGAATTCATCGCGGTATTCTTCAGTAAACGCTCAAAAAAAAAAAACGATTGCTTTGAAATCTTACTAAACAGACGCGCATCACCTACTTTTGATGAATACAGCCTTTCGAAATGCTTTCAGCCTTTACCCGTAATCTCTTGCACTAAATATTGATGTATATATGTATTATTTTCTTCTTTGTCGTATTCAGCAGCAACAGCAACAGATATGTTTAAAGGGAAAATAGCAGACTTGTTCGACTTCTTGCTCCATTGTTTGCCTCCGATAACTTTTTTCTTGCCATGTATCTAAATAAATATGTATTAAAAGGGGCGTTATAATTATTGTAATGAATTATTTTATTTACATACGTTATTGTCACCTTCAAAACCTTCCAAAATGATTAATTTCATCAAGTTGATTTAATTTTCGGAACAAAGAACAGTGGTGATCCTCTTGTTCCCAAAACAAACTTTTTAGGCACTTTATTTATGCTACTAATCAATTTAAGTCGCTAGAGTGATTAAATTTTCAAAATAGTTTTTTAATATATTTCTAAGAAAATTTCTTTACGACTTTGTTTTCAAGCGCTAGTAATAGATCAACTGATGCCAGTAATTAAGTGGTGGTAGGAGTACAAATTTACAAAGGCTCTCTCGTAAAGTTGATATTGCTTTGCTATACAGAAGCCCTCAACTTAAATTTCCACATTTTCAAAACCAATGTAACCCCCCCTTGACCTATCTCATCTGCTTAGACCTATAAAAGTCAAATCACAAATAGGTTCATATCATACTTCCTTACGGATATTATATATTAAAACAAAGCAAAGTCTTCAATTTACAGTTTTATTATTGTAATTGAGATATTGAAATGTAGAGAAATATTAACACATTAATAAATAAACAAATAAATTAAACTGATATACATGCTAAAAGCGAAATAAACAATAAGTCATACATTCTTGAATTAAAAATTGGAAAAAACTTTCATAACACACATGGAGGTTGCAAATTTTCAATATCTTCCATATTGTCAGCGTTTATTTCTTTAATAGATCTCTTAAAATGATTCTCGATTTGAAAACAAATCTTCATCGTTTCATCATTATGAATCAAATTAATTGCGATACCATTTTTTCCGAATCTACCAGTTCTTCCGATACGATGTAAATACGTCTCACAATCGGCATTACCTTCACCGTCGATAGGCAAGTCAAAATTCACAACAATGGTAACCTGTTCTATATCTATACCGCGTGATAATACATTCGTAGCTATCAGGACTTTCTCGTAACCCACACGGAATCGATCAAGTGCTGTTAAACGTTGTTCGACCGTTAATTCGCCAGATAACACAGCTACTGAATGCCCATCAGAAGACATTTTTCTAGCTAGCCAGGCAGACATCTTGCGGGAGCGACAGAATATAATCGCTTGACCAATTATAATATTTCCATATAAATTCTCTATTAATTTATATTTGTCTTCTGGCGAACGGCACCGTACGTAGTATTGTTTTATATTGTCTAACGTCTGTTCTTCCCTCTTAAGTTGTATTACATTTGGTGAGGGGACAATATATCGAGCAAAATCCATAATTTCCTTCTGATAAGTAGCCGAGAAGAATAACATTTGACATTTACAAGATAGCTCTTTTCGAATGCGAATGCACTGATCTAGAAGACCTTGCCCAGTTATCATAACATCAGCTTCATCTAAAACAAAAACGTTAATTTTCTTCAAGTCTAAAACTCGATATTTCAAACTCCAATCCAGCATTTTTCCTGGAGTGCCAATGATAATATGCTCATTTATTTGGTTGTGCTGATCTAATATTTCGCCGCTGACTGCTATTTTTATGCTTAAACCGGGAACGAATTTGCTGACTTTTGCAGTCTCCTCAGCTATCTGCACAGCCAGTTCATATGTTGGCGACAAGCACAAAACTTGAGGATATTGTAAAGTCGTATTTACGCGACTTACCATGGCTATGACAAAAGCCGCTGTTTTGCCCGTACCCGACTGACTTTGTGCAATCATATTTTGAGGGGGATCAGCGAGTAAGATGGGCAAAGCAGTCTCTTGAATTTTGGAAGGTGCGTTAAAGCCCATAGCGTAAATACCTCTAAGGATTTCAGGTTTCAAATGCAATCCTTCAAAACTTCTCACCGAAAACAATGGAGAATTTGGATCTTGTCGCTGAACTTCTAAATCCAATTTCGAATCTACTAAACCTTTTTGCAGAGCTTTCAACATTAAACTAGTGTCGGCAGGATTCACGAAATCTTCTTTCGAAAAATTATCTTCAGTTTCAAAACTGTTAATCGATCTATTCATTTGATAATTAAAATTTTTACGCTGTTCCATTGTAGTATATAGCAGAAAGCAGGAAATTATTTCAAAAACTTTGAACCAAAAAAAGGAAAAAAATAAAAAAAATTAATTAAAACTTAAATATAAAATTATTTCAAAACTCTGTCTACCTTTGCTGCTGATTCTCCGTCCGAAGGGCGTTGTCTACTGAAACTTACTAGAGAAAACGAAAAAAATCTTCAAAAATACGATTATCAACTTTTAAGGCTGATGCTTGGCCTACTATTGAATAAAAATGTCTTTCCATAAGCACAGTGAAAGCCTTATTACTTGGTTGCCATCATTCGTAACATTATAACATTTTTTAATATAATCGTTAAACTGCTGTGCCCAACTTAATTTGGGCGAAATGCAAATTTTTTCTTGAATTTGTTTTAAAAAGCACATCTAAACTGATCACATGGACACAGAGCGCAATTTGCATCTTCAATAACATTTTCCCATAGATGTTCCTGGTTTTTATCTAGTCTGGCATCGATTCCGATATTTTTAAAACGCATTTGACTTTTCGTTTAACAGGCCATAAATTGCGATGTAATTGGGATAATTTCCAAGTATTATTTAAACGCGAATTGTTCTTCAAAAATGCCAAAATAGAAAAGTACGATTTTGTAAAAATACTGCTAAAGAATTTCTTGAAAAAAATTATTAAAACTATTCTGGAAAATAAATTGATTCATATTCTCTCACATACTTCGAATGTACTTTCATAGGTCAGGTGCTTTCTTTACTCTTTTACAAGAATAGATATACACTTGGGATTTATATCAATGAATGAAAAGTTCCATGACCTTTTATCCATCAACTTAGTGTGCCTATGGTTGTCTATTTATGCAAAGCTGTAATAAGGTACTGCATTCGCTGTATCCTTTTCTGTGATGAAACGTAAAGCAAATGTTTGAGTTCACAGTAAATAATAATAAAAAAGGAAAAAAAAGAAATCGTTTAATACCAGTTGCTTATCCTGTTATTAACACTTTTTTATTTAATAACCGCTTTCGCTATTGTTACTCATTTTTTTATTTGCTATAGTTTGCTACTGTTTTTCAATTAATTTTGTCAACACAGTTGTGGGGGTACCTTGCAAATTAATCGTTGCGATCACGATAATAGTTGCGGACTTTAGTCTCCTTATCATCAATTTTTCTAAAAGAAATGAAAAAAGTCTTTTTATCGCAATAAGATTCACGTAGCCGACAAAGGGAACATATTTCGATATCGTCCTTAATAAAACGCATTGATTTAAAGTAATTTCGTTAACAATTAAAAACGATGGCAACCATATCATCTTGCACGATTGATGAGAAATCTATGAAACGATTTTGTACGACTTTTGATATTGATGACGTAAGAAAAAAAACGAAAAGCGATTTAATAACATTTGAATGAAATTTGCCAACAGTGGTTGTGACTTCAAGAGCCAATTGGATTTCGTTGGTTAGTATTAAACAAAAGCCTACTTCCTTCTAAGAAGAAACATTAGGAAGAAATAAAAAAAAATTGAAAGGAAATATTTTTATACGCTTGTGCTTTATTTACGTAGCCGACAAAATAGATCTTTTAAGGAAACATATTTCGATATCGCCCTTAATAAAACGCATTGATTTAAAGTAATTTCGTTAACAATTAAAATCGTCGGCAACAATTAATGCGAAATCTATGAAACGATTTTGTACGACTTTTGATATTGATGACGTACGAAAAAACACGAAAAGCGATTTAATAACATTTGAATGAAATTTGCCAACAGTGGTTGTGACTTCAAGAGTCAATTGAATTTCGTTGGTTAGTATTAAACAAAAGCCTACTTCCTTCTAAGAAGAAACATATGGAAGAAATAAAGAAAAATTTAAAGGAAATATTTTCATAGGCTTGTGCTTTATTTACGTTTTACAATTATTTGCTTTAGTACTGTTTACATAATTATTACTAAAAATAAAGCACTGAGGAATTTTTCCTATATCACAGACTATTTCCGCTTGCCATCAATATTGTCAAAATATTTGGCATAGAGGTTTTCCAACTATTATTTTCGTGCATGCTTATCGAGCCGCCGTTTTTCAAAGTTCGAGAAAACAGCTATTTTGCTGTGTTTTACAATTAACAAGTAAATTGTTAAGAAATGCATTGTGAAAGTATTGTCATAGTTCCGATAGCTTTAGGGTTTGTTTACATAAGGACCTCAGCTCCACTAAATACATCAAGTCTTGATTTTAAGCTTTTAAAGTATATGCTGCAGCTGTATCCGTAATTAATTTCAATGAGTTGTGTAATAATATAACTGACTACGAAATTGACATAGCTCAGTTTTTCGCCAAAGCCTTAGGCCGAACAAGGAATAAATATTTTTTAGTACTGTCTGTTTGACTCGATTATTTTGCGGTATTTATTTTATTTGCTGTACATATTAAACTACTCAAAGATATTGAAGTATTTCTCTATCTTTTCCGCGTTACTATATTAGTTTACATGGAAGTTATTCCACCTTTATCCCGTTGAAGTAGATAAAACGTAAAGTATTATCTTTTAAAAAAATTTGATCCTTATTCCAACAAATCTTAGTAATTAAAAAATTTCTTATTCTGTCTGGATTTGGAACGATTGTTTGCTTATAAGTCTGGGCCCAAATACTTGCATTGATTGTGCTTTCCTTAAAGCTAAAACCCCCTCGTGATATAGAATTTATTGCCATTCGAACGAAAACGGAAAATAAAAATTTGTTCATAACGTGTTCCTAAATTGCCCCAAATTCTGATGTTTCTATCTTAATGAAACATTCTGCCCCGATATGTGACATCGCTGAATTTTTAAAGCTCACTGATATTATCGTATTACCTAGTATCCTAATGATAATTCATTTTATATGGTCATTTTCGTTGCGTCTGACCGAGCCAACGTGTTTATTAATGAAATACGTGATTTGAACGTTCTTCCCAATTGTATTGAAAGTTTCTTGGGTCTTAGTTTTCTAAACTTTCCTGAAATATTATAGTTGTAAATCGATGTCTGACCTATAGCTCACGTAAAGAGTCATATCATGTTTCAGTTCGCCTATCCTTCCAAGCCTCCTTTCTTCAAATTCGTAACATATACAAGCAAAACGATATGAACACTAGAAGTTGGAAAGGATTTCGCAAAAGCGAAAAATCTATTCCGATATTTATATTGACTATGAAATGCACCGCTTATACAGTATGAAGCGTGCATTTCCGTTACTTACGGAAAATTGACATTTCTAATATACATTTTGATTGTTGATAAATGATGGGCGCATTGATTAAATATTAGCGATGATAAGGAAATTATGAAAATTATGGAAAATTATGAGCGGTGTAGCGAGCGTAATAAAAAACTGAATATATCTTTCATTTTTGATATGAAAATTTACAATGATTTTTTTTTATTTTTATAACTGAAACTCTATCTAAACTTATACGAACTTTGGTGTTAACTCTTAACCATACATATAAATAAAAACGATAAATAAATATAAGAAACAACAAAAACAATAAGTACAAAACAAAAATGAATGACGCCGCCGGAAATTAAAGAAAATTTTCTAAGAAAGATAAAATATTGGTTTAAGAAAGATTTTGGAATTTGTAAAATATTTGTTTACGAAATCTTCAAATATCTTTAAAGTGTTCAAACATATGTTGTACGTACATGATGCGAATATAATACATTCGGGCAAATTGTATAGTTTGCACACATTCTTCCTGCTAAGCAAATGATAGTTAAATATACAAAATAGAACGGACACTTAATTAAATTCAACACCTGTGCATATTACATGTACTCTCACATTTAAGCAATTAATATAAAATACACATAAGCAATGTAGGATCTTAAATAATAATAATAAGGACTTGTGTCAAGGATTTATTAGGACATAAATTAGTATTCATTATAGAGCGCATAGAAAATACATTTATTAAATAATATTGAATTTTATTTTCTGTTTTTATTAAATTTTTAAATTAATTTCTTTAAACCCAATTGTAAAGCTCGCCATCCCTCATTTGCACACTTGTAACCCATTTATATTTGGTTTTCTTCTTCACACACAAGAATGTTTCATAAATTGAGTTTTTTTTTTGGGCCAACAACGTGACCTGAATTCAAAATTGTTATAATCTATGTATTGTTGTCATTGTCGTTATCTTGTTTCGTCCACAAGCTCGGGCTCTCGCTTACATGCTTTCGCTATTTTTGCTTAAACCGCAATATATTGCAATGTCAAACTTAATTCTATATGTAATATAAATATATACATACAATGTACTGCAACAATCCGACTGACAAAAGCAACCGAACAACCATATTCCACACAAACCCGCCAATATCATTAACATTTTCCTTCTTACACACTACTATAGAGTTGGTTTGCTGTTGATGCTGGTGGCTTTGTTGTTGTTGTTTTATTTTTCTTCTTTTTTTTTTAATATATTTATATACGCATCACTGAAGGTTCGGAAATATATTGAATTTTACAAAGTTTCACAGAGCCTCAACCAAAGAACCTAGAAAGTGGAAATATTCTTGACCAGTGTAAAATTTTATGTCTATTTAGTCAAGCGCAACAAGCGGAAATGCACACGCATTAGCTGGGTAGTACTTGTCAAAGTCGACATCGTAAAGTCCGTACAAGCCTTTGACACATAAATAGCATATACTTATCGTCGAGATTCAGCACAAAGATTAATAGGAGGTTTACTAAAAATGCGAAAAATGTATTTCACTCGAAAATATACTTTAATTAAGGTGGAAAAAAAGTAGTCCTAAGGTTGTGAAAATTTTTTGAGTAAAGATTTAATAAGAAATTCTCGATTTGAAAAGAAATTGAAATAAATTATACTAATAGTTAAAGAGGCCTTTCTTTACTGCTCTTTTAAAATTTCATGTCGCATTCCGAATTGTCTATTATCGCTTGATATCTGCCTGCTACTATTTTCTCCTTGAATGTCCGCATTCTTTGCGTACTTCGATGTAGAATATCTCAGTTCTTTGATAAACATTTTGTGATCAGTCTTCACTCTATATTCACGATATACCACAAATATGGAATATGATTAAGATGGTTTCAGATCCAAAGGGATTAAATTGTGTTGTTTAAAAAACTTTAGAGTTTTTGTATGAAAATCAATCATGTAACACATCACTCAATAAGTTCGTAGTATCACTAAGAAAATAAACACTTTTACTCAAAATTTGACTTTATTCATTAACAGAAACTTCTTCAAGAGATATATTCATATACATATATAATCATTCGATCGGTTCTCTAACATTTCTATGCCTTTCTTCAAAATACGATTTCATTCACGATTTCTTCATTGGAGCCATATCCCTTTGTTGTATTTTCTTGAGAATCGTGAACAAATAATAGTCACTGGGGACTAAACCTGGAGAATATGATAGATGTGTTAGCAATTCATGCAATTCTACCAATACTTGGCTTGTGAAATGGTGCATTGTCTTGGTGAAATATCATGTTATAAACATTACAGAACGGTTTTTGCCTCCATTTTCACTCGCAACGTGGAATATAAGTGTTTTCGTTGCATTTATTGAAAAACCGACGTATTGGAACCTGTCTATTTTTCTAATAGATTTTGGTCCATGATTATAAAAGGCATAGCAGATCATTGCATAACTCCAGCCATATTTAGCGTTTCGCTGCGCGTATTATATTACTCTCAATGACCTTCCTCCAGAGAACTTGAATTGAATGAAAGAATTTCGCTTGCTTGCTTGTGCCGGTAAAACTGTAATGAATGCCGTGTTATAGCTTTCTAAATTCTGTCTTGAACGTGTTATTATTACTTTAGTAGACGGCATTCTTGCTTACTTGATCTGGAACACTTTAAAAGTAACTGTATTATTTCAGCTATCTTCTTTCCTTCCTGATCCAAATTAATAATTTTCCTAAAAGTGCAAGGAAGCATTTTGTCCATCATATCTTCTGACAAAACTAGTAATTATTTTAAAGCACAAAATTTGTCTAAATTGACTGATGAAAAGTGCCATACTTGAAAATTGCAAATATATTTTCCTTTGCATTGTTAAGATCAGTTCAAGGAAACAAATAATATATCAGCAAACAGAAGCATTTCTTTCAGCATAATTCGAACAACGAGTTATGCAATCCAAACCAAGACTTCTCTAGTATATTGAAGTCGTTTTAATAGAACGATTTGCCGTAACCTTAAAAAGTACTAATCGCGTCATTTGATCCAAATCTTTTGCTTTGGAGCACATTGTGGGGTTTGCAAATCAGAGCAGTTGTTTGGAGCCTGATCTGCAGCATAGTTTTTGAGTAGGATGGCAATTCGAACTTCAATTCAAGCAATTTTGTCATCGGAGTCATCGAACCCTTATGCGGTGCATTTATCCATTGTGGGTAGACGCGGTGCCCAATTGGGAAATTACACGATGGAAGTCGGTTGCCTCTTTCTTTTTAGGATTTTTTAAAAAAATTTTCTGGAACAACCAGCTTTTCTAGTCTGGGTGCAGCATCACTAATGTTCGTACTCTTTTAAAAATATTTTCGACAAACACTGGGAAATACATTAAAATCAACATGATCCACTTAATTATTTTATTAATTAAAAAATTAAACATCAATCTCTAGAAAGGAAATATGACACCACATCTGCCACCACATTGTCACAATTAAAGATCTTTTAAAAACGGTAAGAAAAAGTGTTTCATATTTAATTTTATCTAAATTGAATTTTAAAGTGATTACACAAGTGATCAAGATTCACTTTAAGTCTAGCTCTCAATTCTCAATAACGATATCTTCTTACATTAAAATAAATAAATTAAATGAATGTAGTTATGTGCAAGCAGATGCCCAAATATATAGATATATCAAGATCCGCGCGTGTTTTTAGTTCTAACTTATCCAATAAGAAAATGTTCAACCAGATCCCTCTTCATTGTAAGCAATATAATGAACATCGTTTAATATAAATTTCATCTTAAACACTTTTAAGTAAATTGATAGCATCTCGTTAAGTCGCAATTTGATAAATTCTCTCACATAAACTCTTTAACGTTATACCAAACAATTTTTGAACATCAATTTCTTACAGTTTCCTCTTTAACAGCAGAAGAAGAGGAGATAGTGTGTGTTGACAGTTGCTGGTCATAAATTATTTGAAATTACCTTTGTAGCCGACGAAGAATAAAGTCAAGTAAAAGTTCGAGCGCGGGGAAAGAAAACAGTAGCAAATTTAGTGAAGCTACATTAACTTTTAGGTTTACAGATATATTCTTGCCGCTATTGTTACTCTCACTTGGCTAAGATACTTTCGCAATGATTGCGGTCAGTGCACATTCATGTATAATACAAAGCAACCCTTATGCTACTATTGTTACTGACTGGCTATGGCGCCGCATATATATATATAGATATATATATATATTTATATATACATATATATATATTTATATATTTATATCTTGATACAGTCAGCCGTTTATGCTTCATATATCTTAAGCAAATCAATACTAAAGTCTCTAAGTATGTATGTCGAAAGTGTGATAAGTAACGAAGACACATAAACAAGTTAATCACATTATTATATTACAAAAAAAAGAAGAAAAGAAAAAATGTGAAATGGAGAGTGAAATAAATCTAAGGATTCTCCTCACGAGCAAAGATTATTTGGTTTTGGTCGTATTTCTTGGCACCTATTGTCTTATAAAGGTTAAAATGCTTAATGTCTTGCAACGAAACTTAGATTATTCTTTTAAATATAAAAAAAAAACTGGATAATTTCGAAAACATTAAGACTTCGATTCTCCAGGAATTTATTACTTGAAAAGCACACTCTCTGCTGGCTACTCAATCTCTATGAGTATTTGGTTCAATCTCTTTCAAACTGAATAATATATAAAAAACATTTATTATTTAATTACTTATAGAAATCTTAAAGGATCGATTCGAAAAATTTACTGTTTGATATTTGTAAGACCGTTATAAATATGTGTAATGAATTCTATTAAGTATTTAAGGTTCTTTTAGTCGATTTTGAAGTCTGACTCATGAACCGAAACCATTGCTGTAGTATTAATCTAAACAATTTCAGGTGTCATACGGTTCGAAAATTTATATATTTTATAAAATTCGAAATTCGAAATTCGAATTTTCAGATATTATGAACGGACCGATAAAACTAGTATATCTGGTTTTTTTTTTTTTTGTTTTTTCACCAAATTGACAGCGCAAACCTTGACAAGTAAATGAATGAATGAATTGTGTATTGTTTGTTAGGATATTAAATGATTGGTTGCTTGTCGTTTGTTGTTTTTTTAGTCCATCTCTCATTTCGACTGTAAGTGTGATTTATTTGTATTTTGCTTTCAGCTAATCTCTTGAATATCCTTTACTGAGCTCTTTTCAAGTGTTACTTACTTATATAAGCTTTTATCATTATCGTACCAGTATTTGAGTAAGTTTATTATTGACACATATTGTTTTTGTATTTGTTTTTATCTCAAAATTTGCTTTTTTTCCCATCCTCTCTCATATGAGAGTTTATTTAGGTTAATTAAAAATATTTAATTAGATTTTCCTTCTCATTCAGTAATTTTTTCACTTTGATTACTTTACTCTCAAGCGTTTAATAAACAAAAACCATTTCGCAAACACTGTATCCATGACAGCATAATTAATTCACCTGTGAACAAAAAGTACGCTCGAGAAATATAGAGGCCATTGTTATAGTAAGTGCTGGGTAAACAAGATTTGCTCGTTTATGAAGTATAATTAGTATGCATTTCTTAGGAGTAGTACAAGTAGTAGCATTTTTAATAGAAATAATATGTGTAGGAACGACCACTAATTAAACCACCACAATCTTAATATGTTATTTATATCCATTCTCAATAAAAGTATGCGTTAGTATGTCTCAGAGAAGTTTCTTCTTTTGTAACGCAAAGATATATGCATTGACTCCGTAAAGTATTGATGCATGAATTGATTTAACTTTATTTGTTGTTGTGTGTCCGTTTGTCTCCCTGTATTCCCTTTCTGTACTGTTTACAATCGCAAATTCAAAATAAGTAGATATGAATCTAAAATATGGCATACATGTAATTAATTGATGCCAACATGCGGCCAAAATAGGCAAATCATCAACTTAAAATTGATAGGAGATATTCGAAGAACATCTAAAGGTTGTGTGTAACAGTTTGCAATATTCACCACAAGTGGTAAAGATATTCCAAGTTTGCATCGATGTTTGCAGAACGCTTTAAGTTAGATTGATCTTTTATTTCTCTTCAATCGATTTAGAATCATTTTCTGAATGTAGAATATTGTCTGTCTATCTGATGTTTGCCCAAATACCTTAGTCTTCTACTAACCTTTTCGATATGTTTTGATGAAATTTGTACACTGAAGCGCTTTGACCCAAAAAAAGGGATTGGATTAGATCATTTTTAAGACAAATCCCCCCTAGATCCATTTTAATAAATTTTCATATGAAAAAAAAATGCATTTTTTAATATTTCCAGACAAGTTTCGGTGAAACATATCACTTTGACGGGTAATATAAATGTGGAAAATTTAAATTAGATGAGACGAGCTATTGGATCCGGTCCCATACAAACATCCTTAATATGAAGAAATATACCTTCGTATGACAATAAGATTTGCCTTTTTGTATTTTATGATGGGAAAGATGCGGGCAGTGAAAACTGCCAACATTTTGCAAAAATTTTAAATAAGCCTTTATATGGCAAAAAAAGGCTAATTTTGGATTCTATATGAAAACATGTGAATAACAATAAATTTTTTGACAAACGAATTTTGGGCCACATTTGTTAAGATTTTAGGCTCTCTCCTACGGTTCTGATGAAAAGTAAACATTTATTTGCTAATAAGGTACTTTATGATCAAAATAGATGAAGCATAGTATCAAACGAAATAATGTAAGATATTTAACAACGGCCTTGGCCGATTATCATGTTTTTACTTGTTTAGAAAGAATTGGTTTAACTTGAACTGTGCACTAACAGTAAAGATACATTAAGTTCTTGCAAATATATATGTAAATCTTAGAAAAATTCGACATGGGTTCACCTTTCATTACACCATTTTAAACCTGTTAATTCGCCACTCTCTCTAATGTTCGTTCATGTAATTCTGAGTTCAACTTACATTTCGAAAATTTTCAATTGAAAATAGATTGAAACGGACCATCTTTACAACTAACCCACCACTATGTTAAAAAAAAAATGTTGTGTATAATTGATTTAAAATATTATAGTTAGGCAAGGCTCACCGGTAAGTACCCTACATCACTTCGTTCACGTACATCGATATTGTCCAAATAAAATATCGTTCACTTATATCAAATAGTTATTTTGTGTCAATTTCTATTATAAAATGCTACAAATTAGAACTTGTAGCCACTTGAAGAATTTTTTCTTTATTTGGAAGGAGTTCAAAGAATGATCATATTATTCAAGAATTAGTATAAATATTTGATATCAATTTTTAGTATACATAAATATGGTTTTTCATTACATTTTCTCGAGAAAAATTTAATAAAAATATTAATGACTTTTTCAAAATACTGCATTGTAGCTGAGGTGTTCGGTATATATATTTTTATGCCGTTCCTCAATCTGGAAAAACCTATCAGTTTATCAAATTTCATTAAAATATCCCGAATATGACAATCTGTTATTTGATCACAACAACAACACCTAAGCATGTTGCATAAATTGACTTAATAGTAATATACCCTTAACAGAAGTGGTATAAGATACAATGATATAATAAGTCCCTATTATTAGAAAGCAACGAAATAAATTTTTTTAGAATATAGAGCTCTGATCGTATGTTAATGTATTTCGTATTTAGAAAAATTTTGCCAAAAATGTTTCTAAATATTTAAATAAATTAATAAATGCATAAATAGCAAATAAATGAATGAAAATAATCGGACCATACTATCTTTCTTATAACGTTTCCATGGGAACGGTATGACATGTTGGACGGTTCTATTAAGAACTCATTTCTCTTATGTACACTTTGCTAGTATAATATAAGGCCATACCACGAGATTAAATTGCATTTTAACATGTCAGTTCATCTTGGTAAACTTGTACTATAAATGCAATGCTGTTACCTATGTTTTCAAAGAATTTTACTGATATCACTCAAAGAGCAAAAACCCAGCCACTTTACGTTATACTGCAAAACTTTTTAGTTTCTTTAGTGCAAAAAAAAAACAAAAAAACAAAAAAGAATAGTTTTTAAGTAAGACACCATAATAGAGTTAATGTTACATTAAAGCTGTGTAACAATAAAAACCAGGAATTGTTTTACGAACAATACTATCTCTGGCTTATCATTAGCTGCATTTGGCTACTGTTAGCACTTGCTTTGCATTATATGTTTTTCTTTCTTTTTAGAAGCCACAACATAGTTTGGCAAAAAGTGCATTAAGTTCGTTAAAGAAATGTGAAGTCACTGGTACAACAACAATAATACGACTTTATGTACGAATGTACAGTGATTTTTCTATTGTATGACAATGCGAATAAATTTGTGAAAAATTTTCAGAAAATTTAATGTCTGGTTTCCTACTAGTCTGGTATGTTTTTCCATCGTAAGCAAGTGGCATGGAAAGGAAAGGCTTTCAAGTCGTTGCATTTTTGTTGTTCTATGTTTTTTTTTCTGTTATCAGTGTAACCAACAAGTTGCAGTTGTTTCGTGGGATTGTTTTCCATCTTTTCTAGATGCACTTAAGAAATAATTAACCAAAGAGAAAGACAACAGTAACAACAACAACAAGGATTGTAGCAAAAACGAGATAATGACTTTGAAAGAACTAAAATGAATATAGAGAATATGTACACACACATACACACACATATATATATATATATATACAAGAAGGTGGCAAACAATTCCAAATGAAGTCAACGAACCAATGATTGTAAATAATTAACTATTTGAAATAGTTAAGAAAAGTAACTTAAAAAATATATCATAAATTAAAATTTCTCAATCAAAGCTTTACACATCTTATATACATCGTTATAAAAGTAAAAATAAAAAATAAAATTAAAAAAAAGATAAAAAAAAAAAAAACAAAAATTCGTTTTAATTAAATGGTGCAGGAAAGACAAGTCAATTAACTCAATGCCAGCAAGTGGAGCATGCAGTTTTAGTATTCTACTCAAAACTAGAGACATACTGAATAATATCAAACTTCCCACTTCCTCTCATCTTTCACTCTGGCAATAGCAATCAGATGACTAGCAAACCAGATAACAAACGACAATAAGCGTGTTTTGTACGTCTACATAAATGTATAACACACACCACAGGTGATTTTTCACCAGTTTATATGTTATAGCTTAAGGAAATGATATCATCATGTGCTTGGTGATTATCATCATCGTCATCTGTGGTTGTAGCTGATAGTTCTTCTACATGTTTACAATTTCTTTCTTAATAAAAATTTATTTATTTTAAGCATAAGCTGTTCGTATCTGTACGGCTGTCTGCATCAATGACCACATGTGGTTTTTGTTGAGTGCGTGTGTGTTTTATTTAAACCCATTGCAACCATAATTGAACTTTAAAAGCGGGATTAAATGCACAAAAGAAAAGAGCATAACAGGTAGAGATCTCATCTTTTGTAAGAAAAAAAAAAAAGTCTTTTCTTCTATCATCTATTTTGACAAACACCTTTATTGTAACAAAAGTATACGATTATATAGAGCCCGTTATACTAAAAAGAGATATTTTTTTTGTATCTCCACAACGGGGGTTATTTGTTAGTTTTGACAAATTTTTGTAGTCCAGCATTATGTGACTTATTGAAAATCTTATAAAATAAAGTGTATTTTTTTTTGATCAGCGTGAATAATTTTTTAATATTAAAAATTACTTAAAATAATATAATGTTTATCAACATCTGTCCTATGTATGCTTTCTATCTCAGCTTTCGTGGGACCAACAGGCGGACTGATGAACGCACAAGCAGGCGAATTACACGAAATCTACGGAGAGAATCTTAAGCTCATAACTGGGACATATTTTATGTGAGATCCATGTTTATATAATGCATCTTATTTAATATTCATCCATTCTTCGATAAAGGGCATAGCAAGGCTAGTCAGCGTCAGCACAGGGTTCCATTTTATGCCTGCAACGATATGTATTAGATTTGATAAATGTGTTTAATGATTAGAAATATGAAAAGGAGACTTAATAAATTATATATACTTAGATGTGACAATAGATTAAACGATTTGTCCACCACTCCGTCGGCCTGTGCGGTTTGTCTTAAAACTTTTTTTTTATTATCCATAGCAACTTAGCTTACAAAGAGCAGCTATCATCAAAATTCAGTAGATATTTTAGTTTAAAGCCTTATGTCAAGTCTTTAATTTCTCGACAAGAGAATCTTTTCATCATTTTCATAAATCAAGTAAAATGGGGACAACTTTCGCCGACAACTATCGCCTATAATCGCATATAAATAAGAGAGACGTAAGGTACATAAAGTTTATTAATTTAAATTTATATATGATATGCAAAATGTACGATACTATATAACGATCGTTATCGATTTATTAAATAAATAGATTTTTGCTCTCTCTCTTTAGTCATATAAAATTTATAAAAACTAGCGGTGAGTATGAAAAGATTCCTTTTAAATGAAACTTTTTTTTCTAATTTTCATGTGATGTTATGCTCAATGCTTCTTCTTCTATTGTTATGTGCCGGTTGGATGCTGGTTGTGATTTGTTGCGGTTGTTGCGGCCAACTTCATTGTGTGTTTACTTTGTTACAACTTTATTAAGTGCGAAATTCTAATTACTTATGCTTTGAGTTGCCAAATACCAGAACGTCAACCCAGCAAACAATGTCTACGAGCGTAGGATTTTCATTCTTTTACTAACTTGTTAGCGATATGCACATCCCACTCGTATACAGACATTCATTCGTATGCACAGAAAATAAACATTTAGTTTAGAAGGAAGAAAAAGCCCCAAGGAATTGCTAATGAGCGTAGAGTAAATACTGGAAAAATTGGAAAAATTCTAAATTTTAGTGTAGATGTAAAAAAGGAATGTAAAAAGCTTGCAATTGACTATACATCAAAACATTTAAGCGCTTCAATGTACATTTATACCGTGACTCAATCACGGACAACTTAATAACAAAAGGATTTGAGCACAACAAAGTGTCAGAGAATAACTGTTAGTGTATGACAATGACTGGTTACTGTTTGCACTGGATTCCATACAAGATATAAACTATAAACAATACTCACAATATGTAGGATTTTAAATCAGCAACGACGAGATAGAGGGAAATGCTGAAAGGGAAGGCCACAACGCAACCAGAGAGGTAAAGCAGTAGGGTATCAGTCGCGTTCTCATCCTATACAATACATTAAATTCACAAAGCCAAAGACAGACCTGTGACAGTTAAAGCAGCTTACTACTAACTCAGGCAAATGCACGCCTTTACATGTACATGCACATCAACGCAAACACTCCGCTATAGTGTTGGCATATATACGTAAACACTGCAGGCAACACAAAGCTCTTGTCAAACGGAAGTATAGACAAAAGGACTTTAGTAAAAATTTCGAAAAAAAAAAAATACGAAAAAAAAAAAAACTAAACAAAACGGAAGCTGTAAAAATGCACACTCACACTAACACTCATGCACTCACGTAGACAGAGAGTGATAAAACAACAATAACAACAGATTTAATAGAAGAATTGTTGTTATTGTAATGTTCGGGCCAAGTCTCTTCAACAATAAAGTATATAACTAAAGCCAAAATAAACAAAGCTAGACAACGAAAAAGGAAAAAAAAATCGAGTTAAAAATAAAGAGACCGAATAAAATATTTGATATTTAAGTGCTCTACTCATGCTTCAACTGTGCGCTTCTTATTTTTCTTTTCCAACTCTACTTCAATTTCTATCATTTATGTGAAAATGTGAAAATTTATGTGGTGTAAATTCTATGTGGAGAAAACTTGAAGCCATGACAATAAATAGCGTTGCAAGTCAGGCAATCCTTTCTTTTGCTTTTATGATGATTTTTAACCATTTCCACACAACTTGAGTCATTCAACATATATCCGCATCCTTTATATTAAGAAATGAATTGGAGTTGTGTTATTTCTATTCATTTTTTTTTTTTTATTATTTTTATTATTATTATTATTATTATTATATTAAACAATTCAAGTGTGTTGACAATTTGACGCCAAAGAGTCTTGTTGAAAATTTCCACTCTTATGAAATATCATATTATAAAGTATTATATAAAAAGTTAACACAAACAAATTCTGTAGACAAAAATTAAATTTAGTTTTCTGGCATATTTAAAAGGGTGCTGAAGTGACTCATCGGTGGACTTTTAAGTCATTTTAATGAATCCGTTGAGATTTGTATTTTCATGTTACATAGAAACACGTACGAAATTCAAGAAAATCTGAACTTGATCGTGGAACTCATTTCTATAAAAGCAAAAATGGAACTAAATGTCTTAGTGTTAATTTCCAAAATCAAAAAAAAAAACCAAAAAAATAAAGAAGAATGTTATATTTGGCTGGGACCGAATCCAAAACACCAATTTCACATTATCGCAGCTAGGTAAAATTGGATACTTATAAATTTATGTCGATGTGGACGACTTTTTTTTTCACTTTTAGATAGACAATGCATTTTCATCCAAAAAAAATAGAGAACACTGTCTTGCTTATCTTATGAGAAATATGTAGGAAACGCCAAAAAAAGGAAAAGAAATTTGATCACTTATTTATAACTTTATGCGGAGGTCACCTTTGCGTATGAATAGAAAAAACCTTCATCAAATAGTTTTAGCAAATTTCAGCCTAAGTCTGATAAACAAAAACCCAGAAATTTTTCCTTAGAGTAACAAAAGTGCTTTCAGTTTATGATTTGCTATAAGGGCAACCATGACCCCTTTGATCGATTTCATCTATTTCCAATATCAACCTGCCTGCAAGAACTTACAATGTTTTTGATGATTTTGAAGTCGACATCTTAATTTTTACGATCAGGAGAGTTACACATATCTTTACAGAACTATGCCCACACATATGTATATAGGTATGATTAGATCGATTCAGGATTTATCCTTTCCTTTTGGTATTCCAAACATTACGACAAACTGAATGTGAGCAGAGACAAAAGTGCAAAACTAATTGAAGGCTAATTGATGTTCGGGATGACCTTCATTAGGCGAGTTTGCTCCTTTTCAAGTAATGTTTTTTAATAAAGTTTTTAGATATTAGATAAGAACCTTTTATTTTTTGCTTAATTTTATAGATGATATGTGAAATTTTTATCAAAAAAAAAAAAAAAAAAAATAGATTGAAATTTTTCATTCAAATTAGAAATTTTTACGAATGAATAAAGAATGAAGATGATAGAGTTTCTAAGTCAGCATCCTTACCATTTGCGATCGTATTGCTTATTTATTTTAGTCAATAATGTCTCAAATTTACATAGCCATATAATTCTAAGTTATAGATCTTAGTTTGTAGCTCATTTTTATAGCTAAGTTGTATATGAAACCCACCATTTCGGAAATGAAATATTGTTTCATTTTTTAGAAACAACGAACAATTAAGTGAAGATGTTTTATTTCAATCCTTAATGAAGTCGTAATATAACATACCAACGCTAAAGCGTTTCTAGGTGATATGCAACTTGACCACTGCGCTACTAGAAATTACTTACCTTGTCACAGGCATGGCTCTCTTTACTTGTGATACTTCCGAAAGCAGCTGATCAATAGTGGCCGTTCTGTTAATTGAGCCCAACATGGCCGCTTCATATTCTTGTTACAAAAATGTCTTCTTAGGTAAAATCTGTTATCATTTTTAAGTGTTTTCCTAATTTTTCTCTGATTAAGTTCGTAGATTTGTAAAGAGAGAGTTCGTTGTGAATACAGCATACATTTTACTTATACTATAAGAACATGCTTTCTCCTCCACTGAAATCATATACAATTGATCGATTTCTTCCTTCCAATGTCGGTATTCAAATTTTTTTTTTTTTGCCTTATGAGAGATTGCCTGACTTGCAACGATATTTATTGTCATAGCTTTAAGTTTTCTCCTTTGCTTGTAAACATGTCACGAACATCACATTTCATTCTCATATTTTAGTTAATCCTCCAACTCGTAGAATTTCGCGAGGTTTTTTTTTTTTTTTGTAAATCCTTTTACTTATTGAATTTCTAAGCGAATGCCTTCGTTAACCTGTTCTTATTTTACGACACCGGTAGGCTAAACATAACAAATCGTTATATTTATGACTCTCTCTCAACATTTTAGGAAATTTCGTTACGTTTCTACAGAATTAGGCACTTTTTATGCAAACTGATTTTCGCAACAATAGTATAGATTTGATAGCGAAAATGAAACAATGAAGATGACTTCGACTTATTATTATAATCTTGAAATATGAGTACAACGCTAGGAATGAGCAAAGCCTCACCTCACACACAATAACAAATTTAAATACACTCCAGAAAATTGTAGCAACATTTTTGTTTAGCTAGAAAAAAGTTGCTTTGATTTTAAAAATGTTTAAGCAACAAAGTTTATTTGAACATCTTGCTTCAGTTGAATCGAAAAATTTATGAAAAGTCCTGCTAAAAACGTGGAATTCGCCAAATGAGTTGTTGTAGCCTCAATTATATTTAGTGGAGTGATTCTTGAAGAATTCAATTACGGCATTATCGTCATATGCGTTGAGGTTCACGAACAATGGTGGGCTATAGACATCATTACACTTTTTAAATTACTACCAAAGTTGTAATCGTAAGCTATATTTCTACAAAAACGTATTCAGTCTTTTTGCAGGCAGAATATTGAATTTTAGTCAACATAATCTAATTTATTCGGAATATGAAATCGGTTCCTTACGAAATATATAAATTATGTTTGCCCTCAGTTGCACCAAATTCAGTACAGTCCTAGTCGGTCGGCTATTGATTTATAAAAATTTCCGTTTATGACTAATTACGGCGAAAGTCTGGAAATTTTGATTACATTTTAAAATTCTATCAGGCGAACTAATCTCCGAATTTGTGATGACTTTTGTCTTTCCTTATAAGGTTTTATGGGATAAAAATTCCAGCAGCTAACGATAGATAAAATTGATTTGGATCGAGAATATGTTATGATAAATTATTACCAAAGACCTTAAACTCATGTATCGCTTTATATCTTTTCCGGGTGAATATAAAATTCGTGAACGGTAAGACCGGTTAAGCCTGTTTCTATGGATCAATATAGATCAATACGTAGTTTCCTTTACTGCTTAGAGCGTGTAGCATATTTTACTTCCTTGTCATGTATCTGATAGCAACATATTAAAAATTTCCCTTCTCTTTAACTAATATTCTTCTTTTTTCCTTTACTGTTCGTATTAGTTGACGGATCAGACCCATTTTCAAAACTTGATCATTACGTGCTTGGCATTACGTGCCTTTAGATCCTAATTGATGCGTAAAATTCAATGCAATTTATAAAATGCATTAAGCTTACGTATCAAATCTACATAACATTTGCTACATGATTTCTTTTCCGACTGCACACGCAGTTAACAACTTGCATCATCGTATCTGCCCAAGTTATAATATGCTCAGGCAATAACTCTATTTGAGTTTGGCTACACCCTTGTAATTTATCTCACGCGCTTTTACCGACAAGCATAAAAATGTGTATAACTTATTTACTTAAGACCATAATAAACAATATATTTAGATAAATTACAGCAATCAGTTATATAAAGAGATCGGTGCACTAGATGTCAGTAAAGAAACCAGGAAAATTATAAATTAAATATTTTTTATTTTTTTTTATTTTTCTAAAACACCTCCTGTAGCAATTGAGAGGCGTGACGTTTTATCAACAAATATTTGTAAAAGAGATAAAATCATAGAAAAACTACCACACATACGTTCAGGAGGCTTTCTGTGCGCATACAGGTGCATATGAAGTCATTAAGTGGTGTGACGCCCTGTTTTCGTTTCTTGGTTTAGTTGATTAAAGCAAACAAAGTCTTTTTCGTAACTTCTTTGTATACGAATGAAACTTGTAAGACTCTTAATGATAACAATCAGTTGAATATTAAAATGTTGATGTTTTTTCTAGCAATCAAGCTTATGTTCAGAATGTAATGATAATTTCAAGAAAGAAGAGATGAAACCGGTTCCGATAATGTCAGTTAAGATATCATAAAAATTTATATATATTTGTGCAAATTCTTCCTGGAAGATTATATGCTATTTTTTTCTGGTTCATAGAGTTAATTAAGTTTTAAGACAGTTAATATTTTTTTTGTCTTTTTATATAAAAAAATATTATCACTATTACGCTGAGAGAGTTTGTTTGGCAAGTATGATGACTTTATTAAGCGAACTCAGTCAGAACATTAATTTAAACTTTTTTAGTTGTAGTAAATATAATGTGAAAAAAAAGAAGAAACAGAAAAAGAACAAATTAGTCTGCCACTTATATATGGTTGGAAACGAATTTGGTACACCTGCCTAAGAAGGATATGACAGATTGAATTTTTATTTAGTGGGATGGTTACTAATCTGACAAACAGGAGCAAGAAGATCAAGTTTTTTGAATATATCAAGCCTAATTTAATCAACTTTTCATTCTATTTCTATTCTCTGAGAGTTCCGAGCATCGATAGATAGCTGAACATATGTTTATACCGTTGAGCGTGAGTTACACAGACAGTTAGCTGAGAATCTCCAGATATATTGTTGTTTGACTCAATGCTGGCTGATCAAGACCTTCTACAAGTTATGGAGAACTGACGTTTATTTCCACGCTGGAGTGACACACACTATTAGTATATTTATATCGAGGGAAGGCGGGTGCATTATATGTACATTAGTAAAGAACCTACCAGGAAAAGCTTAGGAAAACAAAGCTAAGTTTAAAAGAAAGAAAGCGGAAACCTTACAGTCGGGCAATGTCGACCATTCAATACCCCAGACAATTTTGCTTAATACAATTCTACATATACTTTCGCTATATAAAATAGTAAAATTTATATCCTGATTCCAAGTAAAGGCATGCTTACCATGGGATCCTTTATAAGGAAGGGAACCTAAAGGATGAACGGAAGTGGTTCAAATTTAGCAAATTTAACCTTTGTCTCAAACAACTTCCTATTCTTCAAATATTTCTGTCATAAAGTACCTAATAATAGACTTTTGTCGCCATACAGAGATATCGTTTTCATGTGAAATTTTATATGTAACCAGGCCAAAAAAGTAGACCTACTTGGATCAAATTTGCTACTGTCAATTTGTACGCCAAAGTACTATTACGAATCAATGTTTGCAAATAAATATTAAAGATTAGATCTTTTTAATCATCTTAATATAGTGTGGGGTCCACAAAAAAATGTTAATTTAAATTTGTGTTTCGTGTTCGATATAAGGGAGCTTTAAAGGTGATTAAAACAAATTTTTATATTCGACTTAAGTGTATACGAAGAAAGTACCATCATATCAGCTTAATGCGTGTGAACATTAGAGTTCCCACCACATACCCCAAGAGCACACCTAATCCAGAATATGTTGTCTCTGATGTAATCTCGCATTCAAATAAGAAATCAAAAGAAATTTTGTGCATAATTCAAGTTTAAGGTATTTTCGTGAGCACACGAAGCAACGCGTTGGCGAACAACCATATCTTGCTAGTTCTCTTAAGAAACTTTTTGCCTTAATGCTATCCAGCCGCCTTTCCTTTATTTCGAACATTATCTTGTTGTGCCAACTGAACCAGGAACCATTAGATGCTTTTTAGACTTTAGAACGCTTCTAACCATTCTAAGATCGTAGTTAAGATCGAATCGTAAATGTTCTTTTTCTAACATCTGTTGCGGTACTTTTTTCGTTCGCACATCATCTACGAATTTTCTTTTAGAATCCAAGGGTTTTTCTGATGTCTTTATTAAATTAAATATTTTTCTTGGGTTGAATTTCGGAACCGTAGAAATGGTTATTGGAGCATAAACATGCATAATACATACAATTTAGTAGTACTTCGAAAAAGGTTTTTTGAGACGTTTGAGGGACTTTCTTTTTATATTTAAACATAAGAGCTTTCCCTTTTTATTGTTATTTTTTTTTTCTATAAAAGCAGCCCCACACTGCTGTAAAGATCATAAGATTCGAAGCCGATCAATATAAAACATAAAATCAAAACGGAAGAATTAGTTCTGTGCTAAGTCGACTTTACCTTCATTTTGAATTCTTTTTTTTTATTTTTTATTAATTTTATTTATTTATTTATTTTTTTTATTATATATTTTCCTTTGTAACCACAACCTTTCGTTCATGGTTTTTTTGGTTTGGTAAACACAGTTATTTTCGTTTCATTTTAAAGCGATTTTCAAGGATTGCATTTTACTACAGTACATATGTATAAATTCGACGTAATTCTCGCATTCACTTACCATACGTTAAATTGTACGTATATTCTCATATGTATTCAGGTGTTATCTTATTTTTATAAAGGTTTTAATTTAATTTTTTACCATTTTTTTGATGTTTTCAGTCTTCTATTTGCCATTTTCGTTGCTTCGTGGTTCTCCGCTCCGTGGTTTATTATCAGTTGGCTGGAAAAAAAATTTGGTATATATGTTTTCGTTGTATATATAATTTAATCTCCAGACATCAGACACTTTTTTGTTTGCATGGGATCTATTGTTGTTTATTGTTGTGAATAAGACATTCTCAACATTTTTTTGTTTAAATTTGTTGTAAATTCAAATTTCATTTATTTACTTATTCGTTTGTTAGTACGCATTAAATGAGGTACAACGTGTTTTTAATATTCTATTTGCATTTGCCTAAGAAAATCCGTTAAAGACCTGTTGTTTTGCTTTCAAGGATTTTAAAGATATGATGCAAGCACTATTACAGCGTATTAGCTAATATTGTAGCCCCCGATGTGATTTAAATCTTAGTATGTATGATATTGTCGAAATGTAAGCCATCTATTGTATTGAATTGTGTATTGAGATTTTATTTTCTTCTTTAATTCGTGTTTTCTTCATCGTTAAAAGCATGCAAGCTCTGGTTTCGGTGCTTCGAAATTGACGAAGGAAACAAACGGGTCTTATAGGAGACATAACTAATTGAAGAACACAAGCCAAACCCAAGGACCACATCTATAATCCTCAGAAGTTTAATAAACAAGCAAATCCGTATGGGTAAAGAAATTGTTGAGAAACTGTCAAAAAAGTTACCATAAGCATTGAATCGACCTTTTTCGAACTAACAATCCTTGCACGTATTTTGTAAAACTCGTCAAGAAAATGTTGGAAGCTGTGAACTTCAACTTATGCGCTGCATTCTTTAAGCTGATTTTAAGCGATATTAAGAGATCACGATTTATCTGAGCCGTGACATCGAGAAATAGCACCATTCGTGCACCAAGCGTTCACATGCTGCTTGAAAGATTGGACAAAATAATGGATAACGATTTAATTATTTTTTCATCACATAGAAATGTTCTTGCTAGAAAAAACTCCTTAAAATTCACTAACAATTACATTTCAATTGTTCTTTGAAAATTTAATCAAAAAGACATGCAACAATTGCATATTCACGCTTTTATTAATTGAGTTTTGCATAAAAATACATAAAATTTCCGATAAAAATCGAACTTTTTAAAAGACTAGGGTTTATATCCACATATCAAAAGAAAATAATTAATCAAATTAAATAAGAACATGTGTTGCATAAATTTGGTGTTGTATTCTAGATTTGTGTATTCCATTCAGTTCAATTGAAAAAAAGAAAAAATTTAGAATAGAAAGTGTCCTAAAATGTGCAGTGAAAAAAAGATCCAGTTTATGCAAAAACTAGAAAACGAAATGTTACTTTTTTTTTTTTAAAGTAGTGCATTTCTTGACTTTAAAATCATCAGTATCAGTTCCTTCAGATGAATTGATAAGGCAGGAAAGTTCATTTCCATTGCTTGGCGCTGAGATCGGCTCATTCTCAAATTCCTCTTGGTAGGAATGCTTTGTGGGCTCCAGGCGCATGTCTATCTCAGGAAGCGAATCACTCGAAACTTTTGAATCAACATCGTCATATACGATATCATCGTCTTCATCGTTACTGTCACCACCTACCGACCCGGTAGGACTAACCGGTGGGCTGAGAGCTTGTATTAGTTTATCTCTTGATTCATTCCACAAATGATTGAGACGATCGCGGCCGAACAACAGCAAGAAAGCATCAATGAATTCACGTGATTTCTCTTCCCATTTGGTTATAATATCATCTTTAACTTTTGTGAACTCACGTCGACCACGAATCTTGAGTTCATCCATTTTATTTTGTAAGCGAAACTTTTTCTCTGATAAAAATGAAACATTTAGTTCTTTGGCGGAATAACCTCTAGCCAGATTACGTCGTACATATAAGTCATAATCTTTAACAATGCGCGCTACAATATCGGAAGTGGATATACCAGCGGTACGTTCGGTAGCCACGAACATACCTTTCGCTTTCAACCAACCATATATGTCATGGACCCCAGCACCAGTATAGGGAATATCGTCATGAGCAACGAAATCTATTTTATTCGCAATTATAAATTCTTCAGTTAAAGTCCATGGAGCGTCTGAGATAACCTCATCTACGTAACGACAATGTCTCACGCCTTCATAACGTTCAAACTCAGTCATGGCAGTGCGTCCTTTCATGCGATGCGTAAGTTCGTCATTACAAACGCCCACAATTAAATAAACATTAGGAAATATGTTTTTAGCCTGCATTAGCTGTCTGGCATGACCTTGATGGAATAAATCATAAATGCCATCAGCATAGACGCGTGGTTGACGCGGCACTTCACCATTATGTGCCATCTGAAATGTTAACTTTTGAGTGTAATCGCAATGTTCACGTTCTTGTACCGCATCCTCATCGATAGAAAACGGTGCAGGTTTACATCTGGTAAATTCTTGAGGATTCGCGTGTATAGATAAGGTTTTAACCACGTCTGCCATATCGATCAATTTACAAATATTTGATCTTTTTAATTTTTTGCAAAATATATATATATATATATATCTCGAGCACGTAGAAAAATAGTTTAAAAATTGAAAAATAATTATTTCCTTTCAATTTTCATATTTTAGACAAATAATTCAAATGTTTTGTTCATTGAACAAGTAAGAGCATTCTATGACATCATATTCCTTGACCCACTATTGTTTTCTTTATGTTAAACTAATAGTAAATATAATTACAAGAAAAAAGTTTTTGTTGTTGCTTAGGCATATTGATAATTCTTTAGTGTCTAATTTCAAAATCGTCCAAAAACGTAGAAAGTTTTTATTCGTCAAAAATTGATGAAACTGGAAGCTGACGGGATTTATATATTTCAATTGACTCAAATAGGACTCGATCAAAATAAGATAAATCCATTAAAAGCTATTCGCGAGCTATTCTGTAGAATTTCTGTCGAAATAATCGCCACTTCATTTCGGTCAAACTGAAGGTTGACTTTGTTAGATAAAAATTTCTATAGACATAAATAAAAACATAGCGCCAGACTGAATCATGCTCAATTACTAACTAAAGAAATTATCAGAAGTAAATAATCTTTTGAAAATATCGCCTCACATTGTAATCAATGTTTGCTCTTTATTCTATACCTTAAGAAGAAAATGAGTAGAAAATAATTTTTGACATCTGCGACGTTAACTACATAGATTTAGATAATAGATAGATAGACATAGATAATATATAGATAGATAGACGTAGATAATATTAAGCGACCGAGTTTCTATCTATAAAGGAAACTATTTTGACTATTGGTTTCGAGATCTTGAAAAAGAATAAAAAATATTCTAAATTCTGTTTACTTTAGTTTAGTTAGTTTCATGCCGAAGAACATAACATTCTTTATCAGTAATGTGCTATAATCATGTATGCATGAACCAGTTACGAGATTTATTTTGAAATGAATAAGAATCGAAATGATTCACTATTTCCATTATTTCTTTTCCCATGGAAAATAAACCGAATTTTTATTGTTGTATGTGGAAAGCAAAAAAAAAAAAAAAAAAAAAATTCGATTTGTATGCGCGCTTGTTCACGCACATATGCACTCCCAAGAACTCGTTTTGCATGCTGAAATTGTTTCAATATTAAGTCTCGATATGCACTTATAAGTGACTCAATATTCACCTGCGTATGTGTGTGAGTGTTTAAAGTAGCGTAAGAGTAAACAAAATGGTCAACTGACTGGGTGGGTGTTATGTATAAGCGAATGTATGTGTGTGACGAACGTTCGTTCGTTTATTGTACGTGACTTTTATGTTAATATCTTCTTACTGTAATGTTCCGTATGTAGGTAAATATTATGCATCGAGTAGCTTATAAGTCCAAATAAAATAATAATACTTTTTTTGTTTTCTTTTTAAGCTTTGCGTTTTGTTGATCAACTTAAAATGACACCGTATCAATTGCTATTGCAAGTTTAAATATAAAAGCAAACATGTATGTGCATACAAGTTACGTGCAAATTAGTAGCAGTGCTCTTAACCTAAAATTTTAGTTGCTCGATATATTACGGAGAGCGGCAAAGGGTTACGCTTAGAAACGAAAAAAAATAATGGCATAATATTGTAATGACACTAGAAGGATGGTTCTTTAGATCTGAGATCTGAGAATCTTTGATTAAAATGTATGTGGTTGTGTGAAAAAGAAAAAACTTACACTTGAAATCACGTAAATTTTTAGATAACATATGTAAGTCATTGGGTAACTGTAGCTAACTTTATGTATAATAAATTTCAATGCACACATTAGGCACACGTATGTTTAAAGCAAACTGACATCTGGTTGCGCTTTTTAGCTAGTGATTACAATGATTACCACTAGTGATTATTGTTTACGTTAGTAAGGAGAAAAATATCATCTTGTTGGTTTATGCACGTTTAGCGGCCTTTGCATAACGAACACAAGGTTCCCCGAGAGAAGAATCCTTTCCCCGTGAATTCCTTAAAATTTTGTCGCCTTTGAATTATAACTCAAAAATTTCATTACAATCTAGGTTTATTAATATCAGTGTTACACTGTTGCCTTGCCATTCAATTTTTTCCTAATGAATTATAATTTCCAGAAGAATATATTATTATATTAAACATCTATTAGGTATATTTACGTCTATCCCAAGACTTCGCGGAAGTCCGTCAGAGAGTCATCTACTCGCTACTTTTTTGATCTGGGAATTAATTCAATTTACTTATTCGTGATCTGACACGTTAATCTCTAGCTGAATTATTTTAGAAGTTTTAATTAATAAAATAAAATTAAATTAAATTAATAAAATATATGTTTAAAAATTATATTTATTAAATTTCATCAGGGTCGGCAGATGTCTAGAACAATTTTTAAAGAAGTCGTGTAAGCTACATTAGCAAATGTAATCCGAGTATTCAGCAAGAGGTTTAGATATTTCTAAAGTGTTCTTTACATTGGTTTCGAATATTTAAATTTGCGGAAATATGAGCACGGATTCTTTGTGTTTACAGCCTAGCCGGCGGGCAATTTGAGAAATCCTCAGGCGTAGTTAGAAGAGGTTTTGTTATATATTTCGGCACGAATCTACAATCGCTTCTGCTTTAGTTTCACAACTATATGCCCTTCTTTCGAAGACTTGGCTTAGATTCTTTGCTAATACATTTGTCCTGTCAATCCATTTATTTTGTTTTAACTCCGATCTTTGTTCATGTAAACGCTTTCAATATTTTATCTGCTTGGTAGCACAAAATAGAAGGGATTGAACAGAGATAAGTGGATTGAACACCTTCCTTGATGTCGTCTTCGGATGCTTGCCACTCGATTTTGTTAGGTTGGTACAGCTAACATTCGATGAGGCTACTTCTGTCTTAGTTCTATAATCTGTGATAACTGTCAATACTTTTAATATATTCAACCAATATGACTTCTTCTCGAGATATTCAACTACTTTTAGAGTCTAGAAAGAAGAAAATGTCTTGAAAAATATATTTTACGTACCCGGCATACGTACTCACACAGCCGGCGAAAAAAAATAAAGTCAATGACAATGAAGAGCTTTACATATGGGAAAAAAATATATATTTTTTCTCTATATTTTACACTAACAAACACTAAATTTTGAAATTTTTATAATTAACTTTTATACAATTAAATTTTGTTTAGGTAATTAACTTGAGAAATTAAAACTCTAGAAGGTTTAACTTTCAAGAACAAAGGAACAAATAGATCCATTACTAAAATAAAATAAAGTTTTCCTATTCCAGCATCGTAACGCTTAGCGCACATGTATGTAATCGAAATGAAAAAAAAATATTTCCCTCCTATGGATCACTTTCAACATAACTGGTCGTCTCGAATGGATTAAAGTATTTTCAGAATGAAATTAAAATTACAATTTTTTACTTTTTTTTTTTGCTTATTGTAATAGTTTTGCAGTTACTTTGAAAACGGAGACCTATGCAAATTATTAAAAATAACTTTTTTGTTGGACTTATTTATTATCAAACTACGAAAAAGTTCATAATTTTTACATTTTTATATCCGTTGTTCCAGGTAACAGATTGCAGACCCAAAAATAATTTGCATATTTTCTTTCGGACCTTTTTCCTCCGTTTTGCTTTCATTTCCCACAAATTTGCGTTTGTCTAATTTTTTTAAGCTTTGCATATATTTTTCTTTCAAACAATTCAAATAAAGGAAAAACAAAATGAAAAACTTATCTTTTCCTTTCGCTTATTTGCTAATTCTCCCGAAAGCAATTTGAAATTGAAATTACTATCAGACGTATTGTGGCCTCGTTTGTCCTCAGGAAACAATTAACTACAAATATAACTTTTTAAAAATATTTTTTGAAAGTCATATTAAAGTTTATTTTGTTAAAGAGAAAAAAAAGTCGCTGATATTCCTCTTCGTATCTTTTGTTTTTTTGTGAGTTTATTCACATTTACAAACATTTATTTATGACTCACTGTCTACTCATTTCAATTCACTTCCATTCATACGGCTATTTAAGCTTTTAGTTTATAGGCTTCTGATATTTGACAGATCCGACAATACTCATAAATTGATTAAACAGTTTCGATATTGTTTTTGTTTTGTTCTCTTCGTTATTTACGTCTTAAATTCGTTTTATTTTACAAATTTGTTGTCATGTTTCGTTTTTTATTTGCTTGTTAAACTACTTGAGCAGATAAGTTATAAGCTCTCTCTCTCTCTCTCTCTCTCTCTACCTCTCTCTCTCTACTCCTCTTTCTTTATTCTAACTTATTTATTATATTTGACTTTTATCATATTTTATTGTGCTGTTGATTGTGAAATGGCTCAGGAAATCTTTAAGAACTTTTCTTATATATGTATATACAATAGTATATATACTTATAAATATATACAGATATATATATATATATATATATAAATGTCGAAATAAATATTTCGAAAATGTATGATTTATAATAATTTAGAAATAAGTTCGTGGCATTTACGCCTATCTCACATAATTTTAGAAAGCTTACCGCATCATAGTATATGTGTAAGCAAGTTGAGTATCGGTAAATTAAAATACAAATACAAATACACATACACAAAAGTAATGGCTTTTTGGAAATGATCCAAAATTGTGAAAAAATTCATTATATTTCACAAATTCGTTTCGTCTAAGGCGTAGTGTTCATTGCGGATGTACTTTACCAAAATCAGTAGCAGGTAAACATATAATTTGTTTTTTTCAACTCTAAAGATTTCAATATTTGCGTCTCCCCTGCACACAGATCAACCAATCGTTGACAAAGTTATTAAAATTCTTGATGAGACCGGCACAATTTATGTTACGCCATCGCCGTGGAGCTAAATATTGATCAAAAACAATTGCGAACCATTTGCATGAGGCTTGATAAACAAATAATAACCAGTATTTCACAGTGAGTTGTTTAACGAAGCAAACTTCTATTCGCTACTGAAACGAAAGGGAATTGAAATATATTTGAAAAGATAGGTGATGGTAGAAGTATACGAAAAAGTTCGTGTTTCAATGTGATTTAAGAAGCTGCATAAACGAAGGCCAAGCACGGATTAGCGCTTCTTACAACATGTTTTGGTGAGTACTCTGGTATTGTAAGTGGCTCATGTACCATGACCTGATTCAACCTAAGCAGCCGATTGATTCCACTCTCGGTTGTCAAAGACAGATGCGACTGAAGCACGCTATTAAGGCAAAGCTTCTAGGCTTGATATTATAATAAGGAAGACGTTGCGTTTCATCACACAAAACACATCTTTAATGAATCGGTAAAAATTGCATGAACTTAACTGGAAAGCCAGTAAATGCACTCCCCATTCGAGTGACATTTATTTCCCTCCCTACGGAACCGCTGCTATATACGATGTAAAGACTCAACATTGAATACATTTCGGAGGAAATATGTTTATCTTGCAAAAGCAGAGATAATTACGTCAATGCACCTGAATCAACTTTTATATATTCCACATATGCAGAGAAAACGAATTCGTAATGTCATAGTTATATGAACACGTTTCGGATCACCATGGCCATGAAGAAAAATTTTCTTATAAAACTTAAATTCACAATATAAAAATTCTACAAATTCTACGAAACTTAATTAAATTTATAATAATATAAATTTTTCGCTAATTTTTCTATAAACAGGAGAATACGAAGTAAACTATAAAGCTTATACATCTTGAGATAGTCTAATTCGGGTTAAAAAGTATTCTGAACAGTTGTCTACAGAAGAAATCTTATCGCTTGCAAGAGTAAAATTTAAAAAAAACTTCGTAATATTTCCAAATTAATCAGAACCATGACAAGACGCATCTCGGCTTCCCATTTTTGGGGACAAATTCAATGTTATGTAATGTAAATGCTTTCGTTTTATGATTTCAACGAAATAGGCGCTTTAAAAATCGATTTTAGATGTATAAGGTTTTCCTTGATATAATTTTGTTCCTTCAGATTATTGTAGTCCAGTAAGTATATGACATATTTTCAGTATTCAATATTTCATTTTGTCGCCATCTCAAAATGTTGATGGATAGAAATTTTACTTTTTTCTTATTTCACACATGGTTTATGGTGATATTCATATCATCAAAGTTGTGTCTTAATTAAATATGTAATAAAAAGAAAAACATAAAAAAAAAAGCGGAGAAAATTAATTTTATTTCAATGTAAAAATGCGAGCACACAAACCGCAATTAATTTAAACTGTATACATGTAAATTATTTACACACAATGCACACACAAATAAGGCATATAAAAATTATATATTGTTCGTATGTACATATGCGTGCATGTATGCAAATACACATAAACATGCATGTGCATGTATGAACGCAGAAATGGATGCAAGCAAGTGTGTAAACCAGAGAAAAAAAAAGTAGAAACTGAGAAATTCATTTACAATGAAAAACGGAAAAAACGAGAGAATGAAAAATGACTTTAAATAAAAAAATCATTTTTTAAACATACGTTAAGAGTAAGTAATCACTGCCATTGGTTTGCTGTGCGTAATGAGCAGAAAACAGTAGCATCGACGGACAAGTACAACACTATCAAGCGTTGTCCGCGGATAGAGAAAGTGCTCACAGCGCAAGGATAAATCATAGGACCATAATTTTATTTTTCATTTTTTTTTTTTTTTTTTTTTTTTTTTTTTGTAAAAGTAACTTTATTTCGGCATCATGGCCAGCGTTATTATGATTATTGCATTGGCTATGGCGAAGAGTAAAGCTGACAGGATGTATCCTTTTGCTATTGGAACTGGTGTAGAACGACAATAATTTAATTATTTAAAACAAAAAATCTTTTTTTTTTTTTTTTTTTTACAATCTTTCTCTCTGTCTCATTCAACGTGTTTCTCTCTTCCTCCACAAGCCGCTTTATCTTTCCGTTCATCGTATGCGAAGAATTGCAATATGAACTTTTTTTAGTTTGGCTAAGAGTGAAATCATCCATGTTGTTGTCGCATCTGCTATGTTTTTGTGTTGACTATAGTATGTGAGCAGTCAGGAATACGTATGCATTTTTTATATTTTTATATCGAATCACATCAGATGGGGCGAATACGAAATTATCATTCCGTTTGTAACGCGCTTACCTATATAAATAAAGAGATATTCTTGATCATGTGTGGGTAATGTATGCATTCATCTATATCTACCACAGTCATTTTGCTAGGGTTGCAAAAATACAGACGGAAGACTAAAATCAGGTATAAATTTTCAAGCTCCATTTAGAAAATAAGAATTATTCGGTCTTAAGCATACATTGTGTTCACATTAGCCGGAATATTGATGAAATTATTAATAATATAATATAATAATATTAATAATAATATTAATATAATATACTAACATTAACTGCTTACAAAATGGTTTAAAGTGGGGTCTAAACAATTGCAGGAGCCGCCGAATAATTGATACCCAACAATAAATAAGAATCTTTTATTATTGAGATTCAGTAATATTTTGTGTGTGTGTTTGATTTAAGCCGGTCTAGCTAATGCTGTTTCATTTGAATGTCTGACGTTTGTCCACGGTTTCAGTTGTCTTGCTGTTTTAACGATATTTATTATACTAACAGTTTTGGCGTAAAGATCAGAACAGACTATTTTTCCATTCACTTTCCTTATAAGGATTTATTCTGCTAAATCGCAAATTTTAAAAACTTTTTGCCAAAAGTTGTTGAAACCCGGGACTTTGATATACTTTAGGAAAGTTTTGGTCAGATGGAGCTATTTTTTAAAACTTTTCCCATCCGAGCATTCGTTACAAATGTATTCTTTATATGATAATAAGATTTAATCTTTAGCATTCTATGATGAAAATTGATTCAGAATAGTCATCTGGTATATAAAGTCATTATGCTAAATTTAGACTGTGTTGGTAAATTTTTCCAATTTTTTATAAGGAATCTTATAAAAAGTAAGCTTTTAACAAGATTTAATTTTTCGTATTTTATATAACGAGAATAAATGAAGAATTGTCTTAGGTAAAATGCATTAGGATGTTTAATGGTCAACTATAACGCCTATGTTTGTTTTATTTTAATTTCGAAAATTTAATTTTTATTAAATATCCACCAAAATGATCATCGTTTCAATTTAAAACGGTTTTTAATAAACGTGATATAAAAATACAAAAAATCTCATTGTAAGGAGTAAAGAAAAAATCAGTATAAAAATGATTATCAGTTTGATAGTCCACCAGTTATGATGGACTCTCATACACATTCATAAAATTAGCGTTAATAACTGCCCACAAAAGAAAAAAAAAAACGATATTTTTTAATACCACACTTTTCTTGTGAAGTAAAAAGTGGTTCGTAAACTCAGTTTTTTATATTATTAAAACGACTCTTCCTAAAGCTACTGTACTGTGTAGAAAGTAAATGAAAAAATAAGTAACATGGAAAGCATTAATTGGAAGTAGAAAATATTAGTTTTTCTTTTTTTATCGTTTGGTATTTAGGAGGTGTTCCCGACATGCGTATAAAAGGGTGATGTTCGGCGAGAAACAAGTTTAGAGAGAGTGATAGAGATGTTGCCGCAATCTGGGGATATAAGCCTGATCGATATGCTTGTTTATGTTTTTATTGATTGGGGGGCATTCATTGAAACTGCTGCCATAAGCCAATTGTGATTAAAGTAAAGATTTACCGTAGTGGGAAATGAACCCAGACACGATGAGTTCATAAACGCGTTTTTTTTGCTAAACTATGCATTTGTGAATGGAACGAAATAAGTCTAAGAATTGATGTCTGCTGATGGTTAGATGTTTTCTAGATTAAAAAGAGAATGTAATGCAATTTTAAATACTAAATTCATTATATTTCACTCACAAGGCATCATTTTTTGGTAAGTGTTTCTGAAGTTCAGAAAGGTTATTCTACGAATCATAAACTGTCTTAGCCGAAGTGTGTAGTGGAATCGTTGTCTTTCATTTCTATGAATTATGGAGTGAAAATAGACAAGGAAGTTAGCTAAAATTTTTTTCAAAATTCTTTTCCAATAAACGGATAGGTAGGGGAGGTCTTCAAAATATGGATTTCTGATAATTTCATTTTTGTGTTCATTTAAGATCAAATTGTAGAAAGCGGATAAATCAGTTCGTTATCGTTTATCTGGACACAAAAGATGGCGTTTCTAGTTTTCTTCTCTTCTTCAATTCAAATTTAACCAAAAATTACAATAGTATATAAGATGTGTTGTGTGTGTGTGTAAATGATTAGAAAAATTTTGACATTTTTATACATATTTCGTAATTGTTTATTTTAGCTGCCTATAGAAGATAACGATCAATGATGTTCCTTACTATAAACTACCTCTTCTTCTCGACATCTAAGCCTAAACCATTTAAACTCATTATTACGATATATTTTAAATAATTAGTCGGCTCATTACGTTTTATTTTAATTGCTTTACATAAGTTTCCCACAAAGCTTTCATACTTTGTACTCAAAGTTGTCAGTATACCTGATTTGTTCTTGTATTTGTTACATCCGAAAGTACGCCTCGGAGACACTATCAAAAATTCATATTCTTTAACTGCCTGTGATTGTGAATCGATTTAATCTTATACGTGTATATGTTATGTATTGTCAAGATGGTCGTGGTGATTGCAACAATTGCTGTTGAAAGCTGAGACTTGGTACATATACTCTAAATTGATTTGAATGAACCAAGTTTGAATACGCGTTATATACGCCTGGTCATGCTTACAATAGATAGAAAAGTTTAGTTTGAAAATAATTCCGTAACACCTGGTAGAACAGCTTATGGACAACATTTAAAATTTTGCTGAAAGAATGGAAATCTTTCCTCTTCAGATCCGTAGTATATATATATATATATATATGCAGCCTATATGGATTTCAAATTTGATACAAATATTTCTATAATGATGTCAGATAAAAATTGTTTGTGTAATGACCAGCTTGGCTGCCTAGCTTGCCCACTTTTCAGAAAATATTTGCTATTGTTATCCATACGCTTCAAGCGATGAGTATCAAAGAGTCGTTATGACTTTCTCGATAGTTATAATATGAAATTGTTGTGTTTATAAACCGGTTATCGGTTGGATACAAAAATGCCTTAATTAAAAATTTTTTTAATAACATAATTTAACTAATTTCGTTACATAATGTTTTTTTTTTTGTGATTTCAATTTAAATAATGCCTCACGTTATACGCATCTGAGCGTATACAAGCTGCTCTGTGTGAGATATTTTAAGCTCGTTTTAAATATCATTTGCGCAAAAATGCAAAAAGGCATTAAGTGTTATGTTGTACAAGAATTTTAATTAAGGGCTTAACACTAAAAATCAACATTACAATGTTTTCTGACGTCCTCCGTTTTCCTTTTTTTTGTTTTCCTTTTTTTTTGAATTTTTTCTTTTTTGGTTCTTGTTTTCGTTATGTAAAATAATGATAATTATTAAAATAATGATGATGACGATGATAATGATGCTGAAGATGTATGTGTTTGTGTGTGTGTGTGTACGCGTGTACGCGCCTTTGAAACTATAGTTGTTGTTATTATTGTTTGGCCCAATATAAACACCACCAACACCAATAATAATAATAACAGCAGGAACAACAACAACAACAACAGTAACAACAGCTCAGAGCATATGCAAGCGCAAACAAACGTTACAAACGAAGCGTATAAACATGATGTACATTGTAGCCAAAATGTTGAATGTGTGTGTGTGTGTGTATATATGTTTACGTAAATGCATGAATAAGTGAATTCATCGAAAGAAAACACAATAAACTGTTTTAACATAGTTGACTAAATGTCTGACGGACCCGGCACAAGCCAGGCAACAAGGGCAAACAACAAAAATTTTTGAATATTGCATAAATTAACTCGAGTCCTCGCCAGAAAGGAGAATGAAAAATGAAAAAAAAAAAAAGAAAAAGAAAAAATAAAATTATACGAAAAGCCTCCATAGAAATTGTAACGTGCCACACTCAACGTATAGTCAGAGGTGCCTTTCTGCCAAAACTAAAGTGTTGCATTAAAATGTATGAAGCGTAAGCTTTATAAACACTTAAAGGTATATCAAGCAAAGGTTTAGACAAGCAGACGCAAACAATCAAAAGAAACCTCAAGACACAACGAAGACTTTTTATAACAATAATGTAGGCGATCCTCTTTTCCTCCTCTTCGGTCTCTCTGCGAGTGTTCTTTTCACCATTAAATTGAACAACAATAACCGCTGGATGGACAAATTTAAATATGTAGACAATGTAGATCAATGTTGCGATCACTTTAAGTATTCTTTCCTTTTTTTTTTTTCGTTTTTCTTTTTTCTTTCCTGCTTGTTCACGGTCAGAAAAAGAAGTAGGCAGAACTCTTATAACTCACTATCAACTGCTCATAAACGTACGTGTTTGTTTGCTTAACGTTCGTTAGTTCCGTCATGAACACAAAGGCCGTCTAACAAATTGTAGTTGTAAGTAAATTTTCTGAAAATTAGAAAAAAAAAAAAAAAAAAAAATAAGAAAAAAAAAAAAAAAATATATAAAATTTTTTTGTATTCCATTCATTACCTTCAAATCACTCGTGATCACTTCAACATATTCACATACAAACATGATTCAACATGATTTATTAGTTCCTGATTATAGTTTGTATGCTCTCTGAATATATTAAGTACATAACTAATTGAAAAATAGTACAGCACCATCACTCACACACATATATATATGTATATATATACAAACGTACAGCAACGCGTGCAACTCGGCTAGATATGCCCTAAACAAGCATTCCTACGTTTCCTCTAATCTGCTTGGGATTGTTTATTAGATGTGCGCATGTCCAGGCACACAAATTTACATAAATTAAATACACTTAAAATTCAGTTTATTGTTAAGCTGTTGTTTTATAACATGTTATTGCAGTTGTTTGGCATAATGAAATTTCGTTCATTACAAAACGTTATTTTCCACAATGAAAAATGTACACGTCAGGCAATTAGAAATTGTTCCTTTTTTATCTTTCTCTCTCTCTCTCTCTCTCTCTCTCTCTCTCTCTCCCTGTTTCTCTCTCTGAAATATATGAAATTTGATGTGTAGGTTGTTACTGACAAAAAAAAGTAACTGTAATCAGTCAACTGATCCAAACTGATGCATGTATCCGTTTGGTTAACTGTATATCATTCAAGTTTTTTTTTTCGATTTTTTACTTATCTGCACACACACACACACATTAAAAATAATTAAAAATTAGATTCGAACTGGAATTATTTCTTAAATAAATGCTAAGATTGTTTAGAGATGAATAATAGAAGCTTGTGCATGTGTGTATTCTGAGAATTTTATATATTTTATGATATTTTACGTAGGGAAAGGTCAAAAGGAAGGTCGATTTAACTATTGTATCCATTGATATTTCGCTTTACTTTATCATTTCATTCATTCACCAATAGATGTCGCTAATCGAAATGCATGCAAGCACCTATGTATATGTATGATGTATATATATTCATATAGAGAGAGAGAGAAAGAGTGTACTGATATTCTCGTATACATTTATTCGGTTACCATCGCAATATACTATTTATTTACGTACTCATCGTCCAGGCAGGAGGAAACTTTATTCATTTCTAACAATGACTAACACTCATGCATGTTGAATCTTTTTTTTTTTTGCTATCTTTCCTGTTTTCATATACATGGTTATTGTTGTAATTATCAAAAGTTTAACAACTTCGAACCAAATTTGAAACTTGACCTACAAAAATAATTTCTATTCATTTTGTTATCTTATCCAAGCATCAATTTGAGAAGGAACGAGTAATTAGTAAACACAAAATGAAAATTCCTATCAATGAACTTTTTGATGAATTATTAAAAATTAAAAAGAAAAGCAACAAAATCTTTACCTTCACATTTTAGTATAGGTACATAGCAAAACAGAGTTTCGAATACTTCTCATAGTTCAATACTGATAAATAAAAAGAATTTAAATATCAAGATAATCTTCTAATAAGTTATTTTATTTTATTGGAGAATTACTTTTCAATTTTAAAATGGATTCTTTTTTATTTTACTAGAAAAGCTTTTTTTTTCTGCTCTTATTTGTTTATTAGAAAATTTTTCAGTTTAGGAAAAAAGAAATGTAATTCCTTTACAATTTTTTTTAATTTTAATTGATTGAAATTTTTTGTTTTTACAGAGTATTTGGATTTTAAATATTTATAATACTTTTTACTTTCAAAATAAACGGCCCATTTATAGATGTATAGAAAGTATACAATTTCTGAGGATTCTGAAGAGATGTAAATGATATTTTTAAAATATACTTTTCTAAAATGGCTTGACGGTAGTTAAAGGACAAATCCTTTTCCAGATATTAACCAAATCACATAACGAAAAGTGGCGAAAATAAGGTGGCAGTCGAATAATAAATACAGTATCGAGAACCTCTAATGGAAGTTAATAATTACAATCCTTTAATTATAACATTGAAATAATAATAACCAAACTACCCCTTGAATACACGATTTCCGTACTTAGAACAGGAATCATGTATTCAAGAATTTTATTGCCGCAACCTCGTTTTTGCTATTATCGCGTTAGAAGTGTAACGATGCTGCTAAGTATATATTTAAAATTTATCTAAAGTCTTCGCGAATGTAATTACATCTTAGCAAGAAAGAGAAGGATTCAAAAAGAACCGCAATTAAAACGGATAACATCATTAATAAAAGCCGCCTTATCCCCGAGCAAAAAGACGAGCCAAGGTGGGAAAGTAAACTTTCATTACTTTGATAAATTTCGAAGATAATAATCGCACTTAAGGATTTGTGTCGTTTTTAGAAAATATATTTTGAACCAGATAGACCAAGAGTGGCAGGAAGAGAAGAACGTGCGGGCAGTGGGGGATTCAGTGAAGCAGAAGTGAGAGTGAGATAATGTATGCTAAGCCATATCACAAAAAATACCACTAGAGTACAACTAAAAATTCTTCCATTAGGCCAAGGACGTTCAATAACTTAAAAAATGTCGACTACTGTAATCCAAAATTTAATAAAAATTCGAAAGATTAGCGGTACAAAAATGAGTTTTTCAATAAGTTTTCTATAGAAGAGAATTATGATGTGACTATAGTAAGATTGGATCGTTCATCCCTAGCTACTAAGCACAAGAACCACAAGATTCCAATAAAATATATGTATTTAAGGTTTAATACAAGTGTTCGAAACCTGTTAACAAAAACCGTGCCTTATACGTATCTTACAATACCATATTGAGTTTGTCCTTGATGCTTACGGACAACTTGAGAAACGGGATTAGACTATCATTTGCACAAATCTTATTCGAGCAACGATAAATTATTTTGCATTAAAATTATTAAATAAGAAACAACAATATTATTAACGTAATGTCATGTTTGAAAGTGCTTGAAAGGGTGATTGAAATCAAAAAAAAAAAAAAGAAGAAGTAAAATCATAAGGGTTTCCGTAAATTAATTTTCCCTTCTCAATAAATTGTAATTTCTAAATACTTTTAATACTTCCTAAAAAGTCTATTATTCGCTCAAAGTCATGGATATTTAGGATTTGCCGCAAGCGGACATAGCTTCTTAAGTGAGTTCACATTTGAATTACGTGGTAATTGGAACTTCGCCTCGTTTTTTCAAAGACCGAAATGCTAATATATACTTTCAAACTGATTCCTTTTCGCTTTCTTAATAAATATCAGTTGGTTTGAAAATGTGAATTTAAAAAAAAAAAAACTATTTCTAAAAAACCGTTTTGATTCGAAATGAGACGTTTGAATGTGAATGATTGAATTTTCAATTAACACAAAATGTAATTTAAAGAAAAAAAAAAAGAAATTTATGTTAAACACTCTGCCACTTGACTCTTTGTGAATATTCCATTTAACCTTATCTTCTATCTATAAGAAGCTGAAATGCCAGAAAGAAATGATTACAATTTAACCTCACATCAAGGTCATCAAGGCCAAATAATTTCATAATTTCTACATGACTGCTGCTGTGCTTTACCAACCGTGTGAGCTTAGTTGCTTGCATCAGCTTATATTATAATCTATTATTGAAATCACATTACAACATTCGTTACACACACACACCGATATAATACCATTTAGAAGCCGTAGTCGCACCGTTTGCCTGTCTCGCCAATAACAAAGTGAATATTTTACGTGTATATATTCAGTTACCTTCACTTCATTTTTAACAATCATAGAAATGTATTTAAAGTTCAAAATAGATTCTTATATATTTTAAATGATATCATCTATCTTTTGCTTGCTTGCTTGGCTGCTTGGTTGCTTGCCTGTTTGCTCGCTAGCTTGCTTTTTATTTCGTTAACAAAGTTTTCTTTTAACTTAATTCTTTTCTTAATGTTAACTAAAAAAAAATAAACGCAAGTAGCAAAAATGGTTACTCACAAAACAGTAGAGGATAAAGGGGAAGAAATAGAAATCCTGCTGTAAACATAATGCTGTTGGTTAGAAGAAATAATACACAAAAAAAAAAACGAAGCATAATCTGATAAGAAAATTGAAGAGTTTTATACGCTTTCGTATAATAATAAGTACACAGAGAAAAAACTTTACGGGATATTTAAAATTATTTATTATTTATTTAAAGCAAATGCGTATAGTGTCCTCGAATTCCAGTTGAAAATAAGATATTATTTGGAAAACTCTTACGGGGCTTTTTTATAATTTTAAATACGATATCAACGTAGACTTGCGTAGACTTTAATGCTATAATATAATAATTGTCGACCCTTCCAATATACATTAATTTAAACTGAATGTTTTCTGGCGAATCCTTCTTAACTATAAAGCAACTTTTTTTTTCTTAATAACATATACTTTGCTAATTATTAATTAGATTAGTGTGATTGTGCATTTTTTGTCTACTGCAGGTATTGGCTGACAGGAATCTTATAATATAATTTAAGTAACATTTAGTAGTAACAAGTAACAAGTATAAAACTAAAGACTTAATTTATTCAACTTTTATTTAATTTTTTTTTTTTGAAAACGACCCTAAGACTTCCCTGTTACGGTCTAAATGAATGTAATTTAGATATTTATAAAATAGTTCCCTTTCCTTCCTTATGATATGTTCAGCTTTTTTTTTAACTTCTGTTAACTAAAAACGTACTAGAATATCGCTCGAAACTTTTTTGAACGTAAGATCTATGCACGCTACAGCACAAGTGGCCAAATGACAAGCCAAAACACAGGAAGATAAACGTTCTTAAGAACCATATGTTTGGCTTAGGATCAAAATGTCTTAAAATTGGAATAAGAAACATAGTTAATATATCTTTAAGAGGAGATTGAGGAGAGAAGAGCGTTCTATAGTCCCTTAGAAATTTTGTATTACTTTTGCGAACCTTCTGTGGTAAGTCTTCCATTATCGAGCACAATTTTTTCCATTTCGATAATATTTTGATATGTTCGTACCTTTCATTATCTTTAACATTCTCTGCAAGCTTCTGTCAGCAGAAGCCTCTTTAACTACTCACTGCATTCATTTGTTTTTAACGTACGACATTACGTAATGAAAATCACTGAAATGCACTTCAAAATGTTTTGTTCAGTTTTTTTAAGGATAATGGGCCTTAATCAATAATTCCCCAGGCTCTTTTATATTCTCCCAATATTAATAAAGCTATTCTTTCTTGAAGCAGAGCATTACAAGAAGGTTTATTATTAATTAGCTGAAGTATTTCTTTGTAAATTATGCAAAGATGATGGTAAATTGATTTTGATATAACTTACAGCCAGTTTATTGAATAGTTTGAGCAGAAGATTTCTTTCTTTGATTTCTTCTTCTTCATTAATAACAAAAGGCAAAATTACAACAATTCTGATGCCTTTTCAAAAGCTTGACAAGCCTTCCGATAAAGCCCTTGACGAAAGAAATCCAGTTCTTTCAGATGAATATCTTTAGTAATTTTTTCTATATTCTGAAATGAAATTCAAACGAAATGATTTTTAATTTTCATTTCACACAAATGTGATTTCACTCGTAGACTACTTACATTGAACTAAAAATGTTCTACGAACAGTTCTACTAAAACAAAAAAAAAGAAATCCAGCTTGAAATGCAACATTTAAAATTCTCGTTAATTTTTGACTACATTGTGCTATGTCTTCGCGATGTTATGTCACTAGATGGCATTGATGCCTATATACCTGGCAAAACTCATCTAATTGTCTCAAGTGGACATGTGCTTAAAAGGTAACATTTCAGTTAGCATTTTTTATGAAAATACTTTTCAAATACTTTGCTCGTGCAAAATCTATATTGATTTGAAAATGAATGAAATATCTAAAGAAAGATGCTATGTGATGCCTTTTTAATATAAAAAAGATTAAAACTCCGGGAAACTTGTGAAAGATTTTGTGAAGTGTGCGGTGTGAGAATGCTGTGAAGAAACAAAGGACCCGGAAGAGGTTTGCTCGTTTCCGTTCTGACAATTTTGATGTAGAAGATGCACCTCGCTCTTTTCGGCGGCCAGTCACTTGAAAGAGTCGATGAAATTTTGCAACGACAAGCAAGAGCCACAAGCAAGCTGTTAGGAAATAGCGAAAGCACTGAACATCAATCTTATGACACTTTGGAATCATTCAAGAGAGTAGGCTATAAAAAGAAGCCCAAAGATGTTCCGAAAAAAAAAACTGTGAAGAAATAACATATCACCCAATAGTTACGCAATACTAATGAGATTGGAACATTTTTTGAAAATTGGTTTCAGATTTTCGCGTATAAAAATGTAAATTCTTTATTCAATGAATTCGCTCTTTTTCACCTGTAAGGAAGGGCAGAAAATGCTTTATACCTCGTTATCTCGTTTCTTAATAAATTGATTGTTTTCGTCGATTCTTCTCGTTTCTTTCCTATTCCTTCTCTTTAAATCATTTATTGAAGATATGCAAAATAGTTACGAAGACATCAGTAGAATGCTTCGCAATCGAGAAATTCTTTTATGTAAAGGCAAAATCCTCCAAGCTTCTTAGGCAATGCATATTTAAGGAGCTTTTTTCAATTTAATCAGAAGCACTTACCATACGACTCTATAAAACAATAAGCTTAAGAAAGCATAAGATTCAGAGTCGATTGCTTAGTTAAAGCTCTACCTAATTCTAAAATTCTACCAAACTGTACGTTTGAAAAGAATTTAAGTTAATCTATAAATAAAAAATTTTTAAAATTTAAAGAATTTTTATTAAAAAAAAAAAATGTTCGGAATATGCTTTTCTACAAACTGTCACAGACGCTCTTACAGGACCAGCATCAATATGCTTTTGATCGATCGAAGTCATATTCACAATTAACAAAAAAAATGTTCGAATTTTTCTCTGTGTAGAAAAAGAATAGCATTATTTCAGCTATATAACACGAAATGCATGGTATGTAGACTTAAGAATATTGTCTGTCTGCATGTCTGTTTGCATTGTAGCACGAAAGCAAAGGAAATTGATGATTTGGATGAATGACCATTGAGCAAAGTGATTAAGATTACAATAAAATGATATGAAATAACCGAACAAATGAAGGAAAAGAATGAGAGAAAATACCGAAAAGAGACGCTGGCTAGCGAATGCAAACACCAGAAAAACATCTAAAAATAACTGTAAAATTTATTATATTAAACTATAGAAAATAAACTGACTAGAGAAAGAGAAAAAGTAATTTCATTAAAAACTTTAAATTTAGTCTTTTTTTTTCTCTTTTCTTTCTTTTAAAATTTAAACGAAACGAAAAATCAATTAATTTTAAACCGAAAGTCATAAATTTCTCACATATATATGCACTTACACCATTTGGTCTTTTTTACAATAGTTCACTAAACGTTTACCATTCTAAGACATGCACCGTAGTGTGCGAACTTAATGTTCTCATTTTTTTTAGTTTTTTTTTAGTTTTTTTTTTTTTTTTTCATCAAAGTTCTACATATTTTCAAGAGTATGTTACTTGCCTCTTTGACTTGGCCATCAATCATTGTCAACAGGTATGACAGATAAGTTTTTAAAGAGACATACTCACAATAACAACAACAACAACAACAATGATAACAGTAGCAACACAATATCAAGTTTTGCTTTGATTTTTCGTTGTCTTTTCATTTTTATCTTATTCGTCTTCAGCAACTTTGATGTTTATGAATAACTAAAGTACTTTAGTTCACTCTCATAAAAACATCTACACATACATACATTTATTAATTTAAGACAATGTCTGAATAAAAGGCTTTTAACTTGTTTTTTACAGAAGAAATAAAAAAAGAAAAAGGTAAAAGCATTTTAAAAAAAAAAGGAGACAAAAACATATTAAATCAAAAAGTCATAATTGTCCTTTGTTTATAAAGTTTTATTTTCCAGAATTTTTTTTTTTTGCCGTATGGTGGCCTTTCGGTTCTTTTCATTTTTTTTTTTTTTTTATTTTTTGCTTCTTGTTTGTTAACTTAAACTGGAATTAAATTTCAGGCACGTACGCATATAAATTTGCTACAAATTCAGTTCATAACAAGCATAAACAAAAACAACAAATACTATGTTCGGTAATATATGTGTATATGCTTGAAAAATTCAGTTGTTATGGATGTTTGTTAAACAATGCAGTTTTATTAAATTATGATAGTTTTTTGTTTATATGCGAGTAAAATTCTTTTTTAATATGTTTTTTTTTGCTTTTTTTTCATTTTATTTATGTACGAAATATAAAAATGACTTGTTATTCTCTTTGCTACTGTATAATATACAAAAAAAAAAAAAAAAAAAGGAAGAAAATAATAAAAATTAAAACTTTTTTAAATGATTTGTACGGCAGGTAAAACAAAATGTAGGTTTTATGGAAATTTATACGTTTTTTATTTGCAGTTCCAAGCAAATAAATATTCGGTTGCGTAATGAAGTCTAAAATTGTTTAATAATTTTAATAAAAATATATTGAAGTTGAAGTATTCCGATATTTATATTCATATAAGCAAATGATCGGGATCTGTATAAATCAATTGTTTCGTAAAATAAACAAAATATTTTATTTCGACAATAAATTGTCATTGAGAAGCATTTAAAACGTTTCGGTCCCGTTAAGAAACAAGATATTTGGGTTCCGCACGATTTGAAGGAAATTCATCTGAGAAAGCGCATCAGCGCTTGCGAATTATTGCTTAAATGCAATGAATTCGATCCGTTTTCAAAACCAATCATCACTGGAGACGAAAAAAGGGGTTATGTACTACAATGTGAACTGAAAACGATGATGGTGCATGCCTAATGAGTCATCACAAACCACTTCAAAGGCACATATCCAACAAAAGAAAATTTTGCTGTCAATTTGGTGGGATTGGAAAGATTTGGTGTATTTTGAGTTGCTTCCAAGGAACCAAACCATTAATTTGGAGGTCTAGTGTTGGCAATTGGAACAATTGAATGCAGTGGTGAAGGAAAAGCGACCAGAATTGGTCAATCGTAAAGATCATTTTTCACCAGGACAATGGTAGGCCGCACACTTCTTTGGCGACTCGGTGAAAATTGATGGATCTTGGTTGAGAATTGATGGTACACCCACTATATAGCCCTGATTTTGCGCCATCGGATTACCACTTATTTCAATCCCTGCGATGATAACGCTGTGAGATCTCACTTAACTTAGTTTTTGGTCGAAAAAGATCAGACTTTCTACGAGCATGGAATTTTCAAGCTGTCAGAGAGATGGCAAAAGATCATCGAACAAAATGGAGAATACATTTTAAATTAAACCTCAATCCAAGTAAAAACAAAAATTTTGTAATTTATTGAAGAAATTGGTAATTACTTAGTTGCCAACCCAAATGTACAGTCGCAACGAAACACTACGGAGGGTAAATAAAAATAAATAAAAAGGAAGCTTCCTAAAGTGTATATATTCTTGATCAACATCAAATTCGGAATCCACCTGGACCACCTTAAAAAAATATAGTTTTTCTGCCTATTTTTAAGATAAGGGTTGTGGGTGCAAAAGATTCAGCACAGCCGAATATAATTTTCTTACTTTTTAGATTAGAACTAGAAGTGCTCTAAATTCTCTCAGTGTACTGTGTGCGTGTTCTTCGAAAGATTTGGCATATTTTCCATACCATGCTACTTACTAGAACTTTGTTTATGCGAAAGTTGAAGCCGATATCTTCATTTTTGTGGTCAGGAGAATATTTGCCACATTCTTTACACAGACGGACAAACGGGTAAAAGGGCAGACAAACACGCTGAAATAGATTCTAAATTTGATGCTGATCAAAAATATAGATTCTTTATAGGGTCTCTAAAGCTTCTGTCTGAGTGCTGCAAAAAAAAATTCAGAAAATGAATGTATTCCTATCCTTCGGTGGTTTTGTATAAAAAGATCACTACAATATGTAATGAGCGGGAAATTTAAATTCGTAGACTAGAATTATTTTAATTTTATTATTATTTTACCTGTAAGCGCATTCTTAAGAAACTGACGTTAATTTTCCTACTTCGTTTGTAATGCGTTCAAAATGTAATTGTGCGATTATCTACGCTTCTCTTTCTTTTTGTCTGGAAGTCCACCGGTCAAGTCAATTTCTCCACTTTAAATGGAATTCGTTTGCACAGGCCAACGAACTGACCGATACATTTGAAAAATATGGAAAAATAAAATTTTTTTCTCACTGACTTCAATTCAAGAAAAATGTCGATCTCTCATATAAATATTAACAATACAGTTGCTGTGTTGAAATATCAATGTAGCAGTAGCTGAAGCACAACTAAAAGCATTTCATATGCTTTTCTTAAAATGTGTTTATATTTATGAATAATTTAGTCAACAATTTTTAAGTTAATTAAGATGGGCATTTTAAAGTCTAGCCATAATATTTATTATAACGTATTCCCTATGTGAATATGTATTGTATAACCATCGTATACAATTCATAAACATGGCTTACTTCCGTGCATACTGTTTTTGACAGCGTATTGCACTTTTCAACAATTCAAAAAATTTCATTTCTTAATTTTTCTTTTATTTGCCTATTATAAATTTCTCATACAAATACTCATATGGAAAACTAATAATATTCTAATATCCATTTCAATTTTTACACCCTACACCAGTTGTGCTAGAGATTTATTAGGTTTATGCGGGTGCATGTGCAATATCTAGATGAACTTGAGATTTTCTCATCTCTTATTACACCGATCGATTTGAACGGGTCACTTTTAAATGATTTACATGACTCCCTGTTTATCACTCACGACATGACACATTCAAGTGCAGACCAAAGACGTTAGCCACCGTCCTCCGAGCTTCGGAACAATCCCAAAGTGGCTCCGCAATCCCCGAAATACCAGATCAAACACCTTGGGTACAGACCATTTTTTCCCTCTGATCGGAGCGTGAATCCAGATCATTTTCCCACAACTAGCCTCGATACTCCCCGAAGGCGATCAGTCAACAAAGCATTCTTAAAATTTGCTGACTTTACCAATATAGTACAATAGGTTTTCTCATTCCTGTGAACTGATCCCCGAGGACTTACTTGTTCACTTTAATCTATCCGTATTGATTCGGATGTGAACATCATACTACATAATTTTTCGGATTATCATGTAGTTGGAAAGACATCGACACATTCAGCTAACGTTTTCTGTGTTCTCAGTTTACCTACTACTTCAATCAGTCATAGATGCCAACTGGCTTGCCACAGTAGTATTATGACCTAAATAGCAGAGAACTATAGAGAAGAGAAGACATCTAAAGTAGATACAACTATCGAGCTTCCTCCTACAATCAGAAAAATACCCGTCGCCGGGAATTAGTAGTTAAAAATCTTAATCTTCATTTAGCCGCCATTATAGATAGCGTTTATAGCTAGGACCACGAAAAGGTAGAAGATTCGGCCATTTATGTTCTGCTGGGTTCAGATACATAATATCCCTAACAGTTATTCTGTCTGAAATCCGTCCATGTGTATTGGTTTAACTTACATTTCGAAATTTTCAAATAATTGAAAATACATTTTTTCAATACCGTTATAAAGGCGTTCAAATAATAGAAACCTTGGCGTATCAAGTGAATGTGGAAAATTTGTATGTAACTGGAAAATGTGTCAAACACTTTATCCTATAAAAGTTCTTATAAAACTTAAACGTTTATAAAACAATAGCGTCTAACTTTAGGTGTTTCACGAGGAAAAATGATTAACATTAACAATTTGATGCATAACTTTAGATAATATTAGCCTATATATCGCACCCTGTTCCTTACAGTAGAAGTAAGTGCTGATTTCATATGACAACAAGATATAAGTTTTTTGATACGATTTGACGAAGATAAGTGGCGCACAGTATAGTGTACGGTGTCTGATTGTTGCCATTGTTTGACCGTAACGTTCTAACTTATTAAGTAAAAACAAAAAAAAAAATTTAATTCCTTTCATTAAAAATATTCCTCATTGAGCAATTTTTCAAACAAACCAAAATAAAATTACAAAAAAATTCTCTTTTTTTTTTTTCTTTAATAAAAGCTTTCATAGACCACAATTAAAATCAGTTAATTAAATAAGTTTTTTAATAAATCATTGCCGTCATTTCCAATGAAACATTGTTGGTAGAAAATAAGCTCAAGTCAAGTTCAATTATGCCCAAAGGGGATAAATATGATAGCGAGAAGTTAAATTTATTAGCCCAGACTTTATTTTATTATTATTTTAATTTATTCATTTTTTTGCCCGTTAATACCGTTTTCTCTTCTTTTTTTTATTATTATTTACAAAAGTCTGTGTTATTATTTGCTATTTAAACGCTTAAACATATTTATAAATACATTATTATTCAAACAAATAAAATTAAATACATTATTTGCTTAATATTTACATTAATAATTTTTATCACTAGCTTAACGAAAAGTATTTATAATATTAAATAATAACACAGAGATTTATGGATAATTTTTTCAAATTATTATACGCATTATTATGAATGAAATTAAAAATGATTTTTTCCCGCGCGTATATATATCGGAAAAGATCATAGTTGACTCTTAAGATTTTTTTTTAAACATTTTTTATACAAATTTTTTAAACAATTTTTATACAAATTTTCTAAACATTTTTTATACAAATTTTTTAAACAACCTCAGTAAAATTTTTCAAAAACGATTTTTTTATTGCCTTGATAAATTCTCGAAATCTTTTAAAATAAGCGGAAAAAAATTCCGAAATCCCCGAAAAAAAATTTTTTTCCTGATTTTTCAGATTTCCCTGAAACCCTGCTGGGAAGTTACAAACTAATTTCTATCTACAGTTGAATTATAATAAAACAATAAATAAAATATAAACAAAAAGGTATTTTAGGTGTTTAGTATAAAATTTTCATTATAAAATAAACCGTTTTACTATTTGTTTTTAATTTATTTTAGGTACATTTATAACGTTATTTCCATGCTTCCTTTTTATACTACGCGTCAAAGGGTAAATTAATTTTCTGCTGACGAATGCAATGAAAAAACCAAAAATTAAAATAATTTCAACTTTTATTATACCAATCATCTCCTGGATCGGTTTAATTACGTCCGCCCGTCTATTCTCTGACATCTGGCAACTCTATTTTTGTTTTCAATTCACAATTGGAAATTTTTTAAACATTTGGATGATATTTGAAATGGTGTGGATTAGATTATTTTTACGATTACTCCTAACGTTTAATTAAAAAAAAATTCTTACATGAAGATATAGTTGTAATTTTGGACGATTTTTCGACAAAAATCGCTGAATCACATCAGTTTGGTAGATGCATTTGATGTGGAAAACAAGGATTGAATAAGTCAATTTTTACTCGAATGCTGAACGAAAACGTACGAATTGTGTCTATCCACGAGCCTGCAAACGAAATTTGAGTACAAGTTAAAACTAAATTATATCTTTCAAAATTAAAGTTAATCGAGTTTAACTTCCCCAAATTTGTGATGCCAGATTAAGGCTTTAATTTGCTTAGACAGAACAAAGCCATCTTGAAGAGTATTATAAACGCAACAATATTTCGCATATAATTACCAACTCACATACTTGCCTTTACGGCATTCTCTTCGTAGGCGGAGAAAATATTTTCTTGTGTGTGTGTGTGATGCCTTTTCATTTTCGGATATGAGGGAAATGCATCGAAAGTTCAGATCTTTTTATTCCTTTCGATGTGCAATTGAACTTCTAATACGTCGCTGCATGTGCAGCAAGTTTCAGTTTTGTCTTGAAAATCGACCCTTGATACAGATGTGTCAGATTAGAAATAATTTTACTGTTAAGTCGCAGACGAATTTATACCTAATGCGGTTTTTCACACGTCTTTGAAACGGATTCATTATTGTTAGGCGATAAGATTGATCCCAAGAGAACGACTTGCACCAATGAAATTTTTTTTCGCTGACGCATCGCACAAGTGTTGTGCGTGTTAGCAGTGTGTGGTCGTTAATTATTATATTATATATGGATTTCAGGTTTTTTTATTTTTTTTTGCTTTGGTAGACTTTTCAAATATAAAAGAAGTTGAAAAAGTTATAAAGCCGTGCAAGTGGGACCAAAATAAGATAGGAGTGGCCCTACTAACAACTTGAACAACAACTTGAACTTGTCAAAGGTGGTTAGTTTTGGGAGGACTAAGTCTAGCACAACACTCGGCTTAACAACCTGTAAGAACCAAAGTCGCACCCTCGTTTTGGTCTATACGCTCTCCTCCCCTAGTTTGCTGTGTGGTTGCTGCAGTATGCAGTCACCCGCAGCGTAAAGTTAAAATATTGGAAAATACAACTCTGATAAAAAGCGCGAACAGGTGGCAACGCCATCTGCTGAGACAGAAAACGCAAATGGGGAACGACGGAGAGTTCGTCTTCGTCTTTTGGTTACTGTCTGGCAATACGCATGGTCACCTCTTGTCCAGTTTGTCCGCATCCATCCGTTTATCGAGGGATTGGAGGAGTCCGTGGGAGGGACAGAGGCAACCGGCCACGACTGAGGGAAAATTACTTTTACTTTACTTATTTTTGTATATAATTTAGTTTAATAAATGAAATCAACAAGACACATAAGTTTTATTTAGTTCCGAATAGGAATTGGACTGTAGGACGGCGAGCTGACTCCAGGCAATAAACTAAGCAGGAAAGAAAAATCATTATTTCCAAGAAGGAAATATTGAGGGAATTTCATTCTTCACAAACCTCAGAAAAAAACCGCTTTAGAATATAAACAATAAATTTCACACACTAAGAAGTGAGAAAAGTATTCTCTTAAAAATAAATCGCTCCTTAAATTCAACGAAAAGTCAAAATTTTTTTCAATTTTTTTTTTGCTTAAGTTTTCCTTCTTTTCTTCTTTTTTTTTTGTTCTATACAACATAAATATGCGGTCTGTCATATGTCTCTTACGCGCAGATATGCGTAAATATATATAGAAAGCCACGTAGATGATGTATTTACATGTGTGTGTGTGTACGTTTATATATTTCACTTTTTATTATTTTAAATATTCCTTGTGTGTAACTTTGTTGGTGGTCAAGTCATAATAATATATTTAATGATGTACATATAGATGATGACTTGGTGGCGCACACTAAATGCTGATGATGATGATGATGATGATGACGATGGTTTGGTTGTTTGGCTGCTACGTTAGCAATAGCCACTCCGGTGGCATGAAAATATTATGAAGCAAAGATTACACTGGTTTTTAATGTAACACAAGTCAATAGGTTTTAATTTTGCTGTATTTTTTTTAGTTTTTTATTTCTTTTTTCTATTTTTATACATTTTGTGTAAACGTAGAAAACTATTATGTAAATGTATACCTTTTAGAAAAGCCTCCAATCGCTACTAACTTTCAATATTTTATCCAGGTTCCACAAACACTTGGGTTTTGAAATTTACAAAACCTGTAGAGAACTTTACCGCATAGTTTATTCATGCTTAGCTGTAGACATATTACGTATAAAAGTGATGATAAGTTAAAATTCTGATGATATGGCGGTGATGGTTGTGCCTTTGTTCATAAATGTATGTAATATGTTTGCCTATGAAATAAAAGGTTCCTTTGCTTTTGTGCCTGTGATTATATGCAATTATTATGCAAAACTAAATACACGAATGCTAATGAGTTCTTGCTTGTAGGCATCAAAGTTTTATATGAACGGTTGACTAGGAAGACCACTAACTACCAAATGAAAAAAAAAAATTATAGAAAAATATTTAAATAAGTTGTAGCCAAAGCCGCAGGAGTGTTAAACCAGTTTTTCTTTTCTTATATAAAATATAAACAATATCGCATAATGGCCTGAATAACTTTATCCACCAACGACTTTTCTTTTATTTTTTTAGTATAAAATTTTTATAAAAATATTAAAACTGTACGTGTTGAAGTTTTTGGTCGATTGGTTAGCGTTTAATTTTGTATTATATTCCCTGTCAGCAGCAGGTCATTGTGATTTCAACACGAATCGAGGTGTGCTTATGAATGATTTGATTTTGAGAAAAAGCGAGTGAGTCCCGTATCGGACTCGCCATATTGCTTGAAGCTGACAACAAATGTAAAATAATTAAAGAGAACATAATATATGGAAGAATATATAGTAAAACCATACAAAGAATATAGGGGGAACGTCAGAAATGTAAGGAACTGCTGTTGAGCCTAGCAATCAGAACTTTTGAGATTACTTTGAAGAGTAATAGGGACTGCTGGATAATATATCGTTAGATATACGCGACAAGATAAACAAAAAAGAACATCATGTTGTTAACGTTCACGGGTGGCGAAATAGTAAAATTATTATGGATTAAGGAAGAACAAGTTTTGGGTGTTGGAATGTCGCAGTGCAAAGAATAGTAAAGTTGGCACAGAACATCGTTTTACGGAATACCGAAAATGCGCTTTTAAATATTATACAAATATTATTTAAATATTATACAAATATTACAACGAAATAAATAAATATTACAACGAAAACTTGAAGTAAAAGTTCATTTTTGATGTTTTTATTTCAACTGGAACTGAGCACGACGCGATCTATTAATACTGGATGGCTTTTATTGTTACCATTACAAGCAAAAAGTGAAAAGTTTGTAACATGCTCGTGCCCGTCAGGTGGTCTCTACATAGACGGATGAACGAGGCTCTCCAAATTCCTTATCTGGTATTTTAAGAAATTGGTTCCAAAATTATGTGTCTTTCAAATGAATAAAACAAAATTGTTGCATTTTCAAAAATTAAAAAAAAAAAAAATTTTTTCGTAACAAACTGCCCACTCTGATATAAGAAAATACTTTCATAATAAGTGCGGATATCTGCTCATCCCGTACTGTAATCGCTGTACGAGTAAGATATATTTGACTTGAGATGAAGTGATTTGTTTATAATATAGTATACATATAATCTAATTATTATATATATAATTTTTACAACAAATAAATATATCAGCTGTGATGAAAGCCTATCGCGTCCAACTTGCAATATTTTGATTAACTTGAGATGTAAGAAGTACCACAAAGATCAATATTAGGATACACATATATTTATAAGTGTTTTCTATGGTTTCTGTTTTTTAACAGAAAAGTTTTAAAGTTTTTTGAAAAAGAAAACTCTAAAATTCGTATGGTTGACATTTGGATCAAGAAGTTCAAGGGCAACGTAGCACGCAAATATACCAGGTGGGCTGAAAAGATCGTAGGGTGACACATAGATGACGCTACTAGTATCACATTCATATGGTTTTTAGTTAGTCCTAACCTTCAAAAGACACGTGTATAAATTTGACAGCTGTTGCACTATTAGTATCTGAGTTATAGTATTGTTCAGCCCACCTGTTAAATATCTGAATTTCACACATGTGGATTTTCTAATAATTGTCTTACATAGTCTTCAGTGATATCCTTTTAAAATTACTATAGGACACATTTCTTGAATATCGGTACCGCAAAAGAATATATTAGTGATTAGTAGAATTCCTTTAGCAAATACAGTTCTATATAGAATTGGTTCAGTTCAGGGTATCTGAAACTAGAATGATACCAAGTTTTTGTTTTAGGGATAATGACAATTATCCCTACGGTAAACAAAAACAAGCAAGGAAATTATATTCTTTATCGTAAAAAAGTGGGGAAAAACTACATTTTAATAACTGGGCTTAGCAGATATGTTTCTATTTTTATAGAATATCGTGGAAGTTTTTATTTCGCAGTCTATGAGCACTGAGCAAAACAGACAGATCTTATAAGCAATACTTTTTGTGAAGAATTGTTTTTGTATTAGACGGACATCTGGACTGATAGGCAAAGGTTACACCATAAAATTTAAAAGTTGGAAACGACTTTGCGTGAAAAATTTTAAAGTAAACGTTGGTGGGTTGTATCAATTCACCCAACAATAATCATAACGCTGGTGTACCGCTCACATTACATTAGATCGACAGAATAGATGCGAACAAAGTGAAGTTTCTACAACGATATCAATGCAGAGAACATATTCGTGCAAATTGCAAAGAAGAATACCGTTTACGAAGGTATATCGGATGTGTGTGAATGAACGAACACGAAAGTGAAGAATCAATTACAGTTCCGTGTAAGAATAATAAATAAATATGTGAACGAATTTTATACGTCATATAGAATAGGAAATATATGCGATTGTTATTGTTCTATCTATATAGATGAATATAATATGAAATAATTCCAAATTATTTTTAAAATACAATACTTCATAGAACAAAAAGCGCCATAAAATCGGTAGAAAATTTTAATGTGAATTGATGTAACGAAACAAAAGGCAAATTGTACAATTATTGCATCGTTGTGTACGCATAAATGGTTAAACGAAATATGTTGAATGTATGCTTATGCCTGCGTATTTGTATAACACTGTTTTACACGGCTGAATGGATTTATAAATTTCTTTAATAAAAGAAGAAACTAGAGTCGAATTCGAAAGCTAACTACCAAATTAAAAACCTAAATACTTAAGTAACGCTGGCACAAGCGCGTACGCCGCGCACATTTTTCTAATAAATCCGAACTCAAGAGTTCGAATTCGTAGTAAGCAATAACAAGAAGGAAAGAGGAGTTCTGTTTATATTAGTCACTATTTTAGTCCTTTTCAATTTTTCTTCAACTTATCTCTAAGTACTTATCGGTATATCTTAGATTTTTATTGTTTTTATAAATGCTGCTTTTCGTTTTTATTGGAAAGTTTTTTCTTTGTTGTGAGAAACGCTATTGAAACAATATGATGGAAAAAAAAATAAAAAGAAAAAGAATAAGAAAAAAAATTATATTCAGCTGTACCGAACATTTTATACCTGTCAATCATTAACTTAAAAGAAGTTTAAAAAATTACATTGTGATAGATGGGCGTGCCACATTTTTTCTATTTTTATAGAATACGGTGCAAGTTTTGATTGTGTAGCCAACGCTTAGTGAGAAAAATTAGCAGAAAACAGATATGTTTTCAGCTTATTTTTTTTACTATAGGCGTGGCCTTTGTCACATTTCGCCCATTTTCAATACCAAAGTATGGGAAATAACTTTCAATGCTTTTGCTAGATATCTTTATTCTTGTGGCCAGCACATTACGCAGATAAACGTATAGACAGACAAGACAGACGGATACGTCTAGCTGGATTGCGTGTTTGATAATGATCAAGTATATATGCCCTTTATGAGGTTTCGGAAGCGTCTTTCTTAATGTTACAAACGCTTTCACAATTATATGAAAATCCAATACTTCCGTTATATCGAGTTGGCATGGTTCTGTGGTCCTGTAAATTTTTGTATCGTTACTACAGATTAGCTATTTCAATAAATGTGGAAATTTTGATAGACCTTTCTGCTGTGATTTATGAGTAACAAGCAAAAAACCTAACTATTTTTTTTTTAAACAAAGGTGCTGTCAACTTAAGTTATACTCTGGGCGTACCGTACGATCAATTTGGTCTATTTCCAATAGCAACCAGGGGAATGTTTACCACAGACGTCATACAAATGGACACGAAGATAGACAGATAGACGGACAGAGGGACATGGTTAAATCCATTTTATGTTTTAAGCTAATTGAGAATATATACACTTTGTCGGTTTCTGAACCTTCCTTCCAAGTATTGCAAACAAAATGACAAAATGAATATATCGCTGTCCTTCGGCGGTAGGTATAGGAAAAGGTTTTTGTGGAATTGTCAGTGCTATTGCTTTTATGTAATCAGTGTATTAACTATATGGTCCACTTCAAGCAGACTGATAAAAAAAACATAAAGCACATGACTGACTGAATAATACGTGACCTTCTTGTTAGATGCCCATTTTTATCACATAAAAGGCCTCGTATGACCAATTTATATTATACTAGCAATAGTATTTATAGAATAACTATTATATCTTCTAATTAACGTTTTTCTTAACCCAACCTACTCAGCTACAACCTTAGTAGTCTCTTCTTTCATAATTTGCAATTTAACTTTCAACTTTGAAACTCTCTTGTATTCCCTTCCCTCAGTTTAAGACACAACCCTTGTTCATTGTAGCAAATTTTCATTAATGAATAGAAACTTCGAACTAAATGTTTTAGAAAAAAAAATATTGTAATTATTACATTATGTATGCCAGTATAATTATTCACAGTAACCGCTGTTTTGCATTGCAATTTTGTAACTATGGTTTCCCTGTGTCTCTTAATCAATGAGCACAATTTAGTGCAGATATAATTAATCAGCTGTTGCTAACGTATATAAGTACATTTCGGAAAGCAACGTAAAATCTGGATGTATAATCCACATTGTGGTTTAATGTTAAAAATGACGAATTATTATGGAATTCATCAGTCAATCGTTTTTATTTCTTTTTATATCCTACACCACTTCTGATAGAAGATGTATGTAACACCCAGAATAGCTTAAGATGGAGCCAATTATTAATATCATTTTTGAAATTAATTTAAGGTCATCCGTCCGTCCTTCTATCTGATATTCGATAGCATTTGTGAGACAAAATATATTAATTTTGTGCGAATGTATGTGACACCCCCGGAAGGGATTAAGATAGACTCACGGATCGATGCGAAATCATTTTCTGAGAAGATTTAAGCTTGCCCTTCAGTCTGTCTGATGTCTGTCCAAGTATCTGCTTACAACATTTTTGAGATAATTTAACGTAATTCGATATGCTGACCAGCTTTGATCCAAGGACGAACGCTACTGACAATCAACCTCGTTTCTAGAAGGTGTTTATATGAAAAATATGGCAAATTTCTATATTTTCGACAAAGAACGGTACCATATATCATTTTGGCATATGAAAAAAAATATAGAAAATGTGAATCAGATAGGACCATATTTTGGACCACCACCTTTGCATAGCAAAAAGATGAAATTTTTTAATATTTTACAACGAAAATAAGTTTCGAATATTTGACATACAGAATAACTGCACTAAAATTGGACAGCACTAAGTGTTTTTGTGAAAAGTAAATCTTTATATGGCGACAAAGTAGGTGGAGAATTGTATTAAACAAAACAGCATGGGGTGAGCGGTTTTGCCCAACTGTACTGTTTTGACTTGTTTAAGTTATTATTTTGAAACGAATAATATAACTTTTTGAAGGTACTTTCTTAATCTAAAAGAAAACTTAAGTTCGCGTGTTTCTGCTTAAGTTGGCAGAAAATATTAAATATATTTTCCCATATAATAAATATGTTAAGCGAACTCTTATGATGAAAACGAACACGGTATTGTTGTAGAAGTAACTTTAAAGACAGGCACGAATAATAATTATTGATCTTGATTAAATGCTAATCGTTGATCGATAAAAACGGTATAATTAACTGTAGCAGAGTTAAAATGTGTAGCATTTTTAAGCGAGAAGTAGTTTTATGAAAATATTTTATAAATTTTTGCTAGAATTAAATTAAGAAAAATAATTTCATTTTGGCACAATTTTCTTTGCTTTGTCGTGGTTTACATGCAGAATTTAAATTTAAACGAATAAAAACATTATGGTCGCGTGGGGTCAAGCTTAGCTATTAAATACTCTACACAACTTTGCTTACTCCATTTCCTCACTTATTTTCGTGAGAAAAACTAAATATAAAAAATATAAAAATATATGATAGTGTTGTCCAAAAAATAGATCTACGTGGTCCAATTTTGATACAATTAATATTTATGTCAAGTTACTATGAGGGAGTTATTTGCATTAAGCATAATATAATTGTAAATTGGACCATTTTGCTATATAAAGGCTTACTTTTCATATGAACAATTGTATGAAGTGATCCCCAAAAATTAGACCTGCATGATCCAAAACCAAAGCAGAAAATTTTTATCTCAAACTGCTATTACGGATGTCAATCATGACATCTAAAAGATTAGGATGTTTTCTCATACAAAGGCTTACTCTTTGTAAGAAGCCTTGTATGTGGTTTGATTCAAAAAATAGTTACATGTGATCCAAATTTAGTGCAATTAGTTTTTATGGCAAATTATTATTACAAACAAATTTGCACCATGATGTATAAAAAACCAGTACTTATTGTCATACATATAAACGTTTACTTTTTATAAGAACATTGTATGGTACGGGATCCAAAAAATAGACCTACTTTGCCCGAACCTAGTTAATTTTTGTTTCAAATAGCTGGGGACGGTTGAAGAAGTTGCTAGCTAACGCGACAAGACTGCAATAATCAAGAAAAGTTGTGTCCTATCACTTTGCGGTCAGAATAGTATATCACTACTTTATGATATGACATATGATGACAAAAAAAAAAAATTATTTGTGGTGGGTGAAGTACAGTAAAGTATTTACTTAACGAAGATAAAAGCATTGCATTGTAACGATTGATTCTAAAAAAAATGAGTAAGAAATTAAGAAGCTGATGTTTGAAAAATTCTTCCAACTGATACCACTTGTGACAAAGCAATTAATTTTAATCACATGTTTGTTCACATGTATTACGAGAGCATGCGGAAAAAGTGTAAAATCATGTCTTGGAGTAGATTTTGATAAATATACGAAAAATTTAAGTTTATTACGGAAAAATTGTATGTGTTTAGTAGTTGGGAAATATTTACCTGACCTTTATAATATTTGTAAAAAATTTTAAATCGATTTCAGCTAAAGTCCGAAACCTAATTGAAAACATGTCTGAAGATTTAGACTCTTTTAGGCGGCCGTTTATTTATTTAATAATTCGAAATTTATCACATTCAAGCTGGACTTTAATTAAAATTAATAATTAATTCATTTGTTTATCTCAGCTTTCACGACTTTGGCAATTTTAGTAATGGATAGAAGGATATATGACCCATAGGCGAATAGTATGATTTAAGATCTTACGCCTATAGGAAGTGCTTTTTAGATTTTGTGAAAGAGATATTCATGCTGACAAAAGTACGCCCTAGAACTTTCGAAAGGTAATTCTCGCTATTGGAGGGTAGATTTCAATCTGCAGTAGAATGCTTCTTTTTTGAGTGAGTTTTCTTCCAAAAAATTGCAAAACATTTTGTTATATTTTGTTATATTAAGCAAAACAAGATCAGTTTCGATTTAAGCCTGACCTGAAGAAGACAAATTAAAACGTTTCAAAGTGCATATATATTAAATGCTCTCTTATGACCGCGCGTTGAACATAGTTATACCGAAGAATGGATAGTTATAGATTATCAGATATTTAACGCTCTTTGCAAGATGTACATACACAAACATTCGTAATTTTCTTAAATTTTTTTATTATCATCTACCGTTACGGCGGCAGACATTCTTAATGATTATATGCGTTATAACAATGTTGTTGCATGCGATAAGAGCGCGTCTTTTGAAGAAAGGCAATCAATGTACTTACAATTTATGTTTAATTGCCTCAACTTTGCTTTTCGCAACCGATGAATATTTCGCTGCAGTAAATGTTTACAAGTAAAACTAGCCAAAGGCTATAAGAATAAAAAGACGATAATAATAACCACTAGATAATAGTCTTCGGCATCATAAACACATAGACAAATATACATAAATACCTGCAAGTGTAAATATGTAACGTATATCGTGTAATACATCTTCAATAAAAAAAAAAAGAAAGGAAAAAAAATCATTTAAAAAAAATGATGCCTGTACTGTAGTAAGCAACAGCTACATTAATAATTTCATTGTGGCGCTGTGAGTCTGCATATGTATGCGTAATGAGTGGTAGTAGTAAAATTTCTTATGACATTGATCTCCTGCTGAGTACGATGATGACGACGATGATGATAATAATGATGATGACGATAATGACGACAACGATGTTGTTGATTCGAACTCAATGTGAAGCAGACACTTTGTGTGTTTGTTGCTATTGTTGTTGAAAAATGCATCATAAAAGTTTTAAACCAGTCTTGGCATGCAATGCCTATATATACAACAGAAAAAAGCAAAAAAAAAAAGGACAAAAAATTAAACGTCTGAAATAAACGAACAAAGAACAATTTTGGCTTTTAGAACTAACGGACAGACTGTTTATGCGTCTGTCTATGGCCCAAAATGAATGAATTAATTTTTAATTACATTTGCATTTTCAATTTTTTTCATTTTTCATTTTCCAGTTCTCTGTTCGTTTTTGTTGTTTTTTTTTTCTTTTTTGCTGCTACAGCCAAACAACAGGAAATTTTTGCTCATACACAAGCATACACGTTTCAATGCATAAAGACAACATGAGGTTTAATTAATTATCAAATGCAACATTTATTAAACCGTCTACGTCTGCTATGAAAATATTTTGTGCGTGCATGTGCATGTATGCGTGTCTACTGCACACGCTGCTTAGAAAGTAAAACCATGAAATTGTTTAGGATTTTGTGATATATCTATCGTGGTAATGTAATCGTAAACGAGTGGGTATATATGTGTAGTTTGCGGGGTAAGGATTGCTATATATAATGCAACATGCTGAGCAAATATATATGCGTACGTATCTGTCTACATTTTTCATGTGAGAAACTTCAAGAACAAAGTTTCTTGTTAATGAAGAATTTTATAAAATAAAGTTGAATTATAATGCTGACGAAATGATGAAGGGAATCAACTCAATCTTGAATATTTGCAAAGAATGTTCAAAAGGGCAATTATAGGATATGAAAGAACTTTTAGAGTCAAATCGTCCCTTTCGTTTTGTAAAGACAAAAAAAGCACAAGAGTTTACTTAGCGTACTTAGTGAAATGACTTGATTTGTTTGGTCAAAATATTGTTAGAATTTAAAAGGATTTTATAAGAGAATTGAGGTTAGCTTTGAGCACTCAATGTATCCTTAAACAAAGCAGACATGTCTCAAATGTTATCAAATGAATTTACTTTACTTTTCAACAAATATTTTAATAAGTAGACAACCTCAAAAAAAAAAAAACGAATTATGTTGGTTATTGTATGACAGGTAGTTTAAATAGCGTTCTGCAAAAAGGATTTGCGGTCGAAGCAGGGTTTAGCTTTAGGGTATTTGAGGAAGTACTGAAGTTTGCGATGGTTATGTTGTGCATTTGATGGGATTGGAATTGTAATGTAAATTATAAACAAAAATTGCTATAACGCTTTATATTACGACGGACTTACTATTCGAATATATAAGATAGTACTCAGCATTGCGAATAAAAACTTTTCAAAAGAAGTTTTTTACATTACGCCGTCAAAAATAAGCCGCCAATGGAGAGCACTATTTAATAGGCTTTAAAGGATTCTACGCATTGGCATTTTTACCTGGTTATTGTCTTTATAGATGTCTTATAGATGTGTTGAAATGGTTCATAGGTCGAAAAAACCTAAATTTCGATAATATTGGGTAGGCGTAGCAATCTTTTCCAAATGTTATGCAATAGTATGGAAATTTGGATTGTGGAGTTTATATGTAGTGAACGAAACACATCGAAAGCAGAGGTATGTCTTTTGACCGATATGGCCAATTTTCTGTACCAAGATACGTGTAATGCTTCTGTCAAATTTAATACACACACCTTAATTTTTGCGAAAGGGGAAATGATTACTGTGACAAATCCGTCTTCTCCGTCTTCTAATCTGGTTCGGACCAAAAGATTATACATGTTGTATGGTCTCTGAGGCTTCGTCTTCGTTTTCGCAAAAGAAATTTAATTTCAGTAGTCTACTACATCGAGTGGGTACACACTACGAGATAGTTGACTCAATATTTGAGGAAATTTTTATAGATCTATGTGCTATATATATAGTTTATGAGTGATGAGCAAAAAATCCTTTTTTTTGCGGTTGGGTATAAAAATTAGTAAAACCTTCCAAGATTCTCTTCCAATCGCATAGTATTTATTGCCATTCTGAATTGTAATAGTAACGTCTTACTATACCTTTTTTGGTGACCTATTTTTGTATTGGATTAATTTTTGAAAGTTTATACATACATATAATAGAAAAGGGGTTCACAAAAGTTGATGATGTGCTAAAATGGGCCATGAGAGCATTTATAAGTTACCTGCAAAGAAACAAAAGACCGTAAAAAATAATGTTGCATGTTTCAATTATAGAGTTTACTGGCATCAAGCTCTCGGCATTTCGCAATCCCGTATTAAATTTTTTTTTCTATGCCAACAACCATTTTTTAGGATAAGAACGCTGAGATTTGTTCGATGCAGCTTGACATGTTTCGCAAAATTTTTCAATTCTTCTTAGCCAATTTAAAACTTGTCCTTTACCACACCAACACATCGCATAAATTAAATATTAAGCAAACATTAAAAGCTTCTTAAAGATTAATTCGAAAATTGATTCTTAATAGATTAAAATATAAAAATTATCTGGCAGTTTTAGCGCGCCTATAAATACGTTAAGAGAATCTGAGCTCTCAATTAGTGTTTCTATGTGACTTAGAAGGAGAATTGCTTAATAACTTTAATAACCTTCACTTTAATACGATGTGTCAATCTATCGTTCTCTCGGCGTTTTCTTCCAGTTTATCAAAAAAAAAAAAAAAAGCGTGCAATTCAACGGTAAGTAAAGATAAGACGTAAAGTCGATTGCCTTCACGCACTTCCAGTTGCGTGTTGTAAATCTTTATATCGATATAGAACGTTCGTTATATTCTGATACCCATCTGTAATTTCGTATAAAGGTTTATCGGAGCCAATGTTTTGTTCGTTTCTTTTTGATTTGAAGATTCTTGATTTCAAATCTTTCTTTATCGCTTCTGTCAGTTTAATGTCGAAAATTTGCGAAATTATCGCAAACTTTCGCCCACAATTACCAACCTACTGAAGATTTTCTCTTTTTCATAAATTATAGACTTACTAGAGCTTTTAGTTTAGGATCTTAAACTGAGTTTTAAGTTCTTCTTGAATGCAATTTTTTTTGTGATCAATTTGATAGTCAGTTAAATCATACTAAGTTTAATCTATTATTTTTACAAGAAAAATCGTAAGACGAAACCTTCAAACACATTCTTGAAAGTGCTGCCAAATTGTGTAAAACTATGATTTGAAAGTCATATGGAAGACGACAGGTACTTCCCGACACAACGGATAATGGATGAAGTGTATGAATCTTTCCTTTATCTTACAATCAAATATCGTATACCTGTTTATTCCATAGGGCGTAGAAAATTCTGCCTCTTATGTATATGTAATGTAACTATTATTTTATTTTATATTAAATGACTTCAGTGATTCACTTGTGTTGTTGAACTATAATTTCTACAATTATGCGTATAACTACACAATGGTTATTCGGATAATTTTCTATAATTATTTATGTAACTATATATATTAAAATTTTGCACTTGAATTATAATTATGCCCTTCCTCTACTTCTTCTTCTTTTTCTTCTTCTTTTTCTGCTTCTACTTCTGGTTCTTTGAAAGCTTTTAATTTATATTAAATTCCTGTTTATATTCTACCAGCTTAAGCAATTTGCTCATATCCCCATATTACTCCAAATAAGTTCCTTTGATGTGTTTCAAGTTATTCCTAGTTTTTCCTGCTCGCTACGTTAAGTATGCATGTGCATGGGAGCCTGCTTCATGTCTATATACATGTATATACACATATGAAAGTCTCGTTATGCATAAAGGGTAATTTATCATAAAATAAAAAAAAAAAAAAAAGAAGAAGAAAAAAAGAAAAATGAAATAAAATTCTCTAACGTGTTTTATCTGTAACTTTTGCTCATTTACACTTAAATATGTACGTGAATACCATAAAAAAAACACTGGAAGTGTTTTTAATTGCTAGAATTTCATTTCATTTTGAGAGTTCAAGGTGTGGCTTGTGTTATATATGCTTTTACAATAATTTCAACAAGCAAGGTCTTTGCCACCAAAGTAGAAAAAAATGTTAATATAAATGCTTTGTGAGAAATTTTTTAAAACCATTGAGTTTCTTTTTTTTTTCTTTTTTTTTTTTTATTCGAAATTTATCTTTAAAATGGTTTTTTAAAAACTTAATGTTATTTTTTTTTTTTTGCTTTTCGTGCCGCAATCTTTATTTAAAATGTCATAACAAACAGCATGAGTAGGTCTCTCTAATGATTATTGAATGTATTTTTCTTTCAAAATTGACACTCTTCCCTTGATAAATAGCTGATAAGTCACGTTATTAAAATAGAAAAAGAGAAAGCGTACATATATATATATATATATATAAATATATGTATAAAAAACACAAACAAGAAAAAAGTTGAAAATTTTATACGATATTCAACTGACACGGTTAAGTATGGCAACCGATTCCCTTTACTTTCTAGTCATTGAGCTTTTTCCATGAAGAAGCAACCTTTTCAAATTACTGCAGAGGTAATAAATTACAATATTTGTGTATTTAGAAGGATGCTCTTTTTTTTTTTTTTTCTTCTCTACTTTTGCTTTGGTTAGGGTCTGATGATGACGGTAATAGTGTGAATATGCATATTATGGGACACGAATGTTTGTGCTTCGCATTAAATATTTCGATAATGATTTGAATTCGTAATGTGTTGACAGTATTTATGACATTTTTTCTTTTTTTTTTTCATTTAACCGTCATCCAAAATAGATGATAATATGAATTTTATGATTTCCTCGTTTGATAACTTTTCGTAAATAGGAAAAAGAAAAATATTATAAAATTTTTTCACTAAGAACAAATGAAAGAAGTTAAAAATCTGTATTCGCGTTTCATAAGTGAACTTTTTATATCATTTCACCCAAATATACAAATAATACAGAATTTTTAGATCACTATACACTTAACACGGTGTTGAGGAACATTTTTATAGGAAATTTTTAGAAATCTGTTTGCGGCATGAGACTGAAGGAGAACTGATGTATAGCTTTCGTCGATTTTCAAACTCGATTAGTGGAATTGGTTTGAAGATATATTTATTAAGATTTTTAAAATCATTCAAAATTTTCCATTTTCCAAAAATGAAGTTTCGAAATCTTAAAGTGAAGTCTTAATTGCCTATACGGACCACAGATCACAGGTTTTACAGAAAAGGTTTGTTTTGCAAATGCAAATCTTTAAAAATTTCGTTTTCATATTTAATTTATAATTTGCTCGTAAGATTATTAGTGACTTTGTTGCACAAGTTTTATTGATAAGATGCACAATGAAGTAAAGTAACCTTACGGATATTTTTATATGCAATTGTACATTTTGTATATTTATATATAAATGTGCTGTCAAAGTGGAGAATCTCTAGTAAAATACATTTTTAATTTTCTGTTTAAATTAGTTTCGCCCCGTACACAAATAATATGAAAGTTAAATTGGTACACAATCTATGTATATAGTTATCTATTAACATTTCAATTTCGTTTTTATCGAAAGTCCCTTTCTGATTATTATGTAATTTTTCATTATTAACATTACTGGCAATGAATCTAAGAGCTTTAGAAGGTTGAAGGCAATACAATAAGTCAAAATAGGCTTAATGATAACATTGCATAATCGGATTCTATTTTCTATTCAACGAGGATAGTTCAAGAAGCACTCTATCTGGAAGAGAAAACATCAAAGATTTAAAAAAAATATTTTTTTTTTTCATCACCAAAGGTGATGGGTATATTTCATTTTGTCATTTGGAAAAGAAAACTTCGGAGACCCCACAAAGTATATATATTCTTGATCAGCATCAAGTTTACAATCGATTTAAGTATGTCCGTCTGTCCGTCTGTGTAATGTCTCTGGAAAAAATTCTCCTCCTCGCAAAAATGAAGGTATCGTCTTCAAATTTGGCAAAAACATTGGAAGTTTTTCCACGAAGGTTGTGTTTGAAAATGGGCCAAATCGGTTCAAGGACGCTTAAGAAAGCAACTAGAGGTCTCTCACTTTGTTCATCGCTATAATTGATGTGTGAACTAGTAGTATGTAGGCTTTGTGAACTAGTAGCTCCTTTTTCATGTAATATAGACATCTGTTTCTAATATAATTTGTTTAATAATAAGTTTGCATAGTACGAACCGGTTCTTATTTGCTTTTCTTTTTTGAAGATAACGAAAAGTCTAGCAAGTAGTTGGAACTCTCATCATATTTCGAGACTTTGAGACCATTGTTTTGATTTTTTCATCATCTCACGTGTTCTTTATGATTATGAATGGATACTAAAATTTGGTATTATATTTGTGCAATATCGCAGAATTATGAATCGAACCATCGTCACTGGTGATTTTCATTTCTAAATTTTTGGTCAATAGTTGATATAGATTACATTTAGCCCACTCTCATTTGATCGACCATTTCTACCTTCGCCTCGGTAATATGTATGGCCTCATCTAAAATATACCTTCAACATATTTTAATCGGTGAAGCCAATTTCCCCAGAATCTACTTTAATATTATTTGGACTGAAACTTTCAAAAGTGGAGCATTGACGTCTGTCAAACTACAAACCACAAAGCTAAACTTATTGTGCCTGTTTTTTTGGTATTACGGACAATGTTAATTAAAAACAAGAATAAATATATTTACGTCAGATCTGGTATTTCAAGGAATACCCTCGTAAATTAGATTTTGAGATTTAGCATTCTACGTAATTCTTTTGTTTGTTCTCAGGATGTTGTCGTTTGTTCTTTTGTGACTTTTGAATGTAAATCTTCCAAAAGTAATCCTCAATAGTTAGCACATTCATTCGTTTGTGTATATGAACCTTAAACTGATATTAGAAAACTAACTATTCGGTTCGTAATACGGCTTATTCAAATGTACAGATATTTTCTATTATTTGTTTTTTTATCTAACAAACAATTCGGTTGAGTTTTGTGAAAGTTGTGAACGGTTAAAGTAAAGAGAGCTTGATGCTAAAACAGCTACAATACTAATATCATGAGTTGCCATCGTAGCATTATTGTAAACAGATATATGGAACGTGAATAATATGTATGTTAGGTCACTTATAAATCTGGGGGAATGTCCAAATGCGACAATTCGAGTTCGCATGAGCGGACTGGAGAGTTAAATAAGATATAAGAACCAAATGAAACGCTAATGGCAGCAAACCAGATTGTCAACTCTATTTAACGTATGTTGCATTTCCAGAGATGCCACTGTGCAAATAAATTAAATATGTCTTTTCGTTGGCAACGCCTAAAAGGACGCGTCAGAGTTCCCATGTGATTTGCATATTGTTGATCAGCGAAGTTGTAATCACGTCTATCTTTCAAACCATCCCGCCAATGAGGAGAGCCTTTACGAAACCATTGTGGTAAAACTTCACACACTTGATTTCTTAAGAAGGTGGACAGTAGCAAACATATTAAAATAATACTTTACAGTCGGACCATTTTTAATATATTATTTCGTTTAGTACAATTCTTTGTACACTTGTCATGAAATGCTACAAATAAGTTATCGTTGACATATAAAAATTTTCTTTCTGAGTGCTCTTACTTAGAAGAAGATCTTAGAAATGGACCAACGCGGTCTACATTTAACGCATTCAGATCGCTTTTTTTAATTTAATACAATAGAAAAAATTAGACTTTCTTGCTTTATAAAATCTTGTAAGAACACTTATAACGTATGGTATGTAGGTTTAAAAGTGATGCGCATTATCTAGATATCATGTCAAAATACCCACTTTTACCGATTTTTTCAAGAAACATTTACAAATTCCTAATTTTTTCATATAAGGACCTTTGTGAGTGGCCATAAAAACATTTCTATCGAATTCATTTAAAATAGAGCTCGCTCTTAGGTTAAAAGATATCAAAGATATCTCGGAAATTTCCATGAACAGACAAGTTCAAATCCATTCAGAAAGTCATTTCGGATCGGTTGATAAAGAAAAGAGAATACTGTCTTATAATGAAGACTGCATACATGTGCATAATTGCAATATATCCCTATCACAAGTGGTATATGGTCCAAAAATATGAAACGCAGAGAACTCTAACATATTTGTCTAGAAAATTTTCAGCCCTCAGAAGCTATCGGTTTAAAATTTGGCATAAATATTGCAAGGACTATATATTAAAATTCGAAATATTCGGATCGATTAACCGACACGCCTATATTTATTTTACATAGTTCATAGTTAAAATGATGAGCTTTCAGGATTTCAGATAAATCAATCATAACGATCTCATATGCTTCTATATATATGTAGTTTAGATAGTGAGTATCCGAATTTCGTTTTAGCTCACGCAATTGCATTACTTTTGTTCTTCCCTAGACAATTGCTAAATGGATTGTGTGAAATATTGTAATAATATTTATTTTTTATCTGCATTTTTCAAAGGTAAAAGGTCGCGTAAATCTAGTCGTGGATATAAGCTTCAACAAAGTCTGGTACGACGGGTTCCTTTCGAAATATAGAAAAATTTTTGTAACAGCAATTTAAAAATTAGATTCAACGTCTTCCTTCAAAATATCTCTTTGGATGCAGTAATCATATAAATCCTTTGGAAAGATGTCTTCTAGCTAAATTTAACGAGATAGAAGACTGTAAAGAGGCGTCATACACTTTATATTTATTCCTTAAATTATTTAATGCATCTTAGTTTATAAAGATCGTTTTAATTTATTTATACATCATATCAGTATTCTTAACATATATTGCTGACTTTTTCTTCCTTTCATTATCATGTTATGACATTTACTTAGTATCTTTTCGGATAGATTACAAATTAATGCTATAATAAAAGAAAACAAACATTTTGCTTTTCATCAAATTAGAAAGAAATTTAATTTAGAATAATTGAGTGAAAATAACCCGACACCTTAGGTAGAGCTGATTAAGAAGAATGTTAAAAATATAGTAAAATAAATAAATAATTTTTTTATTTCGCTTTAATTAAATAACTTATTAAAAAATGTTTGAATTATTTTTTATTTTCCGTTTACTTTACTCTCATTTTTGCCGGCTTATATGTTTCTGTTTACCTTATAAATATTTTATTGCTGCTAAGTCTATGTTTTCATGGTTGTCGTCTGATCCTAAGATAAATTTTTTTTCTAGTGCGTCGCGTGTAAACAAATTGCAAACGTTTTACTTTTGTTATATGTACTTTAAGCGTAATTTCATGTTCCATTCTCCGTACCTCAATTCCTGGTCTTACGCTCTGTTTAGCGTATGCCGGCGCAACGACGTTCACCGGAGATTATTTTGGTTTACTTCTTTTATATGTTTGGCTTGTTAAGTAACAAATAATCCGTACATTTTACGCAACTAATACCTTTTTATTGTAAACTAGGAGCAGAATGATTTTTTTCAATTTTTTCCTCTATGAATTTTGACAAAAAAAAAAAAATGAGAAAAAACATACAAAAAAAAAAAAAAAAGAAGAAAAAAGACATAAGCTTACATAAATTTATAGATTATGTTACTGGTAGCTTACGTAAAACAAACAAACATTATGTTTGGGTTTCCGTAATAAGCTTGGACAATAACAACAAATTTCAGTATTTTATGAGCAGACTTTTTATAACGATTTCATATTTTTTATAGACAGGTTTCACGACAAGTTAATACTCATCATTAAATCTAAGAGGTCATTGCTTGTAACATCATCCAGGTCAAGAGAATAGCTGAGATTGCTTTTAGAACAAGATTTTTTTTGTTTATTTGGATATTTTGGAAAATTCGTTTGGTCCATGCGTTTACATATCCAAATTGAGGCATTTTAATTTTTCTCAGTCATTTTGGTTTTACACTGAGTACCGTTAAATATCATTGTTACAGAAAAGTGGGATATAAATTCCACTTAACCCTTCTTCTAGAGCAAAAAGCAGCCGAATATAGTCAACGACAGCTCTTCCAATATCTACTTTGCTTAGAACAGACGGGGGAACTAACTCGGAAGGAGTTAGTTGCAGGTTAGTACAGTTTTTCTCTCAGCACCACCCACAATAGATACTTGGTGACTTTCCTTTATCACTTCGATATCCCGCTTTCTAAGGCTTTTCTTATTGCAAAAATTTCCTGGATTCTTGTAATTTCTTACATTCATCAGATATACCGATATGCACTTGGAAGGCAAACGAATAATCTGAAACCTGAAAAACGTACCCCTGAAATATGCTATCCATGTTTATTTAGTCACTACCGGACAATCAGTCTCTCTTAGCATGATTCCCGCAATCATCATAATAAGGTAAAATTTTTATTCCCACCATCGAATTTGTACTTGCACCCTTGTAATACAGCCAGAAATTAAAGGTCCTCTTAAATGTAAAAACTCATGCGTATATATATGGGCTTAAAAGTTCATAGGCTAACATAGAAAAATAATTTTTTTGATAGAATTTGATTTTATTATTCAATATAGTTGCCTTCGAAGGCGACACAACGATTATAGCGGTCATACAATTTTTTGACACCATTTTTATAGTACGATTTGAGCTTAGCCTCAAAATAGATAAAATAGGCACTCGCCTGACTGTCGATTGGACTCTGGTGTGAAACGATGGAGCCATGTTTTATCCATTGTTACATATCGGCGCAAACATTCGTGTTTATTACGATTGAACAGCTCCAAACACTACTTAGAATCATCAATTCGTTGTTGTTTTTGGTCGATTGTAAGCTCGCGCGGCGCTCACTTTGAACAGAACTTTCGCATATCCAAATATTCATTCAGGATATCCCCAAAACTTCAATCAACTTCACTTTACAGTTATCCGAAATTAATTTGTGGACTTTTTTGATGTTTTCGTCGGTAACAGCCTTTAGTGCTACAACTGTCAAATTGATATACGTGTCTTTTGGAGGTTAGGGCTAACTAAAAATCATATGGATTTAATACTAGTAGCGCCATCTACGTGTCAGTCTATGAACTTTTCAGCCCATATATATACATATTATCAGCTTGAGATTCTTTATCAATCCAAACCAAATGGAAGTGACTGTTAGTCTGTCTTATTGTTTGTTTTTGGAACCCTTAAAAGTGAGGACTGAATCTATAGAGGTCTAAAAGTCTAAAGATTAAACTTAAATTTGTACGTTATTCATTCGAACATAAGATTACTTTAAGGGGGATAAAAGTTTCTCGTTTGTTTTTAAGTAATTTTTGAAAGATTTATTGCAAACTAAAAATTCCGACATTTTTTTGAGTGTTACATATGAAAATTGAAACCTTTGCTCCATTAAAATGTGCAGAGAATTCATTTGAGAATGATGATGTCATGTAAACTTTAGATTAACTTCAAACATTGCTACTTGATTCTCTGTTATACAATCAATTTCTTCATTCACTTATACATTCTTGCGTTCATTTATTCTATTGCGTGGCTGACGACAATATCAAGAAGTTGATGATGTTGATGACTACGGGATTTTACAGTGTTGTTGTTACACATTTAATTTTTTATTGTTTGACTTTCTGATATTTGTTTTCGATTTCTTGTAAAACTTTTTAGGTTTTGAGTGCGCATTATCAACTGCGTATGTATTTGTAAAGAAAGGAATATCAGCTTACATCATATTATGTATTATATATCTATATATAGATATATATATGTGTTTGTATATAGAAATATGTTTGCATACATATATGTTTGTTTGTATATAACATGCAGAAATTGCTGTTTGCAGAAATGTCTAACAATGTCGGAAAAAGCAAATCTTTTGTTTGATTACATGTTCATAAGTTATTATTTGCTGTTAACATTACGAAACGTTATGAAATAGTTGCAGTAAGAGTATCCTGGGAAATAAACTGATAGAAAATTTTCACAGAAAAACGATATATATATACATATATATATATACATGTACATTTCATTGTTTTGGGAATTTCTTCGAAAGATTTCAATTTAATAGGATTTCGTTGTTGAAAGCAACCATGAAACATGCCCCCAGATATCCTAATGCTTGCTTGCCTGCTCGTCTGTTTATATAAACTTAATTTAATTATTTTACTTTGCTTATTATTACAATTTTGCATATATGCCAGTGTGTGTATGCACATGTATTAGACCACACAATTCATAATTAAAACTATGTGGCTTTTGTTGCCAAAAAATATTTACATGGACATTAAAGCCAATTATTATCTAAAGCTGCTTGTGCCACTGAACGATATTTAATCCAATACAGTTTTTATGGTTTTTTGCCAAGCACACACACACACGCACACATCATCTCCAAATTCAATTCAACATTTTACCTATCAACCACTGCAAAATGAAGATATGGCGACTTTGTTCAAGCGTTTACTGCATCGAAAAATAAATAGCATTGATGCAGTAAAAAGTTTATATCCTTGATGACCTAATCATGTAATATATTAAAAATTTGGAACCATAAGAAAATTGAACCTTATGTATTTATATCTTACTTTCAGAATTGACACTTCTGCTCGTTATTTCTGCGAATGGAAACGAATAATTTCGGGAACACTTACAATATATCTTCACATTACTATGGGTCTATGTTCCTAGTAGGGTTTCCCAAGTCGAAGAACTATGTACACATTTTTACGTAATTTAAATCGTTAATCCCAGATGTACTTCTTAGATTCTAGAGATTACGATCGTTTGGAGAAATTGTTTGATTAATTTTTTAAAGTTTCAAAACAAATTTGTTGTCTAATCAAGAAAGTGATTCAAAAAAAATCTTTTCTTTTATATTCTTTCTCTTGTTATTGGGACCACTTTGAAAATAGTATTTTAAGAGATATAGGTAGATCGTATTTATTTAAAATTATAGTAAATGACCCGTTAATGCTTAAAATTTGTTGCTCCTGGTTTATCAATATCTGCTTTGATCAAAAAATAACAAGAATCATCAATTTGAACTAGCTGTAGCTTGTATATGAAGTTTATTACTTTTATGGCCCATAAAATTATAAAATAATTTATTTAGAATCTAGAGTTAAAACGACATTAATTAATGCAAAGTATTCCAGTATTAGGAAAGTGCTTTAATGACTGTTGAAGAAAAGTCGAGAAGACAGGAAAGTAAAGATGCATAGTCGATCATTGATAAAAACTTGGAGACAATTAAAAAAATTGAAAAACAGAGTTGAAGAATGAACTAACGGTAAAGCGTATTGTAAATTTATAAAAAGGAAGTTTACAGAATTTATACCAAAACCTCTGAGTTGTCCAATATATTTAGACGACGTAACTTGGTCGCAACTACCCTATTGTCTAGACATGGTTTCAATTTTTGTGGTTTTCGTGGCTTCAACGACCGTTTTCAATGACTAAAAAAAACGTTCATTCGTAAGCTGAGCAAGGTTACTCAACTTTTGTTTGGCAAAACTATTAAAATATTAGGTTGAGGTATCTCTGTTTCGTTTAAAGGGAATTTGAAAAAAAGTTAAGCGATTTTGATAGTAAATATTAAAAATCAAATAATTTCCTTTGGAGAAAATTGAAAATTCTTGTTAACGTTGGCAAAAAACGTTCTCTTTCAATATTTATTTGTTGTGTTTTTCTTGGGTTAAAGTAGCAAATTTCCAGAACAATCTTGTAAATCAAAAATTCGAACTTTTTTTTTTTTTTTTTTTTTTGAGTACTTTTGTCGATAGTTTTGCTGAGATCTTTAAAATAAAAATTTCAACGAAATTTATTTATTTGTAAGTCCTATCGTAATTCAATCAATCAGCGGGTATACGAAATTCGCTTTAAAGTTATCTTTTAGTATTTCCTCATTTGTTAATAAATGTTTTTATACATACGATCTGGCCACAATTACTAGACCACTGCACTCACTGTTTGACTTCAGAGCTTAGCTAGATTATTTAATTTTTGAATTTATCACTAACGAGTAACCAGTTATGACCACCTATGGTTTTATAAATTGTTGTGGTTTTATGATATAACAAAAAGATGAGGAAATCAGACAAAATATAAATTTTAATATTTCTTTTTTTTGCATGTTAATTGGATGTGACGTGAAAATTAAATACCAGTAAGAACAAAAAAAGGAATAAACCCAAACAATTAATTTACTAAAATAAAATGCAAAAAAAACTTAAATTTCTGGCGTAATAATAATTTTTTGTTTAATTTTCGTCGCAACTTAAAAAAAGGGATAAACCGGTTACAGTAAAAAAAAAAAGAAAGAAAAATAACGTTAGCATAAATCGGATCAAAAATTCAAAAAGTATTCATAAAAATGTCATGTTTTATTATTTACAGGTAACGTTTCGTATGCGGCTCACTTTGTGCATACTTAACGCACTCAATTGTTTGCAAAGCGTAACAAACGCTTCTAAGATATCGAAAGTGCGTACTGTATTACTGTATTAAGTTTTCTATGGTCGCACGTTGAAGGCTTCATTACGGTTTTAAAACTCATATATTAAATTAGCTGTAAATTAGAGTTTTACGAGCGACTAAAAGTTTTTTACGCCATCGCCTTCTTTTGTTCAAGCAAATATTGTTAAGTGTGTCTTGAACGCTTCTAAACAGATATAGAATGGTCTATGTGTATATAGGGTTGCTACGCTCGTATAGCGCTGTAAGTTGAAATTGTTGTCATATATTTTATTGATGGCAATGCTTTTAATTAATCGCCACTAGTGCTAGTTTTGCATTTTTTTTTTTTCAGCTATTCAGCTTTTCGTCTCAGTTTTGACTCTTGCGTGAATACTGGAGACAACGGATGGGCAGGGAGTCATGGCTAAATATAAAGTGTATGGGTTACTAAATCGCCCTCGCAAAGCTTTTCGGTATGACAGGTTTTTGCCAATAGTTACAAATATATTTCTTACAAAAAGTTCCGTAAAAAATTATGATTTCTTGAAAATGCAAACATATTAGTTTCTACATGTTATGCATATATACGTAAATAACATTTTAATATGCTTCAACCTTCTCTAAGTGATCAACATTATCATTCAGATGATCGCAAACTGAACGTTGTTCAGCTTTACGTTTAATCTCTTGTTTAGCGGAACTGGCGATTCTTTAAACAGTAAATATTAAACTTTGATAACAACATTTTTGCAGCTATTGATTAAAAGAATTTGAAAAAATATTATTAATTATTTCATATATATTTCATATATAAATAAACTTACAACATATGATAGAAGGCACATATGCCGATTTGCTACTCACCTATGGTTGCGAGAAAAATATAATATTTACGCCAATAGTTTTCCATACTTAAATACATACTCTGTAATTCATGATTACTAAATTATAAAATATTCTCTACATTATGTCGAAAAATCTACCAATTCTCACGGAACAGAGTGCGCCGCAGAAATTTTTTGGTTTTATGATCAAGTCTCTCCATGTAAAAATGTGGACTTATAGAATTTGTGTACCGCCTCGAAACAAATGCAATTCCATTTAGTTTATGATTTTTGAAAAAAAATGCTAATCCATTTAGGAAGTATGTTCGAAAACACTTTAACAGGAATAATAATCGAAGTTTCATAAGGTTTCATGCAAAAAAAAAAAAATACTTTCATTATTCATAAGCACGTAAATCTTTAGATTCTTTAGATAGGAAACTAATAGTCATTTCGTATGCTTGTTCTTTGCAATAGGTGTCTACAATTAAAGCTTTTATTAATGATTAATTGTATGACCTTATTAACGGTAGGTGGTTGCAATATTTTCTGAGAGTATTAATCTTCAATATTTCATTTGGTATCAGCATTAATTTCTACACTATAATTCCTTGGACGATTTATTAAATATTTATAAAGATAAATGTGAGATATATGATAAAAAAAATGTATCATATATCTAAAGAATAAATAATAGCGATGGATTATTATTTATTTGGAAATAACGAAAGTATTTTATGAAAAAGTCTATCAAAAATATCTTTGCTCTCTGTGAAATGCACAACAAAATTCTACATTGCGTGAATACAGTAAAAATTTCGATAAGAATGGATTCTATTTTATAAGCTTTTATTTAATTTGTTTCCCTATCAGCATGAAATGACTTTCTTAAATCGAAAGTTCGAGCAATTCCGAATGTCAAATATTGCTGAAATTTACATACAATTTTATCTACGATAATTATGATAACGCGATACAATTTGCAAAAAAAAGAAAAATCGAAATGGCAGCCACCATCTCAAACGGGTAGCTACCGATCAATATTTTGGGCACTTCCGTATATCAGTTCATGCTGAAATTTTGCACATGACTTTACTTACAACGATAATGTAACGTGCAAAAAAAAGCTCGAATAAATTCGGTATGGCGGGTGCTCCAAGGAGTATTTTTCATAAAAAAAATATTTTTAAATTAAGGCGACAAGTGAAGAGTGATCCCGAAAGTAGCGCGGTCCAAAACTATTTTACATAGCGTTCGTCACGTCGACGTACTAAATTTTGTCAAAACATTTCAAAAATTGTGAACGAAGTAATACATGAGCAGACAGAGAGGCAGATAAGCTTCTTACACATTAAAATCTTGAACACCTCAAGTTTCTGTATATACTCACATAAAAGTGATTGGAAAAAAATTTATATTCCTTCTTTTAGTTCATTTAAATAAAAATTTATTTAAAAAAAATTGTTTTTCTTTTATATAAATTAATTCATTTTAAAAATACATATTTTTTTTACACTTCAAGATCTGTGAAGTATCTGTTTTTCCATTGAGAGGATAACAATAATAAAATATTTATTTACGGTTTTTATAAACATCTTCTCGGGATCAAAATTGAAATTAAACGGATTTGTAAGAAAAAGTATTTAATAAAAATCTCGAAACAAGTCATTATTCGATACTGAAGTTATAGGTGATCATTATAATTGTCAGTTAACTCCCGACTTCACCGGCGTCATTATTAATTCATCGTCCATTGGAGAACTTGCTGGATATCAAAATCGACAATTAACGGGTCAATCTATTAAACCGATTTAGTTTATTTGTGAACTTCAACTGATAGAGCTAGAAGGTAAAAATTTTAAATCAATGACAGGAGATAACCGATGAGTACCTTCCCTACTCTAAGTTTTCAAGTTTTTTGAAATCACTGCTGTAACAAAAATCGTTCACTTTACTTAAAAGAAAAATTTTTTTTTTCAAAAAATCTGGCGAAAATCGTCTATGGAATCCAAAAAAATCAATGAACCAAAAAGTTCTTGCATTTTTCACTAGAAACTGTTATTACAATAAGGTTGCAAATGAAATATGAAGTCACTTGGACAGCTCGAGCAACTCGGGCAGCTCGGAAAACACTTTTGCGAGAACAATAAATTTAATGTTTCGAATAATTTTGAGGAATAACTTTAGTTGAAAAAAATAGTTTTTAAGTCATGTAAGGTATGCAATCAACCCATGAAACCTCTTGAATAGTCTTCTTTTTCGTCCGAGAAACCTTTTAAGATGATAAAAATATGTTAAAAAAATTGACAAGACACCATTCCCCTTAAGTGATTTTATAATTTTCTTAGTTATCGCTCGTGACATTTTGCCCTTTTAATAACTTTTTTATTATAAATTAATTTAATTGCGGTGTTTTATTATTTTACGGCTTGGTTTTAACTATAGCCCTAACAAGACATTGTCTTATGAGAATATAAAGGAGCTCGTTTGTGTGCCCCTCAGTAATAATTTCTTACAATAGGGAAAGCAAAAGAATTTGTATGTTAAACAACACAATAATGATAACAATAGAGAAGAGAAAAATATGAAGAAAAGAAGACTTACATTTAAGATCTGAGAGCCGGTAGCAGTGCATCATTTTTTTTTTTTTTTTCATTTTCTTTAATAATCATAATCACTTGAGTTGACTCATTATAATTGTTCTTCTTAGGATAATAAAAAAAAAAAAAAAGAAGAAATAAAGTCGCAGCACAATTTCATGTGGATATACTGACCTCATTACATTGACAGTTCTTGCTGTTGTTTAATTTAAAAGTATACAAGTAAGTCTACACACGAAAGGACTACAAAAATAAAATCAACTCAGTTCAGAATAACAACTCTAGGATGACAATTATTAGACAGTGCAAACAATCTCAACAACATACATTTTACTATACCTACGTATACCATATAATTATGAGGTCATTAGTAGTTTTCGTTGATGCTGTTGATGGTGGTTTTTATTTTAGAAGGATTTCTAGGCCGCAAAATTTACACAAGTCATTAACATAACTGTAAATATAAATGACAAGATTGTTGTTGTTGAAGGGATAAAGCAAAAGGTCAAAATTCGAAAGGAAAACAAAAGGCGAAGGCAAACAGCAACGGCTTATAAGTGAAGTATGTGAATAAGGTTTAATTAAATAAATTTACTAAAGTGTTATTCTTCACACTAAGCACCAGAGCGAATGTATTTATAGTCCCTTGTCCTTGTCCCATGCGTCGATGAACTTTAACACATTTATCAGATGCCTTACGCAATGCTAAATCTTTCTACAATTTTTACGAAAATTAACTAAAGCGCAATATCTTATATTTAGAAATTTTCGTCTATCAGGTAGAATATCAAATTTCTTAGATATTGCAAAATTGCACTTATTCATAATATGCAAAATAGATAATTATATTTGAACTTGTAGTGAGTCTTTTCGTTCTTCTTCTCCAACTGGTGTAGTAAACTGGCCGATCGATCATTTTTACATTGTCTTTTTAGCTACTATAGGGCATCAATTTTCTTTGACAGGTTTTTATATTTGAAGCGCCATCCACTACCTTTTCACTGACCCTTTAATTTCCGACATGATGTAACAAGAAGACAGACAAATAAAAATCAGTCCAGAATCTCACCTTATGAGATTTGTGGTGATTTTTTTTCTCTCTGATAAATAATTATTAAAATATTCATATAAATTTCTTTCTTCAAAATGATTTTCAAAAGTTCGAAATTATTTGAAAAATTTCGCCAGAAACTCATTGATTTTCTTCGACGGCGTTTAAATATTTATAAATGATCGAACGATCGGATTCAAATGATCTCAGGGTTTGCAAAATATAATATAGGTCGCAAACTTTGATTCGAAAATTGAAAAAACCCATCATTAATGTGAACAAAACTGCAGGCTGAATTGAAAAGGACAAAAATTCGGTAATGAGTCCGTCTATAATTACCAAATGATTAGTTTTTCTACATGCTAGACCAGGATCTAAAACTTTGGCCATATGCATGCCGACAATAACTCGAAAGGTAATCCGATCGATCGAAGTGTTCATTTATAAATCAGACACAATGTTACGTGGTTTCACAGTCTGTAATACACTTATTGGAACTGATGTTTCGAATATTATGTGGTTATAGTACATTACTTCATTCGTATATTGCCAACACAGAATTTTCCTTCATATATATATATATGAAACACGTTTGTATCCAGGTATCTATGCAATGTATATATAATAGGTTTACCAACAAGCAGTCAATTATTTGCTCAAAATATATTAAGGCTTTAGTTCTGCACCTATTCTTGACGATAGAACATGTATTGTTTTACAGTTTTTGCAAAGCGGCCTGTGTTCAAAATATTCTAAAATTTTTTTGTTTTTACAACCCTGTAGTAAAATATGGTCTCCGTGTTTGTCATTGTATGCATTTGCATTTTCATGCAGGGTTATATAAACGGTAACAAATAGAGATCATTTGAGATGTTTGTAAAGATTTCTCGAAGGTCAACATGATCTAAATTGGTTCAGAAGATTTGCGGTTGGTGATTATGATGTCTCCGACTATCATTTAAATTTCCAAATGACACCTTGAAAACTCAAGTGGAAGCTGGCTCAAAATTAAGTATACAACAACGATCGAACAGCCTTGGGTTTACATGGTCTACTATACAAAGCCACTTACATGTAAATTGGAAACTCATATAGGCAAGGGAAATGATGATCAATTATCAATCTGAGAACAACAACAAGAATATTCATCGCTCAATTTATACTTCATTGCTTTCCAAATTTAGTAGGGATCCACATCTTAGCACAACTGTTATTGCAGATAAGAATGGGTTCTTTCTAACAACAAAATGCGTTCCAAACAAAGGCAACGTGGATTCATATTCTGCTCTTTTTATAATGCTTTTATATAATAAATTTGTAAATGACACTACACAATTTCTTATAGATTTGAAAATATTTATTTATTTATATTTATGTGCACATACTTAGTATATGACATCTTATCTTCTCGTTTTACAAACAAAACATTATTGGAGTATAAGAAAATTTGGCTAAAAGCAAATGTAATTTTTTTTTTTTGATTTGTTTTTGCCTTCTACTTCAAAATTTTCCTTCAAAAAGTATATATCATTCTTTCCTTTCTTTTACGTTGCCCTCATCAGATATTATAATCATTATAATCATACTGTGACAGCTTGCAAATACCATAATAATAAGCGAAAGAAAAATGGTTTCACTAAAAAGCCATAGCACAAGAAGAGGGATTTATCATGGTCGTTGACTTGCATTACAGGTTATTTGTCTTTCGTTTAAGTAGACAAAAATATAATTTACCTAAAGTACTTAGAGCAAATAAAATCACACAACACTAATGAACTTTAAAGACTAAAAGGAAAAAATAAATAATTCTACTCAATTTAGTGAACAAGAAAAATGCTTCACAAAGATTGCATTTTCAATAAATATTCAGCTTAACAATTAGTTTAACCAACAGTAAAATAACTCTTTTACAACCTACGCAAACTCATTCGAAAACTTGCTCTCTGTTTATATTTAAACATATTTCAAGTAAAGTATGTCATATCAGTGTATGTGTGATAGCGTTTAACACCCACTATCATCAATTCAATAACAAGAACACAAGCACATAACGTAATAAATACATGCACATCCGCGCAAAGCAGCTGAAATGAAATTTATAGGAAAAAAAAATGCACAAATGGAGATTTTAAGCATTCAACAGCTTGACAAACATCACCGCAGTAATGCATGCTAATAAAAGTCTCTTCCAGTTGCTCTCAGTGGAACAGAAAAAAAAAAAGAAAATCGCTACGAATAAAATATTGCAAATACAATACTTACATTTACCATGATACGCCTTTTAAATACTTATCGTAGTCTTTAGGTAGAAATATAGGAAAATTATATAAAACCAACTAATTTTCGAAAAAATTTAATTTTATTTGCAGCCAACACTAAAGCTTTTAATTGTCAAGTGATTTTATATTACTTATAACCTCCACGTGCATCTGCTTTCTGAGAAAATGAAAATACTATTTCTTTCGCGTCGCCGAAAATGTGATTTATGCTTCATAAAACACGAAACGAATTAACGAAAGAAAAAAAAAATGCAACTTCTTCTACTCAAAAATATGAAACATTTTGCATAACAAAGCCTGAATTAGAAGAAGAAAACAAAGATGTTATCTCTTCTGTACGAAAATATAATTTGCTTTTAATTAAATAGCCAGAATAAGCGAAAAATGATATCATCTTTACTTGCTAATTTTTTTTAGCTTTCAAAAAATAATTAAAATTACCGAAAATCCGTCCGTGGTTTACTTTTCATAAATTTCCATAAGACAAAAAAAAAGGCTTAGGAAAGGAAAACAAATTTCCGTCCGAAAATATGATCAATTTTTCTGTATAAAACCCGAAATTATGAAAACAACCTTTGTTTTGAATTTTTTTGTTCGTATTTTTCAATAATTGTATTTTCGTAATTGTAAGCAAAAAATAATTAAATTAAATTTAATATAAGTTAACATGTGACTTGCAAGGAAAGCGTACTAAATTAAAGCAAAATTAATACTTAACCAGGATAATATTAAAATTAGGCCAGTGCAAGAAATCATTTTGAGTGCGAATACAACGTCCAACTCTTTTACCTGATTTTGGCAAGTCTAGGAAAAAAATGAAAGGTGGGCCACAACGCACCACATTAGTTTGATTAAGCACCTGGATTTTTCTGCCAAAAGGAAAAATTTTCGATTTTATATAAAAAAAATATAAGTTAAAAAAAAATAGAAAAATGCAACTATCTTATAGAATATTTTTCTAAACATTAATATTAAATTTACTTTATTAAATTATTATCAGTTTAAAGTTGGAATGAGAGTTATATTATAAAAAAGCCTTAGAGAACACAATTATAAAAAACCGCTCTTTTAAAGGTTTCATCGCTAATTTATTTATATACAATTAATTGACATCGCTCTTTATACTATTCTCTTTCACCTACACATAGAATAAAACCAATGAAAATTTATTTATTTCAATTCTTAATTGACTACCAGTTAATGTCTGATCAGCGTCATTATCAGCCTGCTTCATTAATATTCTACAACGTGCTTAAATTTTGTAAGTACGTAAATAGTGATTTAACATTTAGTAACTATCTCCATCATCACCGCCAACTCAACCGCCACTTAATATATTTTCTCATTTTCATTTCCTGATTTTCAATTCCCTAGTGCTTGGTCAGAAAACAATATGGTAACGGCCTCATTTAAATGAAACTCACAAAATTTATTGTTTTTCTTCTTTACGTCTTTTTTTTTCTTTTGTGTGTGTGTGTGTGTGTGTGTACCTCTTCCCTTTGAATTTTTTCTTTTAACTTTTTCTCGTTGGATTTTAGTAAATGAACTGGCTAGAAAGTATCCTTTTTGTTTTTCATCTTTTTTTTTTTGCTCCGAGTTTTCGTACTGTCGTTTGACTTTAATTGCTTCCCGCTCAATACTGTATTAAAATGAGAAATAAATAGAGATACACATAGAGAAGAAAACAGTTGAAACGAAAGAGAGAGGGACGCAAAGTTTGGCTGTGTGGTCATTGTACTACTTAAATGCTTGTCTGTTTGGCCGTTGTGTAATTGTCAGTATGTTTTCCGTCTGTATTCGTGGTACTTTGTTATACCGTAGTTGGTGAAAAGCATTATATACCCAAAGCTGAAGAATACGTAGCATTTACTAATTTTTTTATTTAGTTTGTAACAAACAAACATAGGACCTGCATATATATATATTTGATATAAGTCTGAGATTTTATCATAATCGTTCGTTCAGATGTAATTGAAACTCTTAAAACAGCAGAATTTAAAAAAAAGACAACTGAAATTTGTCTTACCTGGATTCACGAATGATTTGCTCAGATTCATTAATGCACTAAAACAATTCTTATGAATATACCTTAAGATAGAGAGGCATGTGTTTATCAATAAATCGTCAAATGTATAAACATTCCGTAATGTCCACCATCTTGGTAATATAACCTGTAAGACAAAGACTAAGGCTTCAAAATGTTCGGTATAAACTGAACAATATCTTTTTCTTGTTGTGCTTTGAGCCTTTGTTTCTTTCTTTTTTTTGCATTTTGCTTTCTCTTATGGAAATTGTTGCTCCATTTAAACGTGTACAGCCTTAATAATTGTCATTTTTTCCTGGCCCTATTCCTGTGACTTATAGTCAATACGTTAAAATCAAAAAAAGTGTTGTTATTGGGTTGTAGAAAATGATATTTTACATAAGTTTCCTTTCTTTACAAGCTTTCATTACACTCATTACCGAGGGCTTCTTCTTCTCCTTTTTCGGAAATGTTTGCAAAACGATAACTTAGAGACCCTAAAAGATAAATATATCCCATTTCAAACTCTGAATCGATTGCATTACTGTCCGTCCATAATTACGCTTGTTCCTTTGTCCGTCTGCGTGGAAGTATGTAGTGAACATTCTTCGAGTCGCAAGACTCAAGATATCAACTACAAATTTAGAGAAAATGTAGGGAGGTTTCGAAAATGGAACAAATCTGTCAAAGTCGCAGAGTTAAAAATATTGCAGATATACACAGTATAAAAGTGGGGACAACCTAACTAAGATGATAAATATGAAAGACATTCAAAACACTTCTTGCTACGACAATCAAATAAATGGACTTAGAGAACAAATTAAAAATAAATTAAAATTAAAGTTTTCTGAAAAAGTTTCATTTTACTGAACTGAAAAGAGAGAAATAAAATTTTCACGGAATCACTTTCATATGTTAATTATTAACTATTAACAAACTCATATGTTAATTATTAACTATTAACTATAAATTATTCATTATTACGTATTAATTATTATATAATAATTATTAATTATTAGTTATTAATTATTAATTATTATTTATAAATTATTATTTATAATTTATAATTTATTAATTATTGATTATTAATTAATTATTAATTATTAATTATTAATTATTAAT